>CM047809.1:78527284-78846463 GCA_026214975.1 Gentiana macrophylla | reverse complement strand
AAAACTCAATGATCATGACTGGCTCATAAACTCAATGGAGCATAATGTAGCCAAACCCCATATGTTCTTAAAGACAGCCAAAGCTATATGGAAGCGATCAAAGAGATGTATTGATTTGGAAAATTCATCCCAAATCTATGAGCCCCGAAAACCAAACTCTGGAGTCTCAAAGCAGGGGGCGAGAGATGTCACTACCTACTACTGGCGACATTGTATCTCTGGCAGAATTGGTTTGTGCCATGAAGATAAGTGGGAATGCCTGGTGGCGATGTCAAGTTTCATAAGAGAGAGAATGAGCAGGTTTATTCATTCTTGGCTGGCTGAATCGGGATCTTGATGAGGTCAAGGCGGGATCATGGCGAGAAATCCTTTACCATCCCTCGGAGAAAGCGTTCTCGAAGTAAGAAGGAGGAATCAAGGAGAAAGGTCATGCAGTGCTGGACATCTGAGGTAGATTCATACTGCAATGGTGGCAAGCAAGGGATACAACGAGAGATGAATCGGCAAGAAGAAATTGAAAAGCGAAACTTAAGTGTGATCAACTGCAATAAAAGTGGACACACTAAAGATGTTTCTTTGAGGAATTCATGGGAAACACCTTGCTTGGAGGAGCAGGGTGCTAACTCTGAGCGAGGAAAGGCTAATCGGTATCTATCTTGATTACAGGCCTACAATCTTTTTGCGAGGCGCTTCCATTCACTCGGGATCGGTTGGAGCAGCGAGTAAAATTCTAAACTCACAACTTTGGGTAAAATCCCAACCAAATTGTTCTCTGGTGAATCAGGTAATCATTTTCCCTATCTGTTCTAGGAATCGGTCGAGCCCTCGGTGGATAGTTGACTCTGGGCCCGACCACATGGTAGTTCTTACGATTTTTCCTTAACTATAACCCTGTCCGAGAAACCAAAGAATAAGGCTTCTTTGATGGATCTTTTTCCAACATTCTTTGGAAAGGTTCAATTTATGTGACACCTAATATAACCCTTAAAAATGTTCTCCATGTTCCCAAATTAGCTTTGTAATCTTTTGTCAATCACAAAACTAACCTCGATCGAGGCTGTGAGGCTGTGTTCTCTAAAGATTCTTTGTCTATTTCCGAGGACAAAGCTTTGGGGAAGATGATTGGCGGAGTCTAGGGTGATGGGAGGACTCTACATCTTGGATTCGAGGTTGGACTCACTGCAGCAAAAGCCTAATGAGAGGAGGTTACCACACCTTTGTCCTACAATGTCGAGAATAAGATCTGGTCTTACATAGGAGATTAGGACACCACTAGTTTTATATATGAAAAAATTGTTTCTGAATTGTTTGTTGGTAATAAAGATTTGTCTTTCAATTGTGAAATCTGTGTGCTTGCAAAACAAACCAGAGACAAGTTTACCCAACTCAACCTATGTTCCCTCAAACCTTTTACTATGATCCATAGTGATGTGTAGGGTCCTTCTAGGGTTAGTACTTTTAACAAAAAAGGTGGTTCATCACACTCATAGATGATCACACCACGTTTAACTTAGGTGTACTTAATGAGGACAAATCGAGAAGTGAAGCAGTTTTAAACAATTTTATGAAATGATAAATACTCGGTTCCACACTCAAATTCAGATTACGAGGTGATAATGGAGCAGAATACTTCAATCGATACCTAGATGGATACATACTTGAGAAGGTATAATCCACCAAAGTTCTGTGTAAAAACACCACAGCGAGAATGGTGTTGCGGAGAGGAAAAGCAGGCACTTGTTGGAGGTGGCTAGAACACTTTTGTTTACCTCAAAGCTGTCCAAAGACACTATGGGGTGAAAGTGTTCTAACATAACATACCTAATCAATAGGTTACCATCAAGAATCTTGAACTTTAAGACTCCTTTACAAGTGTTTCAAGAACATTTTCCGACAAACAAGCTGGTAGGGCACTTACCACTAAAAATATTTGGATGCATAGCATATATCCACACCTATAATCAAGGAAATTAGACCACTAGGTCAAAAAATGTTGTTTTATTGGTTACTCACCCACAAAAAAGGGGTATAAATGTTTTGATAATACTCTTTGGAAAAACCATAGTCACCATGGATGTCACCTTTTTTGAAGAAAATATGTTTTTGACGAGTCAATTTGAGAAGTCTAGAGATAAAGTGTGGACCACTAGTATGTTTAAAGAGAGATTCACGGTTTCTAGACTTTGAACTGAACTAGAGTTAGAAAAACCTAGTGAACTAGAGTCGATTACAGGACGAACTTGGGCAAGTGTGGGGAAAAATGCCAGCGGCGGAGGAGGTCAAGAATCTTGACCCTCAAGGAACCTCTCGAGGAAAGACCATTCCGAGGAAAGGTCTATATGAGAACACACCCTAAGAAAGTATCTGAGACTCTAATGAGCCTATACAACAATCGGACCACAGATCTTTGACTAATGAAACAGACAATAACTCGAGAGTCGAGCACACAAGCACTGAATCGAGGATGAAGCGAACCAGACTCAAACACAAAACAAGCCAAATCTGATTCTCCAAAAACAAAAGCGAGAAAAACAACTGCTAGATGTACCTATAGCCATCGGAAAAGCAGACCGAGAAAATTTGTACACAACACCTATCTCGAGATACCTATCATATGCCAACCTATCCACATCATATAAAGCCTTCATCTCTACCTATCTAACACTACCATACCAAAAGATGTTCATGAAGCTCTATTGGTCACTGAGTGGAAGAGCGATCTGGAAGAGATGAGGGCCTGAAAAGAATGGTACATGAGGGAGTGGTTTCTTTGCGAAGAAGGAAGGAAAAGCAGTGGGGTGCAAGTGGGTGTTTGTGGTAAAATACAAGGTGATGGCGGTATTGGCGAGCATAAGGCCGAGGTTAGTGGCCAAGGGCTACTCCCAAACTTATGGGATTGGCTATTGAAACATTCTCACAGTAGCTAAACTCAATACAATCGAATACTTCTATCGGTGGCGATAAACCTAGATTGGCCTCTAATGCAGCTGGATGTGAAGAATGCTTTCCTCCATGGTGAGTTAAAGGAGGAAGTATATATGGATCCTCCTCCGGGAGTTCAGCGAACAATTTGGTAACAAGGTTTGCAAACTCAACAAGTCCTTATATGGACTCAGCGAGTCAAGAGCTTGGTTTGTGAGTTTATGAGATTCATGAAGAAAATTGGGTTTGTACAAGGAAAATCAGATCACACTTTGTTTATTAAGAGGGCGAGGAAAGGTAAGTTAAGCTTGCATTAATTGTGTATGTAGATGATATTATATTGTGAGAAATGATGAGCGAGAGGCAGTGAAGTTAGAGACAAGCGGCTTACGAGTTTGAGATTAAAGATCAGGATCCTTGAGACATTTTTGGGAATGGAAGTAGCAAGATCAAAAAAGGTTTAGTGTTGACTCAAAGAAACTATACTGCTGGACCTCTTGAAGGAGAGCGAGGGCTTGAAGGGGCTAGACCAAGCAAATACACCCATGGAGTGTAATTTGAAGCGAGCGATGCCAAAGGTGACCACTGTGGATATGGGGAGCTACCAGGCGGCGATTGGAAAGTTGATCTATCTCGGCACACACTAGGCCGGATGTGTCATATCTGATAAGTACACTAAGCCGGTTTATGCACTCCCAAAATGAAGCTCATATGGAGCGGCTAGAGGGGTATTAAGGTACACGAAGACCACACCAGGGAAGGGGCTTGTATTTTAAAAAGTCGACAATAGAAGTGTGTCTGTATACTTGTCTGGGCCCAGGAACATGTACAAAAGAAAGGAGGTCTATGACGAGGATCACACCTATGTATGGGAAACTTGGTAACTTGGAGAAGCAAGAAACAACATGTTGTGGCAAGAAAGCCCTTCTTGAAGCAGAGTTGAGGCAATGGCATTGGGAATCTGTGAAGGCCTATGGATTAAACAAGTCATGGAAGATATTGGGCGAGATATACGGACTATGAGGCTATATTGTGACAACAAGGCAGCCATTGATATTACAAATGACCTGTACAACATGACGGGACAAAGCATGTGGAGATTGATAGACACTTAATCAAGAGAAACTAGAAAGTGGGGTGTTACTGCGTGCCCTTCCTACCATTGGGAAGGGGCAGTTTGACTATTTTGTGAGCAAGTTGGGCTGATAGATATCTTTTCCCCAACTTGAGGGGGAGTGTTGAGAATATTTGGTAGTTATTGGAAATATTCCCTAATTATGGAGAATATCTCCTAATTATTATTATTATCTTTCCATCTTGAATGTGCGGATTATAAGGCATGTGTTGTTATTACATTAAGATTTAGGCACATGCCTAAATCGATGGATTAGAGTCTAGTCTACTAAGTTTCCTTTCCTGGTTGTATAAATTGACTATCTTTGCTATGAATAAAACATAAAAGTTAAAACCTAAATGGTTCTCTTTTCTTACAGAGAATTTAAAAATCCTCCAAAGAGCCTCTGGTGGGGAAATCCATCGACCAGATTGATATTGTTCTATTTCGTTGATTTCGGTGTGGGCATTTTGTTCTGAAATGTTAAACATTATTATGTCACTTCCTTTGCATATGTATTTGTATATGTACTTGATTGCCTTATGATGGAACAAATTTACGACATTTATATGGCGATCAAACTTATAAGTAGGTTCGGGTTGTAGGGGACTACCCACATTTGTCTAATAAGCGCCTCTAACTTTCACTCGTGCACCATTATTGCGTCTTTTATAAGTTGGATATGCATTTGAGTTAATCGTAGTTTGCTCGCAAAAATTCCAGGGTATGAATTCTTACACAAACTGATTTCTTCATGCAAACATTTGTTGGGTTTAATACACCACGAGGGCCATGGAGCATGTGTTTTGTAACTAACTTATATAATAAGTGTGGATAGCGTTCTTTGCCCGAGCGATTAATTTGAAACAATCTTATCAAATTCCTCGGGTCTATAAATCTTATATTGAGGCTTTAAGATGAGAATGAGGTGCGCGTGTAGTAAACCCTCTTTTGAAACTCAATGCATACGTGTAAGCCGCAACTTTACGAATACATTCTTTTTAAAAGCTCTGTTTTTAATTCTTTGAGCTTAGCTCTAAATATTCTAGATAACAAATCGGGGGCGGTTTTGAAGCTTCCACGCTGCGTAAGTGTTGTTTGATCTCGGGCTAGTTAAATTACATGTCATGGTTAGAAATATATGCAGTTTACAAACTTGCGAACTAACGACATTGAATCTAAGTAGTTTTTCCTCATATGCCTAGGTCCGCTGATGCCAGCTGCGAGCAACACGATTATCTTGACCAATTTTAGCGACATCTGTTTCTCCAGTGAACACCGCATCAACTATACCTGTAGGAATTCTTGTCTTATATTTTTACTGCTTTGCACTCGGAAATAGTCTAATCTTTGGGTCTCAAGTTTAACAAACATGTCAACATCGTATTGTTGGAAGAGTCTACCAAACTGTAAGAGGTAAGATTCATCGTTTTCTCTAATTTGAAACTTATAAGAATAGTACTCTCTTATTGAAACATGGTTAGGATGGTCCTGATAGATTTCAATGCTTCGTTCTCTTGGTCAAGCAGTTCCTGGGCATTAGTGGCATTACATGGGTCAGGAAGGTTGGCTGTTTCAGCGGTCCTATTTCGTTTACGTGTATTAGTATTTATTCCTGCCTTATTTATTCCTTTGTGCCGCCTAGATGGCCATAAGAAAACATAAGAGGATCTTGCAAAGGATCGTAACAACCGAAATAATCTTGTATTGGATGTGAATGGCCCTTATGAGAGTAAACCTTAATGCTCCTCTGTTGGTTAGCATGGCCGTCAACTAATATTCCAACAACCTGCAGTGCAGTTGGCTTGTTGTAAACTCTTTGATCAATTTTAGGATTGCGAGAACAATACAATTTCTAGTTCATCAAGGTTAGGGGTTTTTAGCAAGTCTCTAAAAAATCGGCATAAGGATTTTCAATAAGCCTTTGTCGGGGATGCGTATAGCGTCATTTCATAAAGCCGAGGACACCTGGTTAATCTGTTCGACGATTCGTAGTCACTATCATGGAAGTAAAGCGGAGGTTATTACATTTCTCACTCGTGCCTATTAAATCATCCATGAAATGATAAACCTGGCCTTACAGCGGAAATTGTAGATTCCTTTATTACGACATGCCAAATGTTTATCATACTTTGCTCTAAGGATGTAAAGGCCAAATGATTATTATATGTTCTAATTGATGTCCTAAAGTTGATGGCTTCTGTGTTTGATCGATAAGCAAGGCAACAAGCGGCAGCGATTTGGTGCTAACAAGCACAATGTCACCATTGAGCAATGAAAATTACGGTTTCATGTATAATCTTCTTAGCTAAATAGTGGGCACAGTCATGTACATTTTAAAGGATTTCAAACTGTGCAGCAATAGCGTCAAGCAAATCCCTACCCGCCCTAGCCCTTTTAGGTGTTTTTTGGGCACTGAAATGCTTTGATTTTGACTTTTGTACCACAGTCTACCCCCGAACTATTAGTAGCAGAGGCACTGGTGATAGCGGGGAGCGAAGCGAGGTCATGGGTTGAAGGGTTTCTGACTTCCCTCGAAGAAGGGCGACATAGTGCGGTATACATGCCACAGATACAGGAAGAACTAAGGTTGTAGGTGTTTTGGGGTTGTTCGAAGGGATCAATGTTCGAACATTTCCTTCGCATTGACATACGGCATTAAGCCATTGGCGAATTTTGCAGTAGTCATTTTGATTTCTCACATAGTTTGTTTTTCCCTCCACATTTAATTGCCAAGCGCTTATATGTTTCTTGTCTAACTCTAATCTACCATTTTTTGGTTTGATAATTCTCTTTCACTCTTCTTTACCTTCCAGCGTGATATAGCATCCATCCTATATTTTCTCGGCCTTAAGAGTGGCGATAAATGCACTTAATTTACTGAGGCATTTGGAAGCTCGATGTCATTTTTATACCTTTTTTTCTTTTTAACTTCTAAACATGCAACTACAGAAATTAATAACCAACTCCACCAATAGCCTTACAGCCGAACACACCCAAAAAAAGCCAGAATGGGACAGGCAAAGGAGCAAGGCAAAGTAGGGCGAAATGTAAGCAACTAGCGATTCATAAAGCAAAGGTACATAAGCTAACATACGGCGGCGACCATTAGAACCTAGCGGCGTTACGGTATCACGGTTGTCGATATTTCCTTCTTCTTGACTAATGCAAAGCGAGAGCGAGAAATGGAAAAGAGAATAATAAGGCGATACATTCATCAATGAATAAATAAAACATAAAGCCAAAATGAAAACATCATTTTAGTGTGGCTAAACTGTCCACACACAACCGCCTTTAACTACCATGAGCTAAAGAAATACACAAAAACCAAGGAAGAAAATGCTACAACACACGGCGCCGACAACAAGGTTGAGCGGCGGGGAAAAGAGGCCAGTGAAAATAGCTATCAAACATTATACAACCAGCCCCCCTTCAGAAAAAAAAACACAAGGCAATCCTATGAACCTGAATAGTACATGGAGTCTAAGTTTTAAAAAAAAATACTGCACAAATACGTACGGTATCCCAATGCAAATACTTGCATAAGAGTTTAGAGATCATGACTACTAATGCGCTTTTTTTTTCCAGACCTAGACGTAGGAAGACCAAAACAAAGCAGGCAAATGCTATATTAAACCAGGATTCTAGTACAAGGGCCAATCAACAGGAAAAGGCAAACAGTGAAACCAGTGAAAACAAAAGCAGAAAGCAAGAAGAGTTGTTGAAAGATTAAGCTTCAATGATCTGAATTATCCAAGACATGTAAATCCATGATGTGGAAAACACATTTATCTAAATATTCCACAAGCTTTACGAAATCAAAAAAGGTGGCATATATCACGAGGAACAATAGAATATCTGATTAATACAAATATATAGTACAAATCTTTAGTAAAGTCACAAACTTCACTTGCATCTAAAAACATAGAAACAAACCATTTTAGGTGATTCTATTAACAAATTAGATTTAGATACCATGTTACATACAAGTACACTTTTTTTTGCAATGGTACCCCAAATGCATAGCATTGTTAAGATTGTAGACATCCTGAACACTAATGTGCATAATTTCAACCTTCACTCTAAGAAAGGCACCTTTAATAGTTTAGTGTAGAGTAGCCTAAATAAAGCGAAGAGAAGAAGAAATCTGAAATTGATGTAGAAAACCTACATAAACTAGAGAAAAAAAGGCACGAAATTTTAATCTAAGTAGTTGAAAAACAAGAGAACAAAATTTAATGTAGAGAAACCTACATAAACCTAAGAGACAAAGCCCAGAAATTTTAATCTCTTAGTTGAAAAAGAAAAGAAGAAAATATGCAATTGCATTAAAAAAACAGAACCATAAGTGGAACTGCTATGTTACTCCTAAGGACCCAGCACATTGTTTGCAACTCCATAGGGTAAAACACATGATGACCAAACCATATGCACAACTCCAGAAACACATAAATGCCACTTGAAAGTATACATAGTCAACATACACAAGCGAGAAGAGGAAAATAAGCAACATTTATTGCTCTGAGGGTACCACGGACAACATCATATGCGGAGTGGAGAATGTTCAATTTTAAGGAGTAAATAGCAAATTGCCCGACATAAATAAAACACGAAACCGCGGTAACAACAAATAAAGAACAACCATTAAAAACATTTACTATTACCATCAAGACCTCTCACACAAACAAAAGCAGAAGAAAGGTGTACGAATTTGATAAAAGTGTAACCAAAGCAATAAAGAGCCCAAAAACAACCATAGAAGACAACCAACCATTTTAAAACATTTATAGCTCATGCACATATACTGAGTATGAAATTGCATTAATTAATCTAACAAAAAACATAAATCATCAATGCAGTAACTTTTCATGTAAGTAATGAAGGAAAGGGAGAGCACCTGGAGCTGAGGTAAATGCATGAGAAGTTCTGCACCAGAAAGGGGGGTATTTAATCCTATTTTAGATATGTAAACACCGTGTAATGACCATTAGACCGAACGATTGTTACCCAGAAGATAATACATTGAAATTTAGTGACAATACCTAACTATTTAGGCACACACAGAAAAGACACATTCTTTATTTATACACATATAAATCTATGAACAGACTTTATTACCCAGTAAATAAAACAGACCATCGGTTTCTTGTCTTCCTCGTCTGCACCATGACAGCATCAGTAAGAATATCCACCTAATTTTTAAATCGAATCAACCCTCCCGTCATTTGCAAGAGAAGACAGATGCGACCTGAAAAGTTTTTGGGGTGGAACCGATGCATGCAGTGTATTATCCGGCAGACAACTACAATTTCCACCAGAGGAATGAACGATCCGGTGGGCAATTGAACGGATCAAGGCTCCTCGGCATTCCAATCGACCAGCTGCATTTTGGGACCATCCATTATTTTTTTCGTTTAGTCTTATCTCTTATCATATGATACACATCCAGAAAAAAAAAAAAACACAGCAAAGAAAAAAAGAAATAATAAATAATAAATAAAAATAAAATAAAATAAATAAATATACCAAAACATACGTGGCCACTTCAAAGGGACGTGGCAGCATTTACTTATACTTTGTAAATTCAGCTGGCTTTCTCCTTGGATTAAATATTATAGGTAGATAAGCAAGTATAAGGTTTTTAACTCTCTTGATCGTTTGTAAAAGAAGAACACAGGTGGGGGGACATTCATGTCTTGATTTGTGAGCTACCTTATTCCGTCAATGCCATATAATTTAAACAATATCCTTGAATATGTAAGGTCAATCCTTCTTCTCTTGATGATGAGTTACATTTTTATCCATACAAACTTGCAGGTCGTCAGGAGAAAAGAACTCTTCCAAACCGTGGGGTTGGATCACATCGTGCCACGAGGATCTCGGCCGAGAGCAACCTCTTAAGCCGTGAAGTATTGTTTCATTATAATGTCGACATAGGGGGCATATTGACGTTGAGCTAACATATCTTCTCCATAGAAATTCCATGGTTGGTAGAGCATCATATGCGTCGACCCTAAGGTGATAATTGAATTGAAATGGGGCCTTTCCCACACGCCATCTAGTCGGCTATGATCGGCAAGGTAGGGGTTGGTACACAACTTGTGGGTGTGAATTTATCACCACTCACATTCTTGCAAATGATCACGCCTTCTCTTGACTTTATGAATGTTGCGCCAAGTTGATGATGAGCCCGATTTAATTGATTAAAAGGATTATCATATTATTGCACACCTACCTTGATCCATAAAGAGCTACCATTTGTTAGCAGTTGCCATACAAGTTTACCTAGGAGGGCAATTCATTGCTTCCAAGTGATTGAAACCTAGTCCTTACGTCATATTGAGGCGCACATAGTTTTTTCAATAGAGTGCATTAGTCTCTTCCCCGTTTCATCTCCCCAAAATACACCCTGACATAATTTTTCCATATTTAGAATAACTCCCTAATGAAGCTTAATCGTTTGCATACTATAATAAGGCAATGTACTGAGAGAGCTTTGGATTAGAACCGATCTACCATCATTTGATAAAAGTTTGGCATTCCAAATAGCAAGCTTTTTCTTCATTTTGTCTAGGATGAAACTATGCATTTCCTCAGAAATTCTGGAGTGAATGATTGGGACTCCCAAGTACTTGTGATGCCCGTTCCCGGACACCGAGGTAAATTCTTAAACAAGTTCAGAGGGGTGTGAATGAACTTGTTCTGTTTTTATAAAACTTTTTCGCTAAGTGTAAAACACTTATCAATTCAAAACGTTGCGGAAGTAAATCCTTTTTAAACACTATTTTAAATCTGATGCATGGTGATAACTGAATGAAAATGCTGAAGTAAACTTGCAGAATGTAAAGATTGAATGTAAAGTGTTTAAAGTAAATGACACAGAGTTTGTTATCGATGTTAGAGTGTGCGTAATCTCTTAGTCACTTGATTTTCTTATGATGTATGAGGAATTCACTAATGTTCTTAGACTCTTGTTACAACAAATGGCGAAAGTCCTTGACACCCCTTGAGATGCTACATTTTACGAGCTATCGAGTCCTTCACAACTTTTTCATCTGCTTCACTCCAACTATGTTGTTCCTTCGAAGGTAGGATTGCTTCTTCAATAGCTCCACCACAAACACAGTTCCTTGGTAGATTCCTCTGCTTCAACTGCCTCAATCCTTCACACCCTGTAGATGCTTCACTGAACTTTTGTCCTTGACTGCTTGCACAGCTTCACAAGTTAACTCCTTGTTGATAAATCAAGTTGGAATAGATGGTGAATCAACAGGGTTGATTCAAAGAGTTGAGAGTTTATGGATATGTCAATATAGCTTCAATATGTGCTCAACTTGATTCAAGAGTTCTTTGCTTGATTTGGCTTTGTTGCTTTAAGATTTGCAACTTCTTCAATCTCTTTAGATATAGCCTTTAAGCAATGAGACCTCGATATAATCCTATTTTCTTTCTTACGGGGATATCTTTTCAAAGTTATTATCAGTTTTTCTAAAATTAGTCTCAACTTCAAATGGTTTAAGTTGTGTATTTATAGGTAGGAAGTATCTTTTAGAAGCGACTTTGATCAAAATGCTTCCTCAAATCTGAATCTTCATGTTTCTTTGAAATTTGAAATTCGAATTTTGTAGATCTTCAAGTGTATTTCAAACATAGTTGTTCTTTGTATCACGTTTAGTTCTTTAAACGTTGCTTAATTGTCTTTTAGTGCTAAGAACTTATGTCATTCTTTACTACAATAAATGCTTGTCGACTTTCAATATTTTCACTTCTATTCAGCCTTATATATATATGTCCTTATCTTGATTTTGAAAGCTTCACTGTTGTTTCCTTGAATCTGGAAAACCTTTCACATATGATCTGTAACTATCCATCAAGTCTTCTTTTCTACGTTTGTTTCGTCCATCAACTCTGATGATCAATTTGCATTTGATTATTCATTTCATATAAAACCTAATTATCTTTGAACTTGATTTTTCATTTCTCTTATCTTTATATAGTGAGATCATAGTACTCCATATTTCTTTTCTTCATCACAACAAGTATCACAAAGTTAGTGTTGGAAGTAGCGCCCGAAAGACAATTTATGTAATTGTTTTTATTTAATAAATGATAGATTTTATTTCATATTATTATTTGCTTTGTGCTTATATTTAATACACTGCTGAAAACCCCAAGTCGTATCATATGTAGCCATATAACTTAGTGTGTGACACACATGAGGATTAAGTTTATGGTGATACACTTGAAATGTTAGTCCGTGGTGAACTTAATCAAAGTATGAGGTCTATTGATTAAAACACCATTAATGCGCCCAGAACACTTTATGGTGTGACCGTCTTATCCGGACCATCGACATTGGTTGTCTAAGTAGGGCATTTATATATGATGAGAGTCATATAGGGCTGAACCGATTTAATCTGCATTTCTCATATAATTCTGTGATTGAGAAATCTTATTAAATCACAAGATGATCATATATGGATTAACCTTAATCTGAAGTGATTCTGAGACTCTACTAGCTTGAGGATAGGGTTTGGCGTGTTTATTAAGGATCGCTAAGAGGCGCGTGCGAATCACTTTCACGTTGGCACTATTCTAGAATGAGTGAGAAGTGTGTGTCTCATAGATATGAGTCCATTCCTTCCTGCGGGAAGTAGAAAGACAATCCCTTATTTGTTAATCCTAGAAATTGATCGGTCCACGGAGTTACGTATTGGTTATTAACTAATTGATCACTAGTGGGATAATGGTAAATAAGGATAAGATGTATTGAAGAAAGTTTACGGAAATAATCACCTTCATTACGGATAGTCTATAAAGGGTTAGTTTATATGTAATGATTATATCAATGGACACTTATCGACTCGACTCGACGTTTTTTAGAATAAGTTATATCTATAATCGATAGAGTTCAGTTTCGGATTTATGATGGCGTGATTCCGGAATTAATAAGTTGAGTAGAAATATTCTGGTCAATGAATATTTTATTTAGTTTATTGTAGCTACTGGTTATAGGTACATGGTCCCCGGGTTGGCTCCTCACGCGAGTGTTTTCTCGTTCTATGGAACCTCGATAATAAATTAAATAATTGGTCTATTTAATGAATATGCAATATTATTTATTTGGTAAATAATATTTAAAATAGAAAACACATTTTCTATTAAAATGGGTAAAAAAGTGGCGCCCCTATTGTGGATAATGAGGAAAAGAATTTTTTCTAAATTATGTCACATGTGTAATTAATTAATTATCTATTTGTTGGATAATTAATGGAAAAATAAGATATTGATTTTTTGGGAATTATCTCTTATCTTATGGAAAATATCATTTCCTTATGGGAATAGGTAATTGCGGTGTGAAAATGATAACTCTCTTGACTAGTTATTTTCCTATATAAAGAGAGTTCCTCCCAACACAATTATCAGATCATTAATTGCGCCACATTCACAAATAAAGGAAGAAAAAATATTCGAGGAAGTTCCACGGCGAGGATCGACGTCCACCAGTCGTCGCTTGGAGATAGAATCCGGAAGATCACGGCTTCTCCCTTTGGTCGATTGCCTATTATAGAAATTAAGTAGGAAGATGAACTTAAGAGAAAATATAACTCTTGTTATTAAACTCAACCCAATAAGGTTGGTATAAATAGGTGAAATACAAAGCATGCTTATAAAGCATAAAAGAAAAGTAACTTTCTATATAAACTAAAAGTAAGTAATAACAACCTAGATAACCTTTATAGGGTGGTTACAAACATAATAAGTGGTTATACTCAAGTGATCCTATCAAAAGTAATAAAGTTACCTTTGCTACATTTGTACACATTAAAAAATAATACTCCGTAAAAGTGTTATCAATGGACTTATATTGGCGAGGTCGGATACCTGCTTTGAATTAACAACGAACTTATATTCGTGAGACTTAAGTCTGCTTTGAATTAACAACAGAACTTATCAATGTATTTCAATACTCCTCCTCAAGGTGATAGGTAGATGTCAGTGATCCCAATTTGTCCACACAGTTTTGGAAATCGATTTAGGAGTCCTTTGGTGAAGATATCGACTACACAAAGCTTGGACTTGACATGAGATAGATTAATGCTTCCATTAGTGACTTTTTCTTAATGAAGTGTCTATCAACTTCAATGTGCTTAGTCTATTATGTTGAGCAGGATTATTGGATATATCAATAGCGACCTTACTATCACTATATAGACACATAGGTTTGGATACATGAATTCTTAGTTACGCCATGATTTTACGGATCCACGAAGCTCACGGATGCCCAAGGCAGCGACTCTGAATTCAACCTGCTGTACCACAGCCCTTCTTGGTTGTTTCTTGCTCCTCCAAGAAACAAGGTTTCCAAATATAAAGATACACCACCCTGAAGTTGATTTTCCTTCTACTTTGTCCCCTGCCCAGTCAGCATCAACATATCCTTCAATTTTTGTGTTTCCTTGAGCTTTAAACAGGATACCCTTCCCTGGACATCCTTTCAGAAACCGTAGGAGTCTTAATGCAGCATTATAGTGGATTACCTTAGGTGAGTGCATGAACCGACTAAGTTGACTTCTGACAAATGATATATCGGCCTTGTGTGAGAGAGGTAGATTAGTCTTCCTATAAGCCTCTGATATTGTTCAAGGTCATAGTCTCCACCATCATCATCTTTACCAAGCTTGACAGCACAATCAACTGGGGTATCAGCAGGTTTACACCCCAGTAATCCATAGTCAGAGAGTAAATCTAGGGTATACTTCCTTTGAGTGAGCAGAATGCCACTTGAAGATCTAGCAACTTCATGCCTAAGAAGTATTTGAGAGGGCCAAGGTCTTTTACATCAAATTGTTGGTGTAAGAAAGATTTGAGTTTAGCAATTTACAGTCTGAACTTCCAGGTGATAACAATATCATCCACATACACTATCAAGATAGTGAGGTCCCTGTTTACGAATGTTGATAGAACATAGTGTGATCTCCATGTCCTGTATATATATTAGCAAGTTTCATAGCTTGAGTGAACACCTTTAAACCATGCCCTAGGAGGCTGTTTTAGTCCATAAATGGATTTATTCGGTTTTAGGATATGGTTGGGTGTGGGTACAAAACCAGGAGAGTCTTGCATGTATACCTCCTCTTGTAGTTCCCCAATTCGAAAGGCATTCTTTATGTCAAGGCGATGGAGTGGCCAATTCTTTGTTCTTTGCAATTGATATGATAATTACATTGAGTTGAGCTTTGCAGCGAGGGCAAATGTCTCATTATAGTCAACCCCCAAAGATTGAGTAAATCCCTTAGCCACAAGTCTGGCTTTGTACCTGTTTACAGTCCCATCTGGATTGTGTTTGATGTTAAACAGCCACCTACAACCTACAGGTTTGACCCCTTTAGGTGTAGGTATGTCATCCCAAGTGTGATTCTTTTTCAAAGCATCCAATTCTTCCATGACAGCCTTCTTCCATTGTGGGTGGTTTAGGGCCTGATAGATGGTGTTTGGAGTTTGAGAGGTATCTAAGTTGGCTAAAAAAGTCCTCTGTTTGCTCGACACTTTACCATATGACACATACCTCTCAATAGGATGTTTAGTACATTCTCTAGTACCTTTCCTTAAGGCAATGGGTAAATCTGGAGTAGGTTCAAGATCAAGATCAGTTTGCTCATAGATAAGCTCAGATTCAATTGGAGGAACAGGGGAAGGTGCATGAGGAAGAGGCTGACTGGTTTTCTTTTGTCTAGTATAGACTATGGGAGTAGGACTAGGAGAGTTGGTAGGCTCCTCCTCAACAGGAGTGTGGATAGGAGGAGGTGAGGTAGGAGATGGTGAGATCATAGAATCATCAGTGGTTTCCTCATGAATGATTGTAGGAGAAGGAGAGGTAATATGGGTTTCAGCTATGTTTATAGGTGAGGCCCAAAATCGAGGAATGGGTAGAGTAGTAGGGTTGTCTGAAACAAATCTTGATCACCATGGTTGTCGGGTTTTGTGTGGTAAAGGTTGGTCTTCAAAGAAGGTAACATCATAAGACACATAGAATTTATGGGTGTTTGGGTCAAAGCATTTGTAACCACTTTTGAGCGTGAGAATAACCAACAAATATAGTTTTTATAGCTCTAGGGTCGATTTGGTTTTAGTGGGGGCATGGTTATGCACAAATCTTTGTGCATCCAAAGATTTTAAGAGGTAAGGTGGATACAAGTTTTGGGTTAGGGAATATGGAGTTTAGAACATCAATGGGAGTCTTGAATTTGATGTCGGATGGCATCCGGTTGATTAAAAAATGGCGATCGAGCGACCTCACTCCAATAGAAGTTAGGGACATTATAGGTATAAAGAAGGGTTCTAGCAACTTCTAGGAGATGGCGGTTTTTTCTTTCTGCTACCCCATTTTGTTGGGGTGTGTTGGTGCAGGATGTTTGGTGAATTATACCTTTCTTGGTGACAAAGGGGTTAAGGCGGGAGTTTAGATATTACATTCCATTGTCGAGATCTGAGGAATTGGATTTTAGTGCGGAATTGTGTTTCTATCATGTTATAGAAGTTTTCAAGCAGTTAGGGACTTGATTTATGTTTCATGAAGTAGACCCAGGTGAGTCTAGTGTGATCATCAATAAATGAGACAAACCAGGGTTTGTGAATAATGTTGGTTGTTACTGGATGGTCCCCAAACATCAGTGAAGAAGCATAAATGGCTTGGATGCCTTATAAGAGACAGGCTTAAAGACATTTCTAGTTTGTTTGCCAAAAATACAATGTTCACATTTCAAACTTTCAATACAAACATCAGAAAACAAGGAAGTATACATCCTTTTTAAGTAGGGAAAATTAGGATGCCCTAATCTAAAATGTAACAACATTATCCTATTACATTTAGAGTTTAAGCTAACATTAAGACCACTTCCATTCTTAGGATTGCTGCTATGGATGAGATACAGACCCTCAGATTTCCTAGCACTGCCAATCTTCATGTGTGACCCCAGATCCTGAAACTCACAGTGAGTTGAATAAAAATTAGCAACACATTTCCTATCATTGCAGGAAGCGGTGTGTGAGAGAAAGGTTACAGTCAAGTTTTGGAACATAAAGAACAGAGTTTAGGGTGAGGTTTGGTAGGATTCTAACAGACCCTAGACCAACCACTTTGGAAGAAGAACCATCTGCAATAGTAACATAGTGATCATTATTACTATTAGTGAAAGAATGGAAAAGAGAGAAATCACCTGTCATGTGACTTGATGCCCCTGAGTCTACAATCCAAGTCTGGTTGCCATGTGCAGTTGTCCCAACTGTGGTTTCAGAAGTAGGTGGAATTCTTTTGTCAAACATCAATGCAAGAGTTTCCATCTGCTCCTTTGTGAACCCCAAATGTTGTTCTGTAGCATTGTAGGCCCTCTTCTGATCATTTCCACTTCCTTCAGCCCGGTTCTTCATAAGATGAGGGGGTTTTCCATGGAGATTCCAGCACTTCTCCTTGAGATGACCCCTTTTCTTGCAATAGTCACAAAGTAGGTTGGCCCACTGCTCATTCTTCTTGTTGTTGCCTCTGTTATACCCAACATTTGCTGCATCAAATTCAGCAACTTTGAGTGCTGAGTGATTTCCACCTGGAGTTGGCAATATACCATTGCTTACACCCATAACTCCCCTTCTACTTTCCTCCTTTCTCACAGCAGAAAAGGCATCCTGAATTGAAGGAAATGGAGTTTGAGCCAGAATCCTTTCCCTTGCAGCATCATAGTTGGGATTTAGACCGTACAAGAAGTCAAAGACCCTTTCTTCTTCAACAAGCTTTGCATAGATGTCACTATCCTCAGTACACTTCCACTGTCTTATTGTGAGTTGATCACATTCCTCCCATAACTTGTTGAGGGTGTTGAAGTATTGGGTGACATTAAGTGCACCCTGTTTGGTTTCCTTTAGAGAGGTTTTTCGACCAAAAACAGTAGCATAATTACCTTTGGCGAGAATAGTTTTTAGCTATCTTATCCTAGATAGCCTTTGCGAAGTAGTAAAGAGATGAACTTGGTGATATCATCAATCATAGAGTTGATGAGCCAAGATACAACAATAGCATATTTTGTCTCCCAGACGACATATTCGAGAGATTCTTTATTGGTTTGGGGTTTAATGGTTCGAGTTAGGTAACCAAGCTTACCTCTTCCAGTGACATACACACGCACAGTTGTGCCCCTTTGGACATAATTAGGTCCATAGAGTTTCTTTGATGTGATTTGGAGAGATGGATTATCAACTCCATTTACACTAAGAGAGATAGCGAAGGAGTGGGAGTAGGAATTCGAGAATCAGTCATATTCAATCTTTGGAAAGAAGAGAGGAAAAAAAAATTTGGAAGTTGGATCGTTTTTTCTGAAAAAATTCAGTGCTCCGATACCATATAGAAATTAAGTAGGAAGATGAACTTAAGAGAAAATATAACTCTTGTTATTAAACTCAACCCAATAAGGTTGGTATAAATAGGTGAAATACAAAGCATGCTTATAAAGCATAAAGAGAAAAAGTAACTTTCTAGATAAACTAAAAAGTAAGTAATAACAACCTAGATAACCTTTATAGGGTGGTTACAAACATAATAGAGTGGTTATACTCAAGTGATCCTATCAAAAGTAATAAAGTTACCTTTGCTACATTTGTACACATTAAAAATAATACTCCGTAAAAGTGTTATCGGCGGACTTATATTCAATGAGGTCGGATACCTGCTTTGAATTAACAACGAACTTATATTCAATGAGACTTAAGTCTGCTTTGAATTAACAACGAACTTATCAATGTATTTCAATACCTATGTCTCTCCGGTTGGGGTAAATCTACTAACCTTCTTGTAGATTAATTTATTATCACGAATCATATCGTGGTAAAATCGTAAGCGAATCTAAATCGTAGTTTCATTTGTGCAAGATCGAGTGTCTCGATCGGTCTTTGTGTCGAATCGACGATCCAATTATGGATCGGATCCGGATTCGGGTTTCTGTATATCCAGCATGTGGTATCAGAGACAGGTTAAAGCGATTTTGAGATCATGATTGCATAATTAATTAATAAGGAATGAAATTGAATAAATATTGCATCTTTTATTTATTTTTATTTTTTTTAAATGCATGGTTGAATGTTTTGGTTGACGAGATGGATTGGGGTTGGTACATGTTTACCGTTAGATCTATTGTAAACCCATTTTCCCGGGTATAGGACATCATGTAATTTAATTTCATTCACTTATTTTAAATTGGTCGATCCCTATTTATGTAAATCGGATGCATTCTTCATCAAATCTGACAGCGCGCAGCGCGATGGTCAAATCCACGATTTTAATGGTTTGCGAGACTTGAGTTCCGAATCCTCTTAGCGGATCAATTACGGAATTTTTTCCGAGTTGTTTGGATTTTTAATTTTATGTTCAATAAAGGGGCGGATCTTTGCTGCAGGATTCGAACCGGGTGGTGAAAAAAAAGCGGGGGCGGATCTTTGCTTCAGGATTGAACCAGGTGGCGATGAAGGAAGAAAATACTATTACCAACTCAGCTGGAGCAATTTTTGATAAAGGAACAAAACCAAACAAGTAAATACCTGAAATGGCTGAAGAATATAGTAGATTAACTTTTATTCTATGCCTAGGGTTTATTTATTTATAGATTAGATACATGGGTACCAACGGTCCATCTCAGTGGTTTATTTTTAGCATTTATTTTCTTGTATGATTATTTATGTGATATAACCATGTCATGCATCATATTCATGAATTCCACTCCTAGCATATGCATACATATAGAAAATTAATATTGAAATTAATTAGACATGTATCAACACGATAATTAATTTAGATTATAATAAATTAAATTAATTAAAGGAAACGAAATTTAACGGGATATAAAATTCACATGATAAACTTGATTTGGGATTAAGAATCCTTCGGGGTTTAGGTTATGTAGTGTCTACATAAATTAGAATTTTGATAATAAAAAATTGGAAAATAATGAAAAATTGGACACCAACTAGACGGTATTTTGAACCGATAAGTTAGTGATTGTTTTTCTTGATTTATTGTTTTTCGATTTATTGGAAAAATTCTACAATCCTAAATTTTTTATCATGACAAGATTAGGACTTTTAAAATCTTTGGTGAATTTTAGTTGTGTAGTGTCTACACAAGAAATTTCTAAATATTAAAAAATTGGAAAATCATGAATAAAGTGTCGCTAGTTAGGCGGTATTTGGAACCAACAAACTATTGGGAGCTTTTAATTTTGTGATTTATTGTTTTTCAATTATTAAAAAAATCATAAAGTCTAATATATTAGGATTATAAAATTCTTTGTGAATTTTATTTGTGTAATGTCTACACAAAGGAACTTTAATCCATAAAATTGGAGGATCGTGGATATAGTGACACTAGTTAGACGGTATTGGAACCGATGAACTAGTGGGAGGATTAAATTAAAATATTCAGGATCTATTGTTTTTGGATTAATAGAAAATTCTGAAATACTAAAAAGACTACATAATTTTCAAAATAAGGAGTGGGAGCGGGGAAGGTGACAACCGACCCCTCGGCCTCTAGTGTTAACACAAGCACCGTGAGAGAATGTTGATGCCTCGTGTCGCTTTGATTTCGGCCCCCTTCGGGTGGCCTTCACCGCTATCAAAATTCAAGGCTTGGTTTCCGAAGGATAGGATTTTGAGTACTCGTTGGGTCATTGACCTACCCTTCAGGCATACTCGGGGTTTACTTAAAAATGCAAAGCAGATGAGTCACACTCTAAAGGGTATTTTTGGAAATATCTTGGCTGAAAAAGGGAAGGTAATCAACAATTAAATCGGGATGTCGATTCTCGATTAATTGTTGAGAGAGATTGTCTCAATGTAATCGTCACCTCTTTGACCTACCCGTCGGCCTTTGAGGTGTGAGATTAAATCCTTGGAATGGTAGGATAAATTGCATGCATGACATCACGTTTATTATTCTAAAATTATTAAATGTTGGGGTGTATGATTTTATTTATTTTTCTATCATAATTTATTTTTGCAACTACATATCATCTCAAGGTACCTAAAGCGCTAAATACGATAAATTGACTAATGATGACTTAGTAAAAGTGGAAAATTAACAAGAACGTTGAACTCAATAATCGAGAATGCAAATTAATTTTTCGGAAGAGGATGTTCGTCTTGAGCCTACAAACTTAAGTGACATTGATAAGTATGTCACTGCTGTCACTCATATTACACGGAGACAAATTAAAATTAGTTCAAAGATGACGAGAATTATTTGGTATCAATCTCCTAGACATCCCATAGTTCATGAGTAGTGTCTACTCAAATGTACTGCTAGTTCACTGCCATTTCCTTAAAAGAAATCCAAGAATGGGAAGGTAAATGTCTACAAGTATAAGTCGTCTAAACTAAATAAGTTAAAGGCTAAACCGAAATATTAATCAAAGAAAGTAAAGAATATGGAAAGTGATTTGGATCACTAACCTATGAATCATATAAACTTTCTTAACCGAGTAATTTGATTTCGAAGCTAAAGTTCTTTTGTTAGAACAAGGTAGCTAGGCATTCATGATAAAGAGTAAACAACGGTCGATTATTTCAACTAAGATAGTGGGAGTGATATAAGGAAATAAATTTGGATTTAATCCTTGAATATCAAAAAATATAATTTACATTTTGATTCATTGGAACAAATGGATTCACTTTCACATCGATAATATAGTTGTTTTAAAGAAAATGAATATGACATTTGTATATGATTCTAAGACTAGGACTTTTGTCTGATAAAGTCAGAACCATCAAGTAATCTTTGAAAATGTATAAGTAACACATCATAAACTATTAAGACAAATGGTTTCCGTATTTAGATAAACGATTCTTCAGCATCTATTAATTAGAGCATATATCCCAAAGATAAGATCTGAAGACTGCTAAGGGTGATTCCTATCTCCCAGTCTAAGAACACTATCTCAAAGGAAAAATGACTAAGTAACCTTTCAATTGGGAAAGGGTAATGGAGCTAAAGAAGTATCATAGCTTGTTCATATTGACCTTCGGGGTCTTATGAAAGATACAAGCTAATGGGAGCTTTTGAGTAATAGACATTTTGTCTAATGACTACTCGAAATGCCGATTAGTTTATCTAAATATTTAGAGGAATCTCGATATTACCGAGAGAAAAGAGTATTCCATGCTCGGATATATGCCATAGCATAGTATTTGGAGCCGATGCTCGGCCTACCTCCGAGTGAAAGATTTCACCGAAAGGATAAACCATGTATTGTCTTGTATAGTTATTGATATGCTACATTACCTTTGCTTAACTCAATTAAGATATTGATTGCAAAATAACGGTTTACATTGTTATGCAATCTTGAGAAGTCTACTGAAGATGCTTATGAATTTGTGGATAAGGAGTGAAGTAAATTTATTCCACTTCCACAAATAGAGGCATTTAGCATTTATGCTTGAATGTAGGACTGGAGATTTTACATACACGTTCAGATGGCGACTGTTCGTGAAATATCTTAATGCAATGAGTAATGGTTGGTTATAAGATTCTTAAGATCGGATTGTGACGGTTACATTGTTACATCCTTTCTAAAAGAATGTTGAGATAACAACCTTAGGACTTGAAATCTGATTACTCAAGGAGTTACTATCTGTTTTAATCGGACCACATCCAAGATTGGTTGTTGGGGATTACACCGGTTAATGCTCTTCGAATAGATCGAAATATCAATCCACCCAAATGCAGTGGGATTATGGTCTAACCATTGACCCTCTGTGATTATGCAGTCTCTACAGTCTGCTTGGGGTGATCGATCACCTATGGTCCTTCAGCAAGGACTGTATAGGATTCTAACCAAAGAAGGTTGGTTTAAATCCAAATGCCTGTAAATGGAGTTTTTCGTACTCCATGTCTGTTCACACTTTTGTAGAACCACCTGAGTGTCTCAGGTACAGTGGGAGAAATTGGATCTACATGAAAAGAGTCGAATGAATGAGAAATTTTAAATTTCAAGGCAAAGCCAAGTGGTTTAGTTCCCTAAAGTAGAGAGTTAACTTTGGGTGATGCCTAAAACTCTCTCACCATTCCGCCTTGCTTGACTCCATGGAAAGCAGAAAGACTAACATGGGTGATGCCCTGAAACTTTCTTGCCGTACAAAGGAGCTTGAATTCATTTGGAATAGAAGGGTTTTAGCTTAAATCCAATGGTATATTATTTTTATGCTTAAATCCATTGGTGGATTAAAGTAAACCTTCAGGTCATTGAAATTCACATGTTTTGAAATGTGTGGGCGACCATAATATTGATGAGTCTTTTGTAGACCAGAGAAATCAATATTGGTAAAGTAGTAGACGTTAGTGTTTATACAGGTAACACTGCAACAGTTGTGAACAACACGGGTGTGTTATCTGAAGTCAAGAACTGACAAGCCAAAGCTTCTCTGAATCATAGAAGTGGACTATATTCTTAGAATTTGATTCAGCCGAATTCATGAGAGCAAGTAGTGGCAGTGTCCCATTCATCTTATTGTTAAGATGATGATGCATTTTCGAATGCTAGATTCAACGAGAGGTTTCCTACCCAACCTCCACGGAATAATTCTCTCAATCTTCAGATATAGAGAAAATGGGATGGATTCTCTTTTGGATAGAGAATGTCAGTTTATTAAAAGTCAATTAAAGTCGAGTCTTGGATTCGAGGAATGGATAGTAGTATAGTACATCCTCAAGTATCTTTAGAGAACGAGGAATCATATGCTTGTGTATTCGGGTGAAAACCAGAGTGTGGTTGACTTCTGCTGATTTTGATTTTTGTCGGATTAAGGATGATCGTGAATCGATCTCGGGCTCGATGTTTACATATAGTGATGGAGCTATAGTGCGGAGCAATCTAGCACTTTGCCAAATTTGACTCTGTTAGTCGAATACATAGCGACTTCGGGGCAGGCGGCTAAAGAGGCGGTGTGGCTTGATAAGTTCTTTGTTGGACCGGGAAGTGATTCTAGGTCTCGATGAGCCGATACCATTTTTACGTGGAAAGAAAGCGAGAGGTAGCTCATGCAAATGTTCTTCGCAGTCACAAGAGGTCAAAAGCAATTGAGAGGAAGTACCACTTGATCAGACAGACCGTGCGAAGAGGCGACGTTTCGGTCCTAAAGACCGCCTCAAGCCGACAACCTAGCTGATCAGTTTACCAAGTTGTGTGGCATCTAATGTCACTGATAAGCGCTTTGTGGGTATGAAATTGGGAGTATGTCTCATCTGTTTTAGAGCAAGTGGGAGAATGCTGTGGATAGATAGAATAAGGGTGTGGTGCTCTAAACACAATCATTGATTGTCTTTACGGGCAAGTGGGAGATTGCTAGATATAGTGTGCCCGAAAGACAATTGTTGCTTGTCCTTACGGGCAAGTGGGAGATTGTTGGAAATAGCGCCCGAAAGACAATTTATATAATTATTTTTATTTAATAAATGACAGATTTTATTTCATCTTATTATTTCTTTGTGCTTATATTTAATACATTGCTAAAAACCCCAAGTCGTATCATATGTAGCCATATAACTTAGTGTGTGACACACATGAGGATTAAGTTTATGGTGATACACTTGAAATGTTAGTCCGTGGTGAACTTTATCAAAGTATGAGGTCTATTGATTAAACCACCATCGCCCAGAACACTTTATGGTGTGACCGTCTTATCCGGACCGTCGACATTGGTTGTCTAAGTGGGGCATTTATATATGATGAGAGTCATATAGGACTGGACCGATTTAATCTGCATTTCTCATATAATTCCGTGATTGAGAAATCTTATTAAATCACAAGATGATCATAAATGGATTAACCTTAATCTGAAGTGATTACATACTCCTACTTGTTTCGAGGATAGGGTTTGATGTGTTCGTTAAGGATCGCTAAGAGGCACGGTCCGAATCACTTTCACGTTGGCACTATTGCGAAATGAGTGAAAGTGTGTGGCTCACGAGATATGGAGTCCATTCTTTCTCATGAAAGTAGAAAGACAATCCCTTATTTGTTAATCCTAGAAACCGATCGATCCGCGGAGTTCGTATTGGTTATGAATTAATTGATCACTAGTGGGTTAATGGTAAATAAGGATAAGATGTATTGAAGAAGGTTTACGGAAATAATCCCGCTTCATTACGGATAGTCTATGGAGGGTTAGTTTATATGTAATGATATGGACACTTATCGACTCGACTCGACGTTTTTGACAATACGTTATATCTATAATTGATAGAGTTCAGTTTCAGATTTATTGTGGCATGATTTCGGAATTAATAAGTTGAGTAGAAATATTCTGTTCAATGAATATTTTATTCAATTTATTGTAGCTACTGGTTATAGGTCCATGGTCCCCGGGTTGGCTCCTAACACGCGAGTGTTTTCTCGTTTTATGGAACCTCGAGAATAAATTAAATAGTTTGTCTATTTAATGAATATGCAATATTATTTATTTGGTAAATAATATTTAAAATAGAAAAGACAGTTTCTATTAAAATGGGTAAAAAAAGTGGCGCCCTTATTGTGGATAATTAGGAAAGAAATTTTTCTAGATTATGTCGCATGTGTAATTAATTAATTATCTATTTGTTGGATAATTAATGGAAAAATAAGAGATTGATTTTTTGGAAATTATCTCTTATCTTATGACAAATAAATTTTCCTTATGGGAATAGGTAATTACGGTGTGAAAAGGATAATTCTCTTGACTAGTTATTTTCCTATATAACGAGAGTTACTCCTAACACAATTATCAGATCATTAATTGCGCCACATTCACAAATAAAGGAAGAAAAATTAGTTTCTTGCCTTAGTCTTTAAGAGAAGAAAAACCTAGGTCTTTTCTTTTGCATATTCGAGGAGGTTCTACGGCGAGGATCGACGTCCACCATGTTAGGTGTAGTGCCCGAAAGACAATTATCTAATTGTTTTTATGACAGAATTAATAATTCATCTTATTATATGCATGTATGCTTATAATTAAGACACTACTGAAAACCCTAAGTACCATGTTTATGTAATCACATAACTCAGTGTATGGCTATACACAAGAGGATTGAGTTAGTGAGATGTATTAAAATTAACTTAGTCCGTAGCGTTTATTAATCTGAGTACGGGTCTCAAGATTAATTTGCTAATAATGCGCCCAGAACACTTTATGTGTGACAGTCTTATCCGGACTGTCGGTAATAGGGTACCTAGTGGGGCATTTATATATGATGATAATCATATAGGGCTGGACCGATTTGATTTGAGTTCTCGATATAATTCCGTGATCGAGAAGTCTTATCGAATCATAAGATGATCATAGATGGATTAATCTCAATCCTGAGGTGATCACAGACGAATGCTTAGACTAGGGTAGGGTTTGATGCGTTAGTAAGGATCACTTCGTAGTATGCGGTCCAACACTTTTCGTTGGCTCTATTTTAGGATGAGTAAGTAGTCTGTGCTATCACAGATATGGAATCCATTCCTTCCCTCGGGAAGTAGACAGACAGTTCCCTTATTTGTTAATCCTAGAAACTGATCGATGGCGCCAGTTCATATTATATTAGTTATGAACTAATTGATCACTAGGGGTTAATGGTAAATAATGATAAGATGTTTCGAGAAGGGTCTACGGAGATATCCCAAATCGAAATGAACAATCTATGGAGGATTTATCCGTATGTAATGATTATATCAGTGGACACCTTATGACTCATGGTTGAGTGTTAGTTTATATCTATATTCGGCAGAGTTCAGTTTCGGGTTTATGGTTGTGTAATCCCGGAATTAATAGATTGAATATTATTGTTCGGTCAGACGAATAATTTTATTCAATTTATTGTAGCTACTGAATATGGGTCATTGGTCCCCGACGTGGCTCCTAATATAGCATATACGTTTTCTCGTCGTTTCACCTCAATTATAATTAAATAGTTGGATTGGACTGTTTAATAGATATGTGGATTAATTGTTTAGTTGGACTAGATAATTAAATACATGGAAAAGAAATTTTTCGTGGACTCGGCTCAAATAAATGAAAAATGCGCATGACCTAATTAATTAGGTGTATGGCCGCATTTTGTATATTATTATTTGTTGGGAAATTAGTTTTCTTGATAAATAATAAGACATGTGATTAAATTATTTATTTGTTAAATAATTTAAGGAAAAGAAATCTTTTATTTATCCTAATTAATTTAGGAGTATTCTAGACTTATATTTTTAAGGAAAATGATTATTTTGATTGATTTTGTATTAATTAAATAATGCCTTAGAGACTAGGATTTCTCTCCTATATAAAGAGAGTACTCATAAGCCTAAAATCACAATGTAATACACGAAATATTGGGTGAAAAATAGCTTTGAACTTTCGGCTATTTTTCTTTGGGTTCGAGTTTTAGAAAACTTCGGGTTTTCTAAGGTAGCATTTCGAGGAGGTCCGCCGGCTTGAAACACCATCCGCTGGTGGTGCTTGGAGACACACGTTGGAAGACTTTGGCTTCTCAACTAGGCTCTCAACTAGCTCGGTTTGGATTGACCTTGTTCTTGGCGTTTTGCACCATAAAAAGGTTGGTAATCTAACCCCCTCGTAGGTTAGATTTATTATTCATGTATTTTGTTTGTTTAGATCTAGATCTAATATATTCCGCTGCGTAATTGGGTGGATCTTGATCCATCCGGTGGTATTACATCCTACACACCAGTCGTCGCTTGGAGATACAATCCGGAAGATCACGGCTTCTCTCTTTGGTCGATTGCCTATTTCTCTCCGGTTGGGGTAAATCTACTTTCTTGTAGATTAATTTATTATGCGAATCATATCGTGGTAAAATCGTAAACAAATCTAATTCATAGCTTCCACTGTGCAATATCGAGTGTCTCGATCGGTGTTGTTAATCAGATCTGACGATCCAATTATGGATCGGATCCGGATTCGGGTTTCTGTTTATCCAGCAGTTAGTTCAAGCCATCACAACCTTACTTGAAGATAACTTTATGACATCAACTTTTAGGTTCCTTAAAGCCGAGTCTAAATCTTCAGTCTTCTTATCTTCAATCTTTACAACCGAGTCTGGTTCCTCAGCCTTCATGTCTTCTATATTTATTCTTCGATTTCATCATGAAGACCTATATGATTTCTATTACAATGCTTGTCTGATTCAACTTATACAATAAGAATCTAGTAAATCCTACACAAAATTCAGGTCTAACCCCACAAGCTTTTACCACACCTTGTTTGATCATCATGAATATTACATTACAAACTATCATCAACAAAACTAACTTCCCAACAATTTTCCCATTTTTGATGATGTTAAGTTGATGATGTCAATACCCTCATAAGCCTATCTAGATCTTAGCAAATAATATTATCATTCAAAAGGAAAGTAAACAAAAGTCATAGAGATTATGACCTTTAAGAAAAATTTACATTTATTATTATTCAAGCTAGTACAATACAATGCACGGAATAAAATGAAAATAAAATCTTCAGGTCTTGCTTGCAACCAACTTCAGCTTTTGAAGTCTCTTCTCATGATGTACATCATGTACTTGTTTTTCCATTATTCTTTGAATTTCCAGACTCTGTCAAATCAGATGGTTCACACCCGCTATGCGGCCTTTTCCATTTTACTATGTTGAATCTATGTCAAGATGTCTGTCACCATCATTGAACCTCATTAGCACAAATCTTCAAGCAATTCCACATCTCCAGGGATTATGATATTCTGCCTTGATTTTCTTCTCTTGAAAGATCTTGGATCTGCATATTTCTCATGCATGCATTTCCATGCAGCAACAACGGATAATATGGATAAATCATACTTGTTGAAGTCACCACATAGGTATTTAAGAAGTATTGAGCTACAAATGCTACCACGTAGGTATTTAAGAGCCGACTCTCCATCTACTAGCTCTGTTAGTAAACCTTCAACCAAGCAAGGGTTTGTTATGATATAATCCAAAGACCCTTCGCCCGAATGATGTTCAGTGCCTCATATGGCATGGACTGTTCTGTGTGGACTGTTCCATACTACGAAAAGGAAACGTGTCTTATCATGAACTATAAGTTTTTACCTTTTAGACACATCACATATGTTTGTTATGAAGTTAATCTAGCCACATACATTTATTCACATAAAAAGGCTACTTAGGGACTTTTAGTCATAGACAACTCTACATTAATTACTTAGCACACAAGAATAGGAAACAATGACTACTAAGTCAACGCCCAACTAGGTCTAGACAAATGTATTCCGGTGCTCCCACCTTATCCCCACAGAGAGTCTCAATTGTGGTGCAGAATCGAGGCTACCAGAAGTCGTAAGCTAGACTTTTCCAAGTTCCAGTTAATGTTCCAAGGACAATATTATCATCTATCATGTTATACACAAAAATATGATAAAACAAAACAACATTTCTGGGGTTAGGCGCACGCCTCTATCTACAGGACCATTCTGCCAAAATCTGGGACTTCAGGCGTACGCCTAATAAGGGCAAGCTCACGCCCAAACTTCCTGAATCACTTCAGGCACACGCATCTTCCACCCAAGCACATGCCTACACTCGGTAAACCTGCCAGGCAAACGCCTAGCCTATTCTGGGCACACGTCTGACGGTGTTTACAGCCTTTTCATCGTTTGTTCAGTTTCCAATCTCGTATACACGAATTTTTAGTACCTTTAAGGTATCAAAATCATACCAGAACCTGCAAGAATCATGTATATACAGTACCATACACAAATTAAACATTAAACAAAACAACTACACCGATTTGAACACCCACTTACCTTTAATTATTTCCAGAAAGCGATCTAAAGCCAAAACCACCAAAGCTAAAACCAATAAGGAATCCTGCGAATTCCTCAACTCATGTGCGATTCCTACCAACCAAAAGAGCAACTATGAGTACTACAACAACTAACTCGTGAATTTTACCATGAAACTCTCAAGATTCTATCTTAGGGCTAAAAACGAACACTTACGGATTGCGGAATTGTTGATACCAAAACGATCTTTGCAAAGCGGTGATCAAATTTCTCTACTGTGGTCTGCACAAGAAATCGCTTGATCAATCAGAATTGCAAAGATTCTCTTTTCTTCTCTCCCAGCTCGACTATCTCCATTTTTTTTGTAAACTGAACGATTAAACGCTAATAGGGAGTTATGGGAGTTTATTTTCCATTAAACCCCATTATTCCAAATTAATTAATTTGTTTAATGAATTATTTAGGATAGTGAAAGAAATGTATAATTATACTTTAAATAAAATTTCACTTTACCCTTTTACCCTTAAATAGGTTCTAGGGCTATTACAGGAATTGCGATCCTCTGCATTATTGCCCTCTGCCGTGCTGTGTCTTTGTGAGTCCAAACAAGCGTCGTTTGGGCCGAAGCCGACGCCGTTTGATTGTGTTTTTTTTTTTTCGAACCGAGCGGCGTCATTTCGGTAAACGACGTCGTTTTTACGTCCACAAAGACGGGCTGTGTGGCTCTCTTTTACAGCAGAGAGATCGGGGTCCCTGTCACAGTACTTCCCTAAATTAAGCATATGATGCATCCTCAGACGCTGCCCAATTAGATTCCTCAGCTGGGAGTTAACATTAGGTGAAACAAAGAATTGGGATTTTTGGGTGCTTATTTTCAATTAGATTCATCAGCTGGGATTTTGGTTAAGAAAACAAATTTAAATTTCTCATTTGAAGAGAATACCTTCTTACCTCTCAAAATGGAAGTTCTATTAGCAACTTTTCTTTGGAGGTCACGATTCGATTCCCGTAATGGGGTTGATTTCAGATTGATAACACTCTTCAGCCAGAGTGCGAGAGGTTTGAACGGCGTGTTGGAGCTTCTTAGGTTACTGATTAACCTCTCATCACTTTCCCGTGGGATCGGGGGTGAGGGGACCCTTAATGGTAGGGTTTACCATTTTTTCTATTAGCAACTTTTGCGTAGAAAATTATCGATCCAGAAATTTCCAACAAAATTATTCATCTTGCATCGGATTTATGGTTATTTCTATGGATCTACGGATAAATCATGATGATCTCTATATGCCGGAATACGGTTAAAATTAGAAGGGGGGAGATGGAGAGATTTTACCTCTCTTATTCCTGAAACATTTAGCTCAGAATGATCTCATCATCGTACTGATAATTCTGACAACTTAAATTTAAAAAACAGATTAGCAATTTGTGAGAATAATATATATCTTCCTCAATTTTTATTGATGATGTCAATGGGTTTGAGGAGAGGGAGAAGTGTCGATGCTTCTTGAAAGTAAATTGGTGTGTCATTTTGATAATGAGATATCCAGGGAGTTAATCTGATTAAACAGAAGATATTAGGTAATTTTCTTGAATATCTACGATATAATTTAGTTAAATCTAGTTTAACTTGTTATCAACTTATCAATTATCTAAAATTTACGAAAGACCAAACTACTCTTACCAGAAAATACAGGGGTACACAGAAAGTATTTCACTCCTAGCCTGGGCAGAATGCTCAAGAGCATGCTTGTCACTTACAAGCCCACTCCTGGCCCTGTTTTGTGTGGAAAATGTATATTTGCCTTGTTTGAGCATGTATAAGTGTAAAGCCTTGTATGTTAAGTGTTCTAAAGTTAAGTGTACGTGTTCTAGTGGCTTTGGCTCTGCACCGTGTCTCACATTGGAACACTCTGCACTTAGCCTTATGAGATGTTGACTTGAGCTCAACGTCGTATATGTGACATGAAGAAGTTAAGGGTTTGATTTCTAGTGTATTTGGCCTAGCACCTTGTGGAGACCCTCTGCGGGGAGAAACTCGGGATCACCGGAAGCCTTATTTCTTAGCCCCATGGGTATTGGATTAGATTTCAATATTTATGTGCAATGTGCTAAGTAGTGTAATGTAAAGTTGTTCTAAGGTCTCATGGTCCTTATGAAGCCTTTATATGTGCAATAAATTTAAGAGGTTAGATTAAACGCTTAAATACGTACTTGATGAGTCTAAGAGATAACACATGACAGTCCTTGGTGGGCACGTTTATACCACGCTTCACGGTATTATTACGCCTCCACATGATCATATATCAACCGGACTCGCGTAGTAATCCACATGAATAGCATCATGAGCTATCATGTCCTTTAGAGGTGTTGAGGAAATGTCTCCGTTTTCTCACCCGACAAAGTGTCCTTGGACTAATGTGTAACAAATGTCTTATGTGGTTGAGTATACTAGTGAGACTAGTAGAGGGTTGTGAGCGAGTGAAACATATGTGTTGTTATGTTTGTTTGACTTGCCCTGTGATATCATTATTATTGTTATTATTGATAATCCTTGTATTATAGTATGTGTAGATTCGCCTATTCGGTGCTTCTACCATTTACTAAGTACGTTTGTACTTACCCTTTTAGTATGTTGTTACCCACCTCGAGAAGGTGGTTTTGTTGTAGGCTGAGTTCGAGATCGCTTAAGAGTGATTCCTGAAGTCGCAGCAGTTGAAGTCCATCTTTCTTTTTTTTGTTGTAATAATGGTATAAAATCTTCCATTTTCCAGTTTGAGATAGTTGTACCTTTGGATTGTAATTAAAGAATGGTTTGTAATAATTGAATGAATATTTGTTAAGATCAAGACTTACCGTTCTTCTACTAAAACCAATTGGTGCTAGTAAATGTGCAACTTTATTTCCTTATCATTTAAGAGTGTGGGAAATCATCCTAACACCCCGCTCAGTATTGGCAATCATCCAACACTTGCACAATTTTTTCAAGAGTGTGGATAATATGTCCCACACACCTGCACAATTTCTTCATTCAAAAGTGTGGCAATCTCTTCCAACACTTGCACATATTTTTAAATAATATTCGATACGAGTTTGATCTCATGACATCTGGCTCTGATACCATGTTAAGATCAAGCGCTTACCGTTCCACTAAAACCAATTGGTTTTAGTAGAACGGTAAGCACTTGTTCTTAATATGGTATCGAGTATCAGTCGAAGGTCACGTAGATCAACTCTGTTGGAACAATATTTGAAAAAAAAAAAAAAAAAAATTGTGCAAGTGTTGGGACATATTGCCCACACTTGAGGGGAGTGTTGGGAAAGATTGTCCACACTCTTGAATGAAAAATTGTGCAAGTGTTGGGACAGGTTGCCCACACTTGAGGGGGGTGTTGGGAGAGATTGCTCACACTCTTGAATACCTAAAGAAATATAGTAGCATATTTACTACCACCAATTGGTTTTAGTAGAACGGTAAGCGCTTGATCTTAACAATATTCAATCTTGTGTATTATATCTTCGGATCAGGTTTTTGTTGCGGCCCGTGTTACTTGGCGATCGTTGCGGTGATCTTTTAAGTTTTCCGAGTCTATGTTTTTGTTTTCCGCTTGTTCTCAAAGTGTTGATGATGTCGCGCTTACGTATATAATCGATTATTTTAATTACATATGTGCCGGATGTCCTTTTGCGGTTAAGGACTCGGTAACCGTATCATGGTCGTCACAATACTGATCGTTCTGACTACTTAAATTTGAAAAACAGATTAGCAATTTGTGAGAATAATATTTATCTTCCACAACTTTTCTTGATGATGTCAATGGGTTTGAGGAGAGGGAGAAGTGTCGAAGCTTCTTGAAAGTAAAGTGGGGTGTGATTTTGATAATGAGATATCCATGGAGTTATTCTGATTAATCAGAAGACATTAGGTAATTTTCTTGAATATCTCGTATTTAATTTAGCTAAATCTAGTTTAACTTGTTATCAACTTATCACTACTCTAAAATTTACGAATGACCAAACTACTCTTACTAGAAAATAAAGGGTTTCACAAAAAGTGTCTCGAGGGTGGAGCTAAGACAACTCCCCTCCAACGAGGGTCGTGTGTACACTAACCATCCCAGCAAGACAGTACTCTTCTTTCCATTTTAACTCAATAGCATTTGATAGCTTTCTTCATTTACATGCTTCTTTGACAACAAATAATGTTGTGATTCTCCTAATACGGGGGAAATGGTAACTAATCAATCCCCCTTAAACACGTTCGTTTTTGGATAATAGGTGACATCTGCTATTATCTAAAACCATATCGTTTCACATTGAATCAGTTTTACAATGTTTAATCTTGAACAACATCTACAACCCCGGAAAATTCTGATATAAGGAGTCTCTATTAAAACGGGCCGTCGGATGACTGTCACGTGTAGAAAAAGACAAAAATGTTTTGTTTGTTTGTACATGTGGCAGTCATCTGACGTTCGTTCTATTAGGGAGTTCCTAAAGCAGAATTACCCTTACAACCCCTATCAAGTCTGCAAATGACCATCCAAGTATGTAGCTGCAACTGCAGCATGAAGGGCTGCTCCAATGGGAAGACTCCCTTCATCTACGAGCAAATACGGCGTATGTAATAGTCTGCTCACTGATTCCATGGTTTCATTTCCGATTCCAATGAAAAAGAAGGCAGCTGCCATTTGTTGTCCATAGAAACTGAAGTCCTCAGCCCCCATCGTCATCGGCGATAAAAGCACATTGTTTTCACCAAGTAACAGACTTCCCACTCTTTTGCTATGCTCATACATAAAAGGATCATTGACTGTAGGTGGATATGATATCAATGTCTTTTCCATGAAATCAATCTCAACATTGCAACGATAAACTGCTGCTTGTGCCTCTATGATCTGTAAGTAAAGCACATACACAGTCCATCATTCAATCCTCTATCAAATTGAAAATGCATTGTGTTGAAAATGCAATGTTGGCAAACTAAGAAAGAAAACAAAGTCTAAAAGTAAAGCAAGGAAAGGAAAGCACCATCAAACTTTGACTGATTCCAAATTTTCTATACCATACGCGCAGGAGATTTAATTTTCCTCAAGAAACTTCAATGCCTTATAAATTATTTCTTTTATTAATTTCACTCTTATCTATCTTAATCTCTAGCAATAAATTGAGCTACATATGAAAATGGAAGAAGATTTACCAAGAGGGTATACCTTTTTCATACAGAAGAATTGGATTCTTTCTATTTGCAGAATAAGCTTCAAGGTACAAGACAAGATAAAGACTGTGTTAAACCTGTTGTTGATATTTATCATTACAATCCTTGGGATCTTCCAAGCAAAGTAATTAACTTGTCTCTAACTCTATTTGTATACATGCCTCTTTATGTGTAAGTATAAAGAGGGGGTTATTAGTAGTAATATTAAATCTACTAATAATTACTAAGATTATACTCTTTTATTTTATTTATTAAACATTTCTAGCTGTTAAGTATTAATGGTGTGTCTCTCAACTACCCATTAATTGCACAGCTGGCTTTTCCTGTATTACATTTGGTTAGACAGTTAGACATTAGATCTAACCCTCTTATTTAAACCCTGTCACTGTAACTCTTTAATCCAAGAAAGCATTTCTCAACTCTTTTCCTCATTCTATCTTCTTCTAAAACCTACATGGTATCAGAGAGCTGAAAGTTTCAGCCAACGCTTCACCTTCCCCTTCTTCTTCTTCTTGATTCTTTCTTCTTGTTCACCATGACTGAATCTGGCACTAATTCCGCAACATCTGCAGATCTGCCTCGTCCTTTGGGTGGATTTGATAATCCAACCCTTCAAATCACCACAAAAAACTGAATGGTGCAAACTACGTACAATGGGTCGCATCTGTCCGAATGTACATCACTGGGCGCGGCAAGCTCGGATATCTTACTGGGCATATCAAAGCTCCAGAAGATGCGATTGGTTTCTAAGGTCAGTTCCGGCTTTAGGCTCTTTATTAGTTAGTCCTGGTAACGCTCCCAGACGGCGTATTTTTTTGAAACGTGGTCAAGAGTCTGAAGCATACCACACCTGGGTAACAGAAAACGCGACCATAATGTCATGGCTGATCAACTCCATGATTGATGAAATTTGTCAGATTCACCTCTTTGCCAAATCCGCTAAAGAGATATGGGACCGGATTACTAAGACCTACTCTGACCAGGGAAATTTTGCTCAGGCCTTTGGTATAAGAACCAGCCTGAAAGAAATCAAGCAAGGCAACCTGGATGTCACCGAGTATTTCAATACCCTTAATAAACTTTGGCAAGAATACTTTGGCAAGAATACGATCAGCTCACTATGATTGAGTGGGGATGCACCACTGATGCTGCAAATTTTCAGAAACACACAGAACAAGATAGGGTGTTTGACTACCTAAGTGGACTAAACACCATTTATGATGCTGCTTGAGAAAGAGTCTTGGCCCAGTTCCTCTCGCCATCTATTCAAGAGGCATTTGCTTGATAAGGAAAGAGGAGAGCGTAAAATGTGTTATGGGAGGTCTTCTCCCCACTCCAAGGGGAGAACATTCAGCTCTAATGGTGCAAGGGAATGACTCTGCTATGGTAGGTGGCTATCAGAAGGGACTACAAAAGAAAAATGATCAAATGAGCAATCTCTGGTGTGACCACTGTAAAAAGAAGGGACACACTAGAGAAACATGCTGGAACATTCATGGTAAACCACCTCATCTACAAAAAGGGCAGAATAACAAGAAACATGGCTATAATGTCACTGAGCAGACAAGTCACTTTACCAAAGAACAGGTGGAAGTTCTAAGTCAACTATTTGGTAAGAAGATGAACTCCCAAAAGGATGACACATCTACTGGAGCTGCTATCACTGACAACACTTGTATCATAGATTCAGGTGCTTCCAGTCATATGGTAGGTAACTTCTCCCTTGTTTCCACATATGAACCTACTGCTTTCAAACACTATGTCAGAATTGCAGATGGATCTTGCTCTAAAGTTGCAGGAACTGGTACTGTACAAATTCATGATAACATACATTTAAAATCTGTCCTGGAAAGATCAAGTTACATCTTGCTTCAAGTGTTAGCAGTCTTAATTTAAATGATGTAATCATACTTGAAAAGGCGTAAGGCGGAGGTGAGGCGTGGTATGGGCGCCCGGACGCCATGGCGGCGCCCGGCATGCAAGGCGCACAATATAGTCATAGAACTTATTTTTTTGGCCCTTTAGATTATAACATATATAAAAGTCAACAAAGAAGATCACATAATGTTCATCTAAACAAGTTTTAAACTTTTAACACACAAAACAAGTACTACCGATAAACTATAGTGAACCTATGATAAATTAAGAATTGAGAACATACTAGTATAGTAGTATACTACTTGTTAATTCACTTACTTGTACAAACATCAAAACAAAAGATAAAATACAACTACTTAACTAATAACTAATAAGTAATAACTACAAACAACTAACTACTAAGTACTAACAAACAAAGATCACCTACTTAAAGTTTTAGACAATCAAACAAACAAAGATCACTACTTTGACAATCATTCAATTCCATTATTTCAAAATCAAATTACTTACATCATTACTTTGATTTTCGTTCATTGTTTCATTAAAAGAAAATTATAAACATGTTTTTCAACTCCAAAATCACATAAAGAATAAACTATTTAACACAATCATGTGTAAAAAATGAATTAAAAAAATAAAAAAACGGGAGAAGGCTGTTACTTGAAGGCTGAAGCTGCAATAGCTTTATTACCAAGTTCTTCCCGCCGGTTATTATGAGAAGAAGGAGAAGAAGTAAGCTTTTTTTAATTATTAGACTGTTTTTTTTTTATAACTCCATGGAAGGTCACATATCTCGGGAGGCAGCGGGAAAATGAGGGAATGAAGAGAATAGGAATGGGTTGACTAGGTTTTAATGTTATTATTAACTGGTTTGACATTTTTACCCCTGAGATTCAATTTTTTTCAAAAAAAATAACAGGTGCGCGCCACGCCTCACGCCTTGCGGGCCTTGCTCGCCATGGCGACGCCATGGGGCCGCCCCACATTTTCCGCGCCATAAACACTATTAAGGCGTTGTAGTCCAGCCTAACGCCATGGCGCAAGCCTCACACGCCATGGATGTAATATTGTGGCATTATAGGTTAGGCCACCCTAGTTTTGCCTATTTGAAAACTTTATTTCCAGAAAAATTTAAAGGTTGTAATGTTAACTCCCTGCAATGTGAAATTTGTCAGTTTGCCAAAATAACTAAGTCTGTGTATGCTAAGCTTCCATATGTGCAATCTCACCCTTTCTCTCTCATCCACAGTGATGTTTGAGGCCCTTCTAGGATTAAAAATGTGACTGGTAGTAGATGGTTTGTGACCTTTATTGATGATCATTGTAGAGTTACTTGGTTATTTTAATGAAAGAAAAGTATGAAGATGGCTATGTCTTTCAAAACTTCTATAATATGATAGCTACTCAGTTTGATACAAAAGTAAAAATCTTGAAAACTGATAATGCTAAAGAATACTTTGAGTCTAATTTAAGTACATTCTTAAAAGATAAAGGCATAGTCTACATCAGTAGCTGTGTTGAAACCCCTCAACAAAATGGCATTGCTGAAAGGGAAAAATAGACACCTACTTGAAATGGCTAGGTCCTTAATGTTTTCCATGAATGTACCTAAATATCTATGGGGTGAGGCCATCTTAACTGCCACTTACTTGATAAACAGACTGCCTAGTAGGGTCTTAGACTTCAAAACCCCTATGCAAACCCTTATGGCAGTCCATTCTTGTTCTCACCTCACCACTGATATACCTTTAAAAATATTTGGACGTACAGCTTTTGTGTATATTCATGCCCACAATAGAAGTAAACTTGACCCTAGAGCCCAAAAGTGCATATTTGTGGGATACTCTGTGAATCAAAAAGAGTATAAGTGTTACTCTCCTAGCACTAAGAAATTCTATTACCACTATGGATGTTAAGTTCTTTGAAGATACACCCTTTATAATGAACAAAAAGACACCTTCTCTGAAAGTGCTGAAGAATGGGACATCTTTGATATTCTTGTTTCTGTTGTTCCCCCTACACTAACCTCTATGCAGACTGATCATGAAGTACCTGAAGTGCAATCTTCAAAACAACAGCAGATTGAGAGACTCCCCATTCAGAAGGTATATCAAAGGAAGAAATCTAAAGCTATTCAGACTGCTCCACAAGGTACAAGTGTCATTCCTCAGAGTACCGAGGATCCTACCACTTGTATACCTCAAGAATCAGGTATCTTGTCTCCAACTAAGGTTGATGATAGACCTATTGCTCTCAGGAAAGGTAAAAGGCAATGTACACAACACCCTATCTACAATTTCTTATCTTATGCAAAAGTGTCTCCTGCATTTTGTCTGTTTACAAAAAAATTGGATACAGCCTCTGTTCCTAAAAATGTTCATGAAGCTCTCAAAGACCCTAATTGGAAGAGTGCCATACAGATTGAAATGTTTGCCCTAATAAATAACCATACTTGGGACTTAACCACTCTTCCTCCTGGTAAGAGACCTGTTAGCTGTAAGTGGTTGTTTAACATCAAATACAATGTTGATGGGAGCCTAAACAAAAACAAAGCCAGACTTGTTGCTAGAGGGTTCACGCAGACTTATGGTCTAGATTACAAGGAGACCTTTGCTCCTATAGCTAAATTGAACTCTGTTAGAATTCTTTTGCCCCTAGTTGTTCAGTTAGATTGGCATTAAGAATGCCTTCCTAAATGGTGACTTAGAGGAGGAGGTGTTCATGACTATACCACCTGGTTTTGAGAAACCCCATAGCAGAGGCAAAGTCTGTAAATTACTTAAATCACTTTATGGATTAAAACAGTCCTCTAGGGCCTGGTTTGGCAGACTCACGTCCATTGTTAAAACTGCTGGGTATACTCAATGCAATTTTGATCATACTATGTTTGTCAAAATCACTAATGGTAAAAGATCCATACTTATTGCGTATGTGGATGACATCATTTTGACAGGTGAGGATCATGTAGAAATTCAGAAGCTCAAGGACCTTCTGGCTAAAGTTTTTGAAGTCAAAGATCTGGGAAACTTGAAGTATTTCCTAGGCATGGAGATTGCTCGAACCAGTGAAGGCATCTTTGTATCCCAAAGAAAATATATCCTTGACCTTCTCAAGGAAACAGGGATGTTAGGTTGCAAGCCTACTATTTCACCAGTTGACCCTAGTTTGAAACTCATACATGGCAAAGAAGCAATTCACAAAGACAGATATCAAGGCTGGTTGGAAAACTCATCTACTTATCCCACACCAGGCCTGACATATTTTATGTTGTTAGCCTTGTCAGTCAGTTTATGCACCTACCAACTAAGGAGCATTGGGAAGCTGTTTATAGGATCTTAAGGTACCTAAAGATGACCCCTGGTCAGGGACTACACTTTAGAAAGTCCAACATTAGAGCAGTGGATGTGTATACTGATGCTGATTGGGCTAGAAGCCACACTGACAGAAGATCTACCACTGGCTATTGCTCTTACATTTGGGGCAATCTTGTTACATGGAGAAGTAAGAAACAATCTACTGTCTCCAGAAGTAGTGCAGAGGCAGAGCTTCGGGCTCTTGTTCTTGGAGTTTGTTAAGGCCTGTGGCTAAAAAGGGTTTTACATGAACTCGTGATTCCCTCACTCATCCTATCAACCTTTATCAGTGACAATAATTCACTCTTTTGCATGGTGAGAACCCTATCCACCATGACAGAACTAAACATATGGATATTGACAGACACTTCATCAAAGAAAAGATTGAAGACAAGATCATTTCCTTTCAACATGTTTCCTCTCAAAATCAGAATGTAGACATTCTCACTAAAGCCATACCTCCTCAATCCTTCAGTCAACTATGTGCCAAGCTAGGTTGTATTAACATCTACAACCTAGCTTGAGGGGGGTGTTGAAATTATATTTATCAATTTATAATCAGTTTATATATATTAATGGGGCGTCTTATTCCTTTAATATGTTATGGTTGAAATGTTGCCATTAATCCCTTTATTATTTAGGAGGCTTACCTGTTAGAAAACACAGCAGACGCCAGACGGTGCATTTAATGCTGTTGTCTGCTGCTAGTTGTAATGCTGCTAAGTATTATCCCAATCCCTAAAACTCATTTGTATCCTATTTAAGCTCAACTTCTTCATCAGAATAATATAGAAGAGTTTTTTTCTTTTTATTTGCTTCTCTTTATCTCTTCAATGATGATATCAATCAATGCGTCCAACCATGATCAATAGACCTGTTGAACTTGTGGCAGAATCATTTTGATCAATTTTGTCAACGAATTCTCCAAAAGTGAAAACACGCACCTGTTTGATTCTCTCACTAAGGTAGATGAAATCCTCGGACGAAGTGAAACGAAATGTGCCTCCAAACTTGACTTGCTCAGGGATTACATTTGCAGCTTGACCACCATCTATGAATCCAACTGACACTACCTGTGTTATTTAAGTAACAAAGAAAAAACGGAAACGTAGTACAAGTCATGGTTCAAAAACAAAAATCATGTGGTTAAAGTTCTAAGAATGTCATCATCATCATCATTACCCTAGCTCCTAGAGGATCTGTTTCTCGAGAAACAATCTGTTGTAATGCTATAATGGCCATAGAAGCAACAATGATTGGGTCTCTGGCTTTATGAGGCAAAGCCGCATGTCCACCTATCCCTTGAATTATTGCTGTAAACCTTGCTGATCCAGCAAGTAGCGGACCAGGTTTCGAAGCGATGGTACCAACAGGTAAGTCGGGAGCAATATGCAGGCCAAATATGGCTTGAACACCTTCCAGTGCACCTTCTTTCAAAACGTGATAGGCACCAGCACGACCTTCTTCTCCAGGCTGGAATACGAGCTTAATTGTGCCCTTCAAATCAAGAATCACAAATTTTGAATACAGTTTCCCACTAAATCTCAATTACCCTTTGCTTTGTTAACATACTAATATCACGTTCGCTAAACATGATTTTAATCAATAAGAAACTACTTACCTTCAGCCTGTGCCTTCTGTCTTGAAGCAATCTTGCCGCTCCAAGCAACATAGTCACATGAGCATCATGACCACATGCATGCATTTTTCCATCTACTTTACTTTTATGCTCCCATTCAACCATTTCCTACGAAAATGAGTGAGAATTAAACTACCGAACTGACACAAAATTCTTCAAACTTGGTGTCCAAAGAAGCCTTAAGATTATGAATACCATACCCAAAGGTTAGTTAGCTATTTTAGTTATACAGTTGGAATTCAAGGTGAAATCTTTTATATCAAACAGACCAAGTCTGATACCATACCCAAAGGTTACTTAAGCTACTGCAGCTTGTCAATAATGCAATTAATGAAATGAAAATGAAATACATAGAGCATCATATGAGTTCTCAAACCAGCAGAACTTTCAAATCCTAAATCTTAGCTCTCCAAAAGGGAAATGCAAAAATGAAAACCTGAATTGGCAGGGCATCCATATCTGCTCTTAAGGAAACCCAAGGCTGAACACCGGAACCAATCGTGGCCACGACACCAGTTTTGGCGACCGGCCATTTATACGGGACGCCTAGCTTGTCAAGCTCGTCACGGATGATCTGACTCGTCTGGTGCTCTTCAAATGCCAATTCAGGGTACTCGTGTATCTTCCTACGGACACTTTTCAGCCAATTGAAGAAATCGGGTTCTTTAGCTGATTTCAACAGTTCCTGCACCAGCAAATGCCCGTCTGACTCCGACAGTCCCGAGCCAATCTGCAAACCGCTAGCGAACGGATTAACTGAACAAGTGGACGTCGCTAATAATAGTGCTGCTGTTACTAAAACAGTCAAGCAATAGAAAGGCATAGCGCGTGAATTTGGGGATTCCCCACCCACAAAAGCCGAATTAAAAGCAAAAGGGAGCTACTTATTACCCATTTGTATAAGTTGAGAATACAATTACAATTACAAAGTGCCTTCCTTCCTTCAAGCATTTTTTGTTGTTTTGTTTTTGTTTTTTTGTTTTTGTTTTGTTTTTTTTTTTTTTGGCAGTTTAATCGACAAGAATGGAGTGGGAAAGAACGATGAACGTAGTCAAGCCTCTGTTTTAAAAAATGATACTCCCTCCGTTTTTTATTATTTATCAAATTTAAAAAAGTGTTATTGTTTATAAGGACGTGTTTTGAGACTTAATTAGACACTTAGGACATCCAAAAAAGATCATTAGTTATAAGGACACATATTTTTAAACTTTCCCAAATTACCCTCAAGTATAATCTCTTATCCTCTGACCCCAATTTCTTCGACTTCAGCCATCTCCTCACCTCCACCTCTACCTCCGATCTCTGATTTGGCCATCTCCTCACCTCCTTACCTCCGATCGACCTCCTTACCTTCGAATTTATATTCAACTAGCGGTAAATGGGAAGATTCACCAAAGTAAGACTGTTTGCTAAGACGAAAGGTTTGAAGAAGGACGCGGGGCAGAGTTGGATTGAGGTGAAGAAGAAAGTGCGTGCATTTTCAGCTGGACAAGGATTTGATACAGAGAGAAAGGAAGTTGAAGAATTGCTTATCTTTTTGAGTATTTAGATGAAGATGGAGAGCTATGTATTTGGATGGAGTTTTGGGTCTTTACTTTTTCCTGGAGAAGAGTATGAAGCATAAATCTGTGTTTGGTTCCCTGATGTATGTAGTGACACAATGTTGTAGCCTAATCATTTTCGAATACTAAAGAAGGGCTTAAGGCCTCTAAAAGTTAAAGGGCATTCATTTGGACTTGGGTGTATCTTGTGGGAAGGGCTGACTATCCAAAAGAAGTCCAAGAAAAAAAAGCTTCAAAGGATGCAGACAACCAGTGTTGGTTCTTCATTGTTTCATTGTTGAACATTTTAATTTAGTAGTACCAAATTGTTTTGCTTTTGCTTTTGGGTGTTTTTATGTTGCCTTTTTCTCATTTGATCATCAAATATCAACAAAGACAAATTCTCGTGTTATCCTGCTTTGTTTATAATATCTTGTCGTTGCATCTTTATTTTTTTTTTTAGTGAAAACGTGCATCTTTATAAACTCTTGAATTTGCTTTATTTCGCCTTGCTAGCCTCTTTGCTTTTGTGAGCCTGAATTGTGAACACCTTTAATAGCTAGGCTATAGGCTTAGGCATCTGATCATTGTAATCAGTCTTGTAAAAATTACAACCTTGATAATCTAGTTCCAGAACTTGATTATCACTTTTGGAATTTTGACTGATAGATCAGTCTTGTTTCGGTTTTTGATTTATGCTGAACTTTTTGTAATTTAACTGTTGAATTTGGTCTGTGATAGGCTCTGATTCAGTAAGAAATTGCGGTGTAATAGATCAGTTTAAACATCCTATTTTCATAGGCTATGATGTACAATTTTTTTTTGAAAAAAACAAACGATAGATTGATTCAAACCGATGGTACCAAAGTTTATTGGTTAGTTTTGGATTTTTATAGCATCGATTTGAAGATTTGAACTTGGTGTTTATGTAGCCGGAGTGGAGCTGAATTAATAATGAAGATGAAGTTTCTACTTCTTGAGGTTGATCATGATGTAATAATGATCAATTAGTTTAACATGCATCACCTTGAAACAAAGAAAGCAAAGATATACGTTGATGGTGGGTTTGTGTATGATTTGGCGATGTCACTGCATAAAATGCCAATGTCACTGCATAAATTGTTGATGTCACTGCATAAAATGCCAATGTCACTGCATAAATTGCCGATGTCACTGCATAAAATGTTGATGTCACTGCATATTTGATTGCCGATGTCACTGCATAAATTGTTGATGTCACGCATATATGATTGCCGATGTCACTGCATAAAAAATATGAATTAAGGTGAAAGATTTATGTTGATCGTAGTTTTATATCAAAAGATATAACAATTTGAAGTCGAATTTATGAAGAAAATAAATCGATTTTATGAAATTAAGTCGGAAAAATACCAAATGTCATCACAGTGTTGCTTCATCAAATGTCACCGCATCCCGGTGATCATCAGATCTCGATGGTCACCGATCGCGTGTCTCTCGTGATCGGGGTGGTCAATGTATAAGCGGTGTCACTTCATCGCGATGTCTCTGCATATATGATTGCCGATGTCATTACATAAATTGTTGATGTCATTCATATATGATTGCTGATGTCACTGCATAAAATATTGATGTCATGCATAAATGATTGCCGATGTCACTGCATATATGATTGTCGATGTCATCAGATATATGATTGCCGACGATCACGGTTGTCGGTGCATCACGGTGTCATTTCATCGTTATGCCTCTCGATCGCACTTGCCGCATATCATTGCGGTAGTCAATGCATCGCGGTGGTCAATGAAAAAAAGAAAAAAATAAATTTTCATTGTCCCCCGAACGAAAAAAAAAAAAAAAAATTCAGCGTCCAGGTGAAGTAAAATATAAAAAAAATTAAAATTAAAAAAAAAAGCTAAACACAACATGAACATGAGTTTCTAATATAAATTAAACAAAAAAAAGTAAATAAACATTCACATACAGATATAAGGCATCCGTTCCAGGTTTCCTTTTTTTTATTTTTAAATTTCTTCATTAAGGGTAATTGGGTCTATCTACCTATTTTTTGTCCTTATAACTAAGTGTTTGTTTTGGATGTCCTTTTTGCCTAATTAAGTCCAATATGCATCCTTTTCAATAATTGTCCCCAAAATAAATAGTTGTATTGACTTTCATTATAAAATACTTAAAGCTTATTGAAAAGTATATTGGTGTATTGAATATAAAAGATTAATTGGTTGAATGAGCCTAGAATTTTAAAAAATAATATTGAAAAGCGGAAAGATATTACAAATGTAACTACGACAAATAAAAAGAAAATTTTGATTTTGACAAATTCGACAGTTAAATAGGAATGGAGAGAGTACAACCTTTCTTCAATACAATATATATATATATATATAATACACAACCAATTGAATAATGATCTTCACCATTCATTTTTATGGCATTCATATTGATTGATCTTGATCCTACAATAATCAATGTTGTGTCAATTAATTGTGTATTTTTGTTGTGTTTGTATCATTGTTCGGTGTGAGGTTAAACAAAACAAAAATGATTAACAGAAGAAATGGAAATAAGTTGTTTAACGAGAAAAAAAAAGTGGATATTAGTTATAAGGCCATCGTTAGAGAATTAATGATCATTTAGGACACTCCGAAATCTTATTTAGTTATAAGGACGATCTAATTTTACTTCCTTCAAATATCTACATTAATGAAGATTCAGATTCTGATTCACCATTTAATTTTCATTAACACGACATGATCCGATTCTTCTACATTGATTTCGTGATAATTTTGATTTACTCAAGAATGTATCTTCTTCTTCGCTCATTTGTGAATCATTCTTCATCGCTTTTTTATCTACAATCGCTCAATTCTTCTACCTTTCTGCGATTTTGACATCTTCATTGCACCGATTACATCTTCGCTTTTATGCGTTTTACGCCATTTTCATTGAACACTTGTTCTCGCTTTTTTCGAATTGGTGCTCTTAATCTCTTAACGATTGGTGATCTGCGTTTTTGATTCAAATCGGTGCTATTCTTCTTCTTTTCGCTTCTTCACTTTAGAGATTCATTGCATCCGATTCGATTCTTTCTATTTTGTAATTGAGGTATTGTATTACATCCTTTATTTTGCTCTTGTTGTCGGTTCTTCCAATTTGAGATGATTTATGTGCAATTTTCTGCTTGTTTTATCATTTTGTGACTACTTTTTTGTTATTTGTTCTCAGATTCGATTTAGTTTGAGTGTTAAGTAATTCAAATATAAAGACATAAGTTTATTTTGCTTTGATATTCTTGTTTTATGCACGTAACATTGTTTGCTTTATGATGGAATATTTTGCTTTTTCTTGATGTTTTAAGTTGATTTATTTAATATTCAGGTACAGTGTAAGTGTATGATGATGATTTCCTTTTTTCATGTCTGTTTTTCATTGATTGTTTTTCTGTTTTGCATTGACATTGTATGTTATGAAATGGCTTCTACTCTCTCTTTGCATTTTTTAGTTGAATTGTTTCATATTCATTTATTGTATGTGGTTTTGTTACTGATTTGTTTAAGAAATGTACTTGATTCTGATTTGGAATCACTGTTTTTTGTGATTTAGAGTATGCAGTGACATAGATTTGGTATGGATTGTCAATGTGTGCTATGTGAATTTGCTCTTTTGTTTTCTTATTCAATTCTTTTGCTTTTAGATGTTCTATTTTCTTTCTTTCTGCTATTGTATGTAGTGCTTAATTGCAGCTGGTTGAATTATTTGTATTTTGTAGTTGAGGTAATGTATTGCATCGTTTTTATCCTTTTGATGCCGTTTCTTGCAATTTGAGATGATTTATGTGCACTTTTGTGCTTGTTTTATTATTTTGTGTCTACTTTTTTTTGTTATTTGCTCTGTAATGTGATTTGGTTGTAGTGACATAAGTTTATTTTGGTTCGATATTATTGTTTTATGCAGTGACATTGTTTGCTTTAGTATTTGCAGTGACATAATATTTTGTTTTTTTTTTGTGCAGGGTTACAATGTTGCTTCTTGTGTGTAGTTATAAGTTAGATATGTGTGTTGTGATGGCGGAAGCTAATTGTACGTTGAAGTTTATTCATGAGAAAGTTTCTGATCGGTGGTCAGATTTGAAGGATACGGGTTTTAGTCTTTATTATGTGTTGAAGGATAATCCAAAGTGTTTGTTATGTTCTGATGAAGATGTGCACGCCATGATATGTCTTGCTGAGTCTTATCCTGTTCAGCGTGTTAAAGTGGATGTTGTAGTTGATGTTGTTGGTTCTTCATCTTCATCTTACAATGTTGGTGGTAGTGGAGGTTCAATGGTCATTGTGCTTTCATGATTCTTCTTCTGCTTTATCCTGTGTTTCTTCATCTAATGATAAATGTGTTTCCACTTTTGGTTGGGATAGAGTTGTACTTCATGATGGTCAATGTTTTTCCGGTGGTCTTTGTGCATTTGAGGGAGTCCTTCGTAAGCTTTGTATACAAACCGGGTTCAAGTATGTGTACAAGAAGAATGACCGTTGTAGGATCCATGCTGTTTGTGCTATGAAGGATGTTGCAAATTGTGGTTGGTTTGTACGTGCTAAAAAAGAGATATCTAGTGGCTATTTCTATATATCTGACTTGTGCAATGTTCATACTTGTGGTACATGCTCGAGATATGTTATGGGTCTTGTGAGCGAGATCGCCGTATGAGTTCGATCTTCTTTCAAAGGTAGTTGTTCGAAAGGTGCGTGGAGATCCAAGCTTTTCAAAGATCGACTTTCGCCTTTTGGCTTTAACAGCATCATGGTTATGAGGTTCCTTATTTAGTTGCTTGGTCCATGGTTATCAAAGCGAGGATTCGTTATATGGGGATGTTAAAACGTCATTCAACCGCTTACCTGGATTCGTTAGTAGTGTGCTTGAAACAAATCCTCGGATCTGCTTATATCATTAGAGGTGAATGATGAGACACGGTGTTTTAAACGGTTGTTTATTGCCTTTGATGGTTGTATTCGTGGTTTTAAACATTGTCGACCGATGCTTTTTCTTGATGGTGCTCATTTGAAGTTTGATCGTAATGGTCATTTGTTGGTCGCCACCGGGAAAGATGGTGATGATGGTATGTTTTTTTATGCAAAGACATTTGTGTTTGATGCGTTGACATTTGAGTTTGATGCGTTGACTTTTTTAGTTTCATGATCCAAAGTTTATGAATTTTTTTGAGATGATTAAATGGTATTGTTTATATGAATTGTGCTTTGAGTTTTTGATTTATATGATTTTTATGGATGTGTTATTTCAAATTATTGTTTTTGCAAAGACATTTGTGTTTATCGCAGTGACATTGATAGTTTGTTTTCATTGTTGTGTTTTTAGGTTTATATCCTTTATGTTATGTCGTTGTTGATTCAGAGGATTTTGATAATTGGAAGTGGTTTTTATTGCATTTGAAGCGCTTGATTATCCCGCTCGTCAGATTACATTCATGACGGATAGGAATGTTGGTCTATTGGATGTCGTTCGTGAAGTTTTCCTGATGCATTTCATTCGTATTGTATTTTTCATTTGATGAATAACCCAAGACTCATTTCGATGGTAGAAATGTTGGTAAGTCTTTGCGTAAGAGAATGTTGCATCTGCTTTTACCAATGTGTCGCTGTACCGAATCGCTGAGGAGTAATGAGAGAACATGGCGTATATGTTATACGGCGGGGTGATCGTGCGTAATCTTTTTTCGTAATTTGCATCCGACTTAATCACGATCGCCACTTTGAAGGTTGTCGTTATGGTCATATCGCTTACTTTTTATGAGTCCTTTAATAGTTGGATATATAAGGAGCGCATCTTCCTCGTGTTGAATATGGTAGATGGTATTCGTATTAAGATTATGGTAAGACTCTCGTAAAATCGTCGTATGCGCCAAGATTATTTAATTCATTGATTTGCCCAAAAGTGGATGCTATTTTGTCTAATTTAATGGATTTGGGAAGTTGCTTGGGTGTTGGCGCTCAAGTTTTTCAAGGTATGAGGTTTTTTCATTCCCATCCGCAAGTGTTGATCTTGAAAACGAGTTTGCTCATGCAAGGAGTGGCAAATGAATGGATATCCGTATGCTCATGCTATGGCGGTGATTAGCGTACATCATTCCCTTTGGATCAAGATGTTGATCCTTGTTTCTGTCACAAATCTTATGTCGATTCATACTCTTTTCCAATTCATCCACCCTGGTCCGCTTTTGAATGCATCCGTGCATTCTTTTGTGCTTCCTCGCTATTCCGAAGAAGAAACACCGGTAGGCCCCGCACTGCCGCTTCGCTCTCATGGTGAATCATTAAAGAGGCCTTTTCAATGTGGTCGCTTGTCATGGTTATGGTCATCATAACAAGAAGACTTGTCGTGTTCGTATTCTTTGGATAGTTGGTCTTTTGTTCCGCAGCGACATTGTGATCTTTTGCGCGACATTGTGTTGTTTTGCAAAGTGACATTGTGTTTTTGCGCAAAGACATTGTAATGTGTTATGCATATTTTCATGTCGTTGTCAAATTTATCATTGTATTGCTATTGAATTTAATGAGTAATGAATTATATGCTTGAATTTTTATAGTTTTGAATATATTAAGCATAATATTTCTTTATGTTATTTTTTTGTGTTTGTTTATTTCTTGATCCCATTAACTATATAGGTTGAACATAAAATGGAAACATCATTCCTTTTGGATCAAGATGTTGATCCTTGATTCTTGTCACGCCTTATGTCGATTCATACTCTTTTCCAATTAATCCAATTCCTCGTCCGCTTTTGAATGCATCCGTGCATTCTTCTTTTGTGCTTCTTGCTATTCAAGAAACACCTGGTAGGCCCCGCACTGCCGGCTTCGCTCTCATGGTGAATCATTAAAGAGGCCTTTTCAATGTGGTCGTTGTCATGGTTATGGTCATCATAACAAGAAGACTTGTCGTGTTCAGTATTACGATAGTTGGTCTTTTGTTCTCGCAGCGACATTGTGATCTTTTGCAAAGACATTGTGTTGTTTTGCAAAGTGACATTGTGTTTTTTGCAAAGGACATTGTAATGTGTTATGCATATTTTCATGTTGTTGTCAAATTTATCATTGTATTGCTATTGAATTTAATGAGTAATGAATTATATGCTTGAATTTTTATAGTTTTGAATATATTAAGCATAATATTTCTTTATGTTATTTTTTTGTGTTTGTTTATTTCTTGATCCCATTAACTATATAGGTTGAACATAAAATGGAAACATGAATAAGTTGAAGCATTAATCATATAAAATGTCTCAAAATATAATGAATAAGACTACATAGTATAATTGTTACAAAACCGAAACATCATCAAAACATTATGATCATAACGCTTCGTAATAAAAACATGTGTTTGCCCAATCACCATCACAAAATCAATTATCGCTTTGAAAATCAACCATTACTTGTCAAGTATTACTTGTTCCTATCACTAGATATGTTTTCATTCTAAGGATGAAATTCATTCAACACAAGGGAATTTACAATCATCCCTTTCATCCTCGTCCATTTCTTCCTGTTCCACTTCAGTTGGAATTGGTAACTCTTGTGCCATCTTATATATGTAGTATGACAGATAAATCATATTGTGATCTGCATTACATTAGAATGATTTGCGTTAGTCTTTTGTTAGTCTTTTGTATATATATATATATATATATATATATATATATATATATATATATATATATATATATATATATATATATATATATATGCTGATGATATAAAGTATTTTTGTCGACACTCACTTCATATTCTCGTTGGAATGGTATGTTTTGCACCTTCTCAATTGTTCTTGCTATTTCTTCTTGCTGGTTATCTTCAGTAAATGATTGAGAAATTATTGTTACCTACAAAACAAGAGGTAGCAGATGCAGTGACATTATGTTAAATTGCAGTGACATGACAGTTTTTTTATTTTGAATGCAAAGTGACATTATGTTAAATGCAAAGATATGACATTCTTTTTTATTTTGGATGCAAGTTATATTATGTGAAATTTATGTGAGATGGAATTTAATTTGTTAGATAACTTACCGCAGCTTTCACACTCGGAATGAATATGTCTTCTTCTTCCGCCATTTCTATTGAATTATACATTTTCCAGTGGGTTCTCCTTTGGTGTAGGTTAGAGTACCCAATGGTATGCCCTGTCACTCAAACCTTTGCAAAGATAATGGGAGGAAAACCTTTTTTCCCTTCATATATGACTTTCAACATGTCGCATGTTTTGTCATTTCAATGTTCCATCCCGCTCAACCTCTTCAAATATTCCCTCACACACATTGTATGGTAATGTTAATAGTTTTTGCTAATGTTAGGTTCTTTGAAATTATTTTTGTATACATACCCATGAGGTTGTGTCAGATATGTGGTTAGTATCCTTTATCAAATGTGCACGCCTCATCACCAATGAATCCTTCTATGATCTCTGCTTAAGAATTTAATAAATGTGTTATAATTTGTCTAGTGTTTTTGATGAATTAATTCAGCCATACATGAAGCCGCACTAGATGTAAGTTGCAAAGTGACATTAAGTTTTTACCGCTTCGCTCTATGAAGAGTTGATTTAGAAGTTCCATGATTGAGTTGAGAGTGACAAATGGGTAGTCTCCTGTTGATTTTGACCATACTAATTCCCCGCAAAAGATGTAATTTTCCATGTTAGTATTAAAGATTTGCATGAGTATTGAATAATATGTTATTGTTTTAGTTATTTGTGCTTACTCTTGTCCACCTTGTTCATTCAATTCCTTGATTCTTTTGAATACTTCGTAGAATGTATGCTCCACATGTGTATGCTTTTTGTCTTCCGCAATCAACAAATTGATTATCATTCAACATTTTATTTCCATCATGCGCCTTGGATTTTTTGCCTTTTCCTTTCCTTTTCCATCTTTCTTTTTCTTTCCGGATGGTCATAATGGTAAGTCGAATCTTCTTTTCTCCCCGCTTTCTTGCATTTTTCTTTACACCCTTTCAATTGAGTAGTCCGGGGTCCGCTATGGACCACGAGGTCGGAGTTGGCGCCCAACAGGTGGTTGATTCCTTTTATCCTTGCTTTCTTCCAAATCTTGTGTGACTTGATGTGTCTTTGCATTGCTATCTATCTCATCTCTTAGGTCTTGCTTCTCTTTCTGCAGCTTTTCAACTGTTTCTTCATTGATCCTTTTGATTTCCATCAATTTTTCATACCCTCTTCGTGTTTTTCATTCATCTTGCAAAAGATCTTGTTTTATTGAATCTCTTAATTGTTGGTTCTCTCTTTCAATTGTTCAATTTCTTCTTCTTGTACCTTTTTGTCGTTTCTTCAAGCCTTCATTCCTCTCTTTCATGCTTTGCGCTCAAATTTGTAGAATACCCTCCTTTGTTTTACTTTCAAATAACATGTTCTCAATTGTTTTTGCCCTTTCTTCAACTCAAGCTTGCATCCGCTTTCTCATATTTTCTCGCTCTCAAAGATAGTAGATATCTGCTTATACGGTTCCTTTTCATCCATTAGTTTTAACATTTTGTCGATGTATTCATCTTTCCTTAGCATTTCATGGCTTTTTTTTGCGAAGAGACTCTTTGCATTAGAAATACTATTTTCCCATTTTTGTTTTTCAATTTGCGCTCAGCTTTTTCACCATGAGGACATCTATTACCTCATTTGTGATTGCCACATTATCTTCCAAAGTTTTAAGCTTCAGCCCAAATCATCCTTTTGCTTCAGATTTCCAAATTTTTCTTTTCGATTTGCAACTTTTGGATTTTTAATCGTTCCACTCTATTTGCTCGCTCGAGTCTCATCGAGCAGCTTCAACAATCCTTCTTTTGGTCAAATCAAGAAATTGCTTTTTACTTTTCATCTTGTCCTGCATTTATATGTGAACATATTATCACTTAGTTAAGGGTAACTAATTTTTATATCAGCTTTGTAGTGACATTGCACAATGTCATCAGATATTTTTCAAAGTGACATTGCATAATGTCATCAGATATTTGCAAAGTGACATTGAATCATGTCACCGCAATTTTTTTTTGAGCTTTGTGGTTACCACGGCTTTCTTGAGGTCTTCAATTTGGCCGCTTGCATCTTGCAATGCCTTTGTCAACTCGACATTTTCTTCCTGGATTTTTTTCTCTTCCAAATCCTCGCATCATGTTTATTTAATGTGAGTTTGGGTGCCATGAACTAATTTATTTTGCATTTTTTTGTGTTTTTGAAAAATGGAAGTAGTAGTTATACCTTTGGTGGTGTTGGTGTAGTGTGAGCAATGTGAATGATGGAGTTCCTCCCAATATTTGCTCATCTTTCTCTTGCCCTCTTGCTTTTAATTCTTTCTCTTTCTTGTTCATACTCCACATCTTGTCGGGTGATGATCATCATCATTCTCAATTTCTTGTTCTTCACCATGATCATGATGCACATCCGCAGCTCGGGCCGCCTTTGATTATCATCTTCATCTCCTCCTTCACTCTTTCCGCTTTCATCATCATTATCATCAACATCTTCACCTCCAATTTCTTCTTCATCATTGTGAACTTCAACATTGTCAATATGATCCTCTTCTTGTTCATCCTCACTATCATAATCTCCTTCTTCTTCTTCATTCTCACTATCATGCTCTTCATCTTCATCCTCATTGTCTTCCAATTCATTCTCGATCATGTTTGTTTTTATCCTCTCAGTGCATCCTTTTATTCTCATGATTTCGTAATGTTGCTTTCAAATCTCCAACCTTGAACTGCTTCATGTTGGATAACCAAACATTATTAGTATTTTTTTATATGTGTTAGATAACCAAACGTTATTAGTAACGTTATTAGTTCATTGTTATGTGTTGAAAGTGTAGTGATATGCTGGAAAATTGAGGTTAAATGTGATGAAAGTGAATTGACATGTGCTAAATTGCAGTGACATGGAATGAAATTGCAAAGACATGGTTAAAATTGCAAAGTGACATTTGTCGAAATTGCAAAGTGACATTGTCTAAAATTGCAAAGACATTGGTTAAAAGTGCAAGGACATTGTCAGTAAAGTGCATTCACATTCATTAAAAATTCATTGACCATGAATTATGTCACTTTAATTTATCAGTGCAATATTTACCTCATGTTCTTGCAATTTTTTAAGCTTTTCTACTGTCAGAACATTCTTCAGTTGCCTCACATCCCATTTTGATAACCTTGGTATCCATAGCTTTCGCTTTCTTTTGTCCCTCCCTGCCGATTTTTTTTTCCTTTTCCTCTTGTTCAAGATCTCATATCATATCTCGTGTGCTCGCAGAACTGATCAGAACATAAAAGTATATATTTTGTATTTGAATTCATTCATGTAACTTTAAAACAAAGATATGTAGCATGGTACAAATAGAATGAAATGTTTTTGTATGAAACATACCAACAAAGATGATAGTGCATCCATTTACTTTTCTTGGTTGAAATGAACTTTTGTCAAGTCCTTTCTTCATTCATTCAAGATATGGGATGACCAGCTTGAATGATTTCAAAGGTACTCATGTCATCCACATAGTTTAGAATGACCATGGTACTTTTTGGCCTGATGTTGCGCAAAAATCACAGAATCAATAAGACACAATAGTTTTACTGTGTCTTCAATTGATGTTGTATCTCGGTCTTTCACTTTCACTTTATGAGCTCCTTTAAGCTACCGATGATCGATCCTCGCCAACCTTATCAAACAGCTTTAGTTTTGATTGATATCTCCTTTGTTTTATCATACTTCATTTTTGGCACCTGCTTCTTTGCCATCTTCTATTCCAAATAACAATTTTACATCTGCTGTCGTTGGAAAGTGATAGCTCTTTCCAATCTTGAATCCAAATTTTCTTTGTTGTATGTGTCGATGAGGTCGCTTGAGCATTTTGTTGCTTTTTTTTATCATTTCTAATCTTCTTATGGTGGCATGCTTCAAACATATGTTTGAATGGTGTATCTCTAATCATTGTCCAATGTTCCGTTGTTAGTTGCCCATTTATTTCTTGGAAGATTTGGACAATGTCGCTGAGTGTGGATCTATATCGCTTCTCTTGTCCTCGCAAAAAATATTAGATTTTTGTTAAACATAAATTGCAAAGTGAGATGGTGAAAATATGCAAAGTGACATTTGCTAAAAATGCAAAGACATGCTTAAAATTGCAAAGTGACATTTGCTAAAATTGCAAAGTGACATGGTTAAAATTGCAAAGACATTGGCTAAAATTGTAGTGACATTGGCTAAAAATGCACCGACATGATTTTTTAACTTTGTTTTACCGCAATATAACCTCAAATTCTTTTACATACTATTATACTTCTCATACATGCAAAGATATGATGTTAATCATGTTAATCATCCAATTATTGTTCACAAAATATGAAGTGACATGATTTTAAAGTAAATATTACTTTAATATTTGACCAAAAATGCAAAGATATTCTGCTTTTATTATTCAACAAAATCCATATGCTTGCCTAGATTATGCAAAGGACATGATTTTTAAGTATGTATGAGGTTAATATAATCCCAAATTATGTAAATCGAACAATGATGATTCTCAATAAATATGCAAAGTGACATCATTTTTTTAACTCGCTTTTACTCGCAATTTATCCCCATATTCATTTACATAATACTATACTTCTAAAATATGCAGTGATATGATGTCAAAATAGGTAAATTATTCAAAGACATGATTTTAAAATAAATATAATCGAATATTTTAGCAAAATATGCAAAGTGACATTCTGCTTTTGTTCTTCAATATAACCGCTAATTAAGTAAACCGAACTATGATTTTTGTCAAATATGCAAAGGACATGATTTTTTAACTATGTTTTATTGCAATATTTCAAATTTCTAAATTATGTAATCTCAATAATTTTTTCCGTAAATAAGTTGTGATATGATTTGATATATCTACAATGTACTTACCGTGATCCACCCGGAGAATCTGTTGATTGTTCATTGACTTCGCTTTCCTCTTTGTTGCTCTTCTTTCCTCTCATTGTAACAACTTTCTTTTCCTCGCCATTTTTTTTTTCTGTCTCGCTTTTCTTTTTACGGTTGATTCTCAAGCGATTTCTTCAAATTAATACTCGAATTTAACCTAAAATAGAACCTTTGATCTCGCTTTTCATAACGTGAAGACTGATTTCTTGGAGGTTGAGAGAGTGGATCTGCTTTGATCTACTTTCCTCTTTCTGATTTTCCGACGGTTTTGTTTGCAACGTGCTAAGATAGGAGTGAAAAATAGATTGTCCTTATAACATAATAAGTTTTATTAGTGTCCTATTACCCCCAATAAGTTGAAAATTAGTCCTTTTAAATAATTCCCCCAAAAAAAAAATAGTGAATGTGTTTGATTTTGTTGGGGTTGAGTTTGGAGTTTTTTTATATAACTCCACTAACTATTTTTTACAATTCTCTTACCAATTATTTTTTTCAATTACAAATAAAAAAAATTATCTTTATCTACTTTTATACATTTAATATAATTACTTTATTCATTATATTATTTTATTTCAATTTCTCTCACCAATAATTTCTTTATCTACACAAATTTCAAATTTTTTTTTTAACTTTCTAATCTACTTCAATTATTTTTATCATGTTTTATTATCCACAAGTATATAAAACCAACCCAAAAAAAACCCGACCCAAGACATACGGAGAGTAAGCGATTACATGATGTTCATCAAATCTTTTATGATAAAACCAACGGAGGCTAGTCAAATTGAAAAATTAGGGTGACTTTAGCAATTTCTCTTGGTTTCAATCATTGTAGATTTAATAAATTTTATTGAGAGAGATTTTTACCTTCCTTTATCTTTGGTGCCTCTTGAAATTTAATCTCAAACAATTGTTTAAGAATACTTTTCAAAAATTACGATTTAAAAAAAGAAATGTGAAAATTATGCTATCAAAAATAAATGGAAATTGTAAAAGATTAGTTTTTAAATTTAATTTTTGGATAATTCTTTTTTTCAAGAATGAAAGCTTATATTAAAAGCCGAAAAACACCGTGTAAAGTATAAACAAGCCGGAACGAGCCGGACAAGAAACAGAGCAAATGAAAATTTACAAACCATGACACGAAGACAACAAAATGATCAAATCGGTTGTCAAATCAAAAGCTCCACATAGAACTTTGACCAAAGGAAAGCCCCATGAGGGCAAAAATAACACCGCTAAATAATACAAACAAACAAACGAATTGGTAGAGTAGAGGCAGGTGATAACAGAAAAAAGCCAAAGCAAAGGTGAGCAAACGAGGATCCGCCACCGCTGACCGCCGCCTTCGAACGGAGATAAGAGCCCGGAAGTGTGACTAACATTTCCGCTGAGAGAGCGATTGCCATAATCGCTTGCTAAGAGCCCGCAGCCTTAGAGAGACTATGAGAGCCAAATGCCACCGGATCACCACCGAAACACCACCAAACGCAGAGGCTCCGCTGCTAAAGACACTGCTGCTACCTACCAAACAGAAAAAAACAAACGGATCTGGGCAGGGGAAGACCCAGATCCGCAGCTGTCAAGCCGACTCCCGGCCCCGGCAACCAAGAACTCCGAGCTACTCCCATCACCATAAGCAAGCCTAGGTAGCTTGAAAAGAAGCAAGGTGAGATGAAAATAGGGAGCAAATCGCTGGGAGAGAAGGCGCCAAGGCTAAACAAGATCCTTTAACACCACCACCATCATTGATCCGCCGCTTGAGAAGACCACCGCCAAAGACCAAAATTAACATGGAAACCGGCCATCACCGGAGAAAAGCTTCACGATCGCCAGAGACTCTAGTTCAGATCGATCCACACCGACAGTGTAGCAGAGCAACACACCCACCTTGGAGATCGGCGCCAAAGGAAACAAGAAGGAAAAGGAAAACAAAGGAGATACTGAACTACAATTAAATTAGAAGTGAAACCCGCTTTCTTTCCAAATCTTCTCATTTATTGAAAGTAGAAAAATCCACAAAGAATTACAATGGCCCTTCTTCCTCCATCTTCTTCACGATCGCCTAATTTCCTCCTTAAATTCCATTTTAAACAACTAAAAGTAAATCCCCTTAAATCTTATCATTTCTTCCCTTACCAAATCCTTCTTTCTAAACTGGGGCCAAGTACACAAGAAGCAATGATATGGTTCATTTCTCTCTCTCCCCCTATTCTCTCAAAAAGTCCTAGCCACTAAAACTTTCCCTGCACATCATTTTTCACTGGCGCCTGCAACACTAGGCTGCCGTTACCCAACTCCTTCATGTATTTTTTAGTTTCTTTTTCTTCTCTAGTAGGTCTAAGGGGATAATTTTCTCTCTCTTATGTCACGGGCTTTATCACATTTCTGATGGCTGGAGATGGTTTTTCCGGTGAGATTCTGGTGCTTCTGGGAGTTTAGTGGTGGCGGTTGCGCCTTACACATGAGATATGTCTCCTCTTGATCTATTTTGTCTTCCGTTTTTTTAGCAGATCAAAGATTTCAGCTCCTCTCCATCAGGAGGCATAGCCTCCTCATAACCTTTCTCTGCATGCGTGGCTTGTAGGTGGTGGTAGTGGCTAAATCTGTGGTCGTCTTGTATGGTCCGGGAGCGGATCTTCGATTTTTCAGCTTGGTGTCACCGGCAGCTAGGTTGCAAGTCCGTTTTGCCTGCGACTCCTTCCGTTTATTACTCTTGTTGGAAAGGAAAACTTTACTTACGGGCACTTTCGGATCCGTGGTGGCTTGCGCGGCGTGTGGGTGGAGTGCAATTTTCCGCGGTCCTATGGAAGAAGAAAAAAGTCATTGTATTAGTTTGTTATCTCAGTGTTTATTGGGTAACAGATTGCCTTAGAAAATCCATGTGTCTCGAACGCCTTTCGCTCGTGAACTTTTTCTTTTGTTCGCACTTTCTCTTCCCAATCTATTACTTGGCTTTGTTATGTTGTAATCTTGGTTTGTGTTGGTAAGCTAGTCTGGCGTTAGGCTGGGTTGTAGTCCGGCATTTGGCCTGTCTTAGTCTAGCTGTGGCTAGTTTTTGTTGTAAATTGTTATCATTCGGTTTTAATAAAGCTCGGGGGGTTCTATTGGCACCCCTTTTCTACTACTTGCACCCATTATTTTATTATTATTTTTTACTTCTAGACACCACCATTTTACTTATTACCCCACACATAAATAAAAAAAGAAAAAAAAAACACTTTAGTCCTTAGACTTTTTAAAACTTTAAAAACACCTACTTATACATACATAAACACAAATTAACTAACACACCCATCCCTTCATTCAAATCATTTCCCTCCCACTCCTTTATTTAGTTTATTAGGTTTTGGAAAGAAAAAAAAGAATCGGACATGCATAGAAGAAGAGGAGAAGAAGAGAAGAAGAAGAGGAGAAGAAAGAGAAGAAAATGATGAGAAGAATAGAAGAAGAAGAAAAGAATCGGCAAGGTATGTGGATTATTGTTTGAATGCAATAGGTAATCATGGGTAATTGAAATCGGGTTACACAAGTGATTTTATAGTGGTTTATTTCCGTTTTTTGCATTTTCGACCATTTTCCGATGATCCAAATGGCGAAGATGAAACGAGGAGGAAAAGTCATCAAGATCATTGTTGCTCGTATTGTTGAAACAACGCCGTCCGGACCAAGTTTAGACAATGATGGTGAAATTAGGTTTTTACTTAAACTCGGTATGGGTAGCATTGTATGTTAGCGTGAAACGTTGGTATGGGTGACGTCGAAGCAACTATATCTCATTGGGGATTCTTCTATAAAACGTAACCACGGGTAGCGTTCATTGTACATGAAAAACGTCAGCGTGGGTGACGTTTACACAATTATTTTCTAGTAGGCTGCTTCTATAAAACGTCATCTACAGTGGCGTTGCTGAGGCATGAGAAACGTCTTTGTGGATGACGTTTCTGAACAGAACAATTGCTACAAATTTGTTAAGTCTAGTTTGTGTCCAGTCTTTATTACCCTTCAATTAGTCTATCTGATGAGTTTGTTATATCCCTAAGTAACACTTGTATATGAGTTACTCTAGCTTTGAATGAGTTTAATCTTGTTTATCAAATTAGAGTTTATCTAGCTTTGATTATGTGCCTAAGTAACAACTTAGTATGCGTTTATCTAACTTTGAATTCTTATATGAGGTTTATAGCATGTAATGTTGTTTATCAAATTAGAGTTAATGTTACATTTATATGATAATGTGGTTAATTGTTGAACTGAGATTGGTATGCCCATGAGCTTTGTTTAAATATGTTGACTTTCTTTGTTAACTGATTACTTTATTTGAATGACAATTCATTTCTTGTCACGTGTGTAGGAAATTATGACTAAGACGAGGTCTGGTAAGACTGTAACCTTTGCAGATGAAGGTACCGCAGTGGATCAAGGTGGTGCGGAAGCACCTCCCAAAGCTCATGTTCCTAGCAATGTTTCTGAACATAAAAAGGTGGTGGGATATCAAAGAACTTAGAAACGTGAAAAGAAGATGCAAGCCGAGATTGCACAAGGTCATTAGCCAACCGAGGCTGAATTATGAGAGACAATTGAGGAGTTGAGATAGTTGCGAACTTTCTAGTGCCGTGGCCACCACTGAGTTAGTTGAGACACAGTTGGGTATAGTGACAGTTTAGACAGTTGTAGATTCTACTACCGGGGCCACCACCGAGTTAGTTGAGACACAATTGGGAGTGCAGGCTTTTTTAGTGACAATTGAGACAGTTGCATATTCTACTACTGGGGCCACCACTGAGTCAGTTGAGACATAGTTGGGAGCGCAGGATCCTTCAGTGATACTTGAGACAATTAGTGCTGGGGCTACGCCGGAGGAAGTTGGAGATTTGAGAGCTGGGGTTACGACACAAGAAGAGGCAATTGTTAGTGTGAGGCCATCAGTGGAGGCATCAATTGAAGCTTCTGGTACTACTGGGCCCTACAAGAATTAGTATAGATAACTATCCAAAGTCTTTCGTGCCACTAAAGAACAGCACCGTGCAGTACACGGGGTCACTACAACTGGGGCTAGTGCATGATAGGCATCCGGCAATGCTGAGGCACCGACAGAGGCAAAAGAAGCCGCAACTGAGTGTTTAAAGTATGACAGTGAGGATGGTGTGGTGGTAGACACCGATAATCTGTTGGGGAATGATTGGGAAGAGCATGTTGGTTATGCGTTGTTTATAAGCAAAATGTATGCTATTTTTTAAGTTGTATAATTTGATCAAATTGTTTTAAACTTATATTCTTTTCATTTCATATATATAACTTTATATTCGTACCATGCATTTGAATATGACCGAGGTATAATTGGATGTAAGCAGTACACATATTCCCTTAAGCTATGAAAGATTGATGTAGAATGTGAAGAATTCAAGGCAAGGTTGGGAGCTAATCCGTTGCTGATAAGTCCACCATATATGATTATTCTTATATCGTGTTGGCCTGTTTTAATTCATATTTTGTTATTTTTGTATGATAAATTGCTTATTTTGGACTAGATTACTGCTGCGGCTTTGATATTTTGTAGATATGATGAATCCGAGCATAAAAGGCAATGAAAATGAAAAATGAGTCAAAGTCATGAAGGCATGAAGAACCACACCTGTGGTGTGAAAGAATGGAACAGGTGTGAAAAATGCGAAACTATTCAGATTTTCGCATGCCAAATGTAAATGTTCTATGTTCTGATTGGTGGACATAACTTCCAACGTAATATGTTGATGCTGGTGTGATTTTTTATGAAAAAGGAGGAACCCACACGCCAAGAGTCCAAGAGGGAAGGAAATTGATTTTTAGAGATTATCTTAATTAAATTAATTATGTAATCTTCCTAGATTTTGTAATTATCTTTTAATATCTCTCCCAAGTTTACAAAAATCTCAATTCTTGAACGCAAATTTCAGTCTTTGAGGCGTGAAACATAATTCCCCATCATCGACTATTTTCCTCTGAAGTTTTGAAGAACAAGATTTATTGCTTAGGGCTCAAGAACGAAGAACGATCGTGAATTTCTTGCTTTTATGATATTTGTGAGACTATTCTCTTTTCTCTCTCTTAATTTTCTCCATTTTATGTTATCTTTACGTTTCACAATGCCTAAATCCATGATTTTTGTGATCTCTTTAATCATGCTTGAGTAGATTTAACTTTCTAGGATTATGAGAGACCGGTAAATGAATATATGAGTTAAAGATTCGGTCTTTCCTATTATTATGAATTGATATGCTTTCATATTGATTTAGGTACGCTATTTCGTATGAATCTATGGATTGATGGATCGAAAGATGAATTTCCATAGATTTATATGAAGAATTTGTTATCAATTAGGTGATAGATTGAAAAGTGAAATTTAATTGATAGGTTAGAACCCTAATTTCAATCAAGAAAATTCATGAGAGCGAAAGTTAATTGAAATTTCTTGTGACATTATGAATAATGATGTTTTAATGGGTCTAAATTAATTTAATGAGCGAGATATTAATATTAATTTAGGCACGATTAATAGTAGTTCGAAAGAATATTGTTAGTCACTTTTGATTATTCGTCAACATAAGTAAAAATCATAGTAAAATGGAAAGGTCGTTGTAAAAGTCATATATTTGTTACCATTGTAATCCAACATCCTAGAAGTTCTTCCAACTTGATCTCTAGTAATTTCTTGGACTCGTGTTGAGTTTTAAATAGAACCTTAGTTTTTAGTTATTTTATTATATCTTAAAACACCAAATTTGATTAGTTTAGCTAATAAAAGTTAATAACTATTCGGTGATTGTCCTAGGTCCCTGTGTGATCGACTTCCTAAGTACTACTCGATAAGCCGTGCGCTATGTAGCATTTAGTGATTAAAGTGAAAATCACACAACAAGTTTTCTGCGCCGCTGCCGGGACTTCAAAGTGCCAACATCGAGCCGGTTGTTAATTTTGTTAGACTAGAATTTTATCCTCACCATAGCAAGCTGCACCTTGCTATGGTGAGATCTTTTTGCTTTTGATTTTTCCTTTTTCTTGTGCAGAAAGTAGAAGTGCCAAGCTTGATGGATTCATTTTCTCTAGATTTGATGCTTATATGCCATCGATCGATGAGAGGGCATATGGACATGGGTTTAATCACCTTCAAGTGAGATGTTCAGTATTGTGGTGGAAACCATTGTAAAGCTCAAGCAATGGAGGTAATGTTGAAATAGTGTCCTAAACCCAATCGGGTTGGACCGGATCCGACCGGGTCGGATCATTTCTACTATTTCTTTATGATTATACTTTTAGGAAATCACTAGTTTAACGCAGCGGAATTTAAAATTTTGATTTCCTTTTCTAGATTGTTCTTCGTTTAATGCAATAAACACGTTAAGTAGTTTGACGGATATACCTTGGATGATCTATAAGATCGTCGCTTTGACTGTGAACGGAGAGTAGTATAGTGCGCAAGCCATCCACGTGTCCGGCCTCTATCGTTGATCCACACGAACTCCTCGCCGGAATCCTCCTTGGATTGCTATCGGAAAAACTCCGGCTGCTAGACCGGCCTTTTTCCTCCCTCTCAAACTCTCTATTGGAAGCTCTCTATTTTACACAAGAACTATTAGCTCTTGTAATTTTGATGTACAAAAGAGCTTGACACCCACATCCTTTTTATAGATGAGGTGGCGCCCCAAGAGGTGTGGAGGAGAAGAAAACATTTTCCCAATAAAATAAGGAAAATCAATTATATTGATTTATCTCTTTTATTATAATATTCTATATTAAATAAAATCTAAATATTGCCAATATCTTATATTGATTATATTTATCTTATTACCATAAATCTATTTTTCCAAAATCAATTAATATCCAATATTAATATTATGGTAATATTATTAATTAAAGTTCACAATCCAAGTGTATCTTATACCCTAGATGTGGCGCCCCATATGTCAATTAATTGACATCCGGAATATTCTTTAATTAATATAATTATGTATAATTACTATCTTTTATTTTATTTATTCATAATAAATAAATACCACAATATCTTTATAGTCTAGAGATAAATTTTCCTTATTTGGTTATCAACTATAACCGTATTTTAATCTGACTCAATGTTCATATGTGTGTGACCCGATATGCTTCCGAATATGTTGGCCGTAGACACAAAGTGCAATTTACGAAACTGCCCTTCATGCCTAACGAACACGAGATAGCGTATAGTAACACACTGTGACCCCCAATCATCGGAAGAGTCAAAAGCAATGACTACTACCTTTCATGTGAAGCAGTTACCGTGTAACTTACAATCCTATCACTGTAATAATGTCCATACGATCGTATCTCGAGTGTCAATACATTAACGATCGATCTTATAATCTGGACATCATGCTCCCTCGGAATAACACATTTACTCCCACTTTGCAAAGATTCACGAGAGCGAGACATTCCTTATAAGAAGGCCATTTCAGATATTCGATCCCAATCACAGGATACGCGATTCCTGGATGACCACTCATGTATACTCCGCATGCTTCAATATCATACCCAATCACTACCGCATGATCATCACCCCATGTATAGGAAATCTCAATAGTGTCAAAGCATGACAATCCACACCGTGATGCCATGAAGACTCCGGTCTAAAGGATAATTACACAACCGCCACATAGTGCGACACTTAATGTAAGTGGGTCAGTCTAACGTACGCATTCTCTAATACACGTCCGTGCGCATACAAATATCTCTCACACTTTGATAGACGAGATCTATCCCTACCTTCTATAAGATAGAAGATATTCAATACGTGCTAGTCTAATTATACTATCAATGTCCTATTTGACAGTACAAAAGACTAGAGACATTTAAGTATCAAATTTATTAAGGTGATTAGAGATCTCATCAACCATAATCACTATCATGGTTTCTCTATCATTGTTTGACACTAGGGACGTTACTATATATATACAACAAATAATATGAAGATAAACAATATATAATAACACAAGTGCTTTTTAATCATAATAAAGTTATTACATGAACTAAAATAGATTGTAAATGACCCGACCCGGTCGGATCTGGTCAACCCGATTGGGTTTAGGACACCTATTCAACATATACATATATAATAAATGGCTTTTCTGTTGTCATATATTTGTTCTTTTTAAAGAACCAATTATGAATTGTTATATGATAGCGTCCTTAGTATTAAACTGTAATAGAGAAACCATGATAAGCGATTATGGTTGATGAGATCTCTAATCACTTTAATAAGTTTGATACTTAAATGTCTCTAGGATGATGTACTATTAAACAGGGTATTGATAGTACGTACAGACTAGCACGTATTAGATGTCTTCTGTCTTTAAGGGCAGGGATAGATATCGTCTATCAAAGTGTAGAGACACTTGGACTGTACGTGGACATGTATTAGAGAATACGTACGTTAGGTTGACCCACTTACACTGTTAAGTGTCACACTATGTGACGATTGTGTAATTATCCTTAGGACCGGAGTCTACATGGCATCACGGTGTGGATTGTCATGCTTTGACATTGTTGAGGTTTCCTCTAACCATGGGGCGATCATGCAGTAGTGATCGGGTGTGATACTGAAGCATGCGAAGTATACATGTTAGGTCGTCTAGGAATCGCGTACCCTGTGAGTAGGGGTGAATATCCGAAAGGGACTTCTTATAAGTAATGTCTTACTCTCGTGAATCTTTGCAAAGTGGAGGTAAATGAGTTACTTCGAGAGAGCATGATATCAAGATTATAAGATACGGTCGTCAATGCTTGACACTCGATGTACGACCGTATGGAAATTATTATAGCGATAGGATTCTATTTACACGCTAACCGAGCACATGCAAGGTAGTAGTCATTGCGTATTGACTCTTCCGATGATTGGGGGTCACGGACGTGTTGCAAAATGCTATCCGCGATCGTTAGATGAGAAGGGCATTTTCGTAATTGCGCCTTATGTCTACGGCCAACATATTCGGAAGTTTATCGGGTCACACACATATGAACATCGAGTCGGATTAAAATGTGGTTATAGTTGATACCAAATAAGGAAAGTTTATCTCAATACTATAAAGGTTATAGTGGTAAATTAATATGGTGGTATTTATTTATTATGAATAAATATAATACAAGATATTAATTATGTTGATTAATTAAATATACATATGATGTATATATGTATGGGTCTTAATATATATGTATATTGATACACATGTATTTTGAAATTAATTAATCGTAGCATTATATTAATTAAAGAATATTCTGGATGCCAAATATTTGGCAAAAGGGGCGCATGTTTTAAGTGTATAGGATATATTTGAATTGTGCAATTTAATTAATAAAATTACCATAATATTAATATTGAATGTTGATTGATTTTTGGAAAATAGATTTATGGTGATAAGATAAATATATTCAATATAAGATATTGAAAATATCTTAGATTTATTTAATATAAGATATTAAATAAAAGAGATAAATCAATCTAAGAGATTTTTCTTATTTTATTAGGAATTTTTTTTCTTTCTCATCAATCTACTAGTAGCTAATCCCAATCAGATTGGGACACGAATGGGCGCCATCATCTACTCTATATAAAGGAGGGATTGGCTAGCTCTTTTGTACACGATAATTTCAAGAGCTAATTGTTCTTGTGAAAAATAAGAGAGCTTCTTAGATAGAGATTATAGAGAGAGAAAAGGTCGACCTAGCAGTCGAGTTTTTTCTAGTAGCAATCCTTGGCGGGATTCCGGCGAGGTGCTCGTGTGGATTACTGGTAGAGGCCGGATGCTTGGACGGCTTGCGCACATCTACTCCTACTGGACGGTCAAAGCGTCGAACTTTTAGATCAACCAATGTAATAGTATTGTCCCCTCTCTTATATGTTTATTGTTTAAACGGAGACGATCCATAATCGGGAAATCAATTTTTTAAATTCTGCTGCGCTACTCGATTGATTTCCTAACAGTGGTATCAGAGAGGGCCCAACGGTGCCGGGAGGGCCCAACGGTCTTAAGCCCAACGGTGCCGGGAGGGCCCAACGGTACATGTTGAGCTAAAAGAAAAAAAAATTCGTGTAGATTCAATCCGATCCAACCTAATATAATATGTTTTTTTTTTTTTTTTGATAAAGGCCCAAATTTTTTTCTCCAATTGATAAAGGTCCCAGTAAAAAAATTTACTTGGCCAAAAAAAAAAGATATACAAACAAGTTTTATTAATTTTTTGTTTGGAAAACTATAAAAATTAGAAATAATATATTATTTGTTAGAAAAAAAATGTAGTACTTAGGATGTGACAGAGAAGTACAAACTCCAAGGCACGTTAATAACGTTGTCTTTTAAGAGATGTTTCATCCCACATGATTTGTCACTAAGAGATCAAACGAAAATCTCTCTCAGGATACAATGAAGGTGTTTGATTCAAACAATGACTTGTTTGAATCAAACCCGAGGACACTCAAAGTTTTTCTGATGATGCTGTCAAACTTATGAATTTTTCACCTGCGTACTTGTGCATTTTATAGGCTACGAGTATCCCATAAATGAATGGAGCTACTCCTTGCACGAAAGGGTAGAGTTGTCACTGTTCACCGGAGGAAAGCATATATGCAACCCTTACACGAAAAGGTAAGTACATATCAGGTCGAACCCCGTTCGTTGCGATAACATTAATTCATACGGCAACTCGTATGCACGATTATAAAATATTTACTTTATGAAAAAATAGCTAACATTATTTTATATTATTATATATCTATATAAAAAAAAGCACACAAAGAAAAATAAAAAGTATGTTTTGTGTATACGTATGAATTTGGTTTTTGTTTCTAAATATGCTAGAAAAGACTACTTTGTAGACGTGTTTTGAGGCTATCAATAAATTGAATTTTGTATTTACGGATGTTAAATACGCGATAAGTATGTTTTAAAAAAAACTTCAACTAAAAGGCACAATTCGGGGACTTGGCCTTAAGCCCAATTAATAACCAGGTCCGGGCCTAGATGCTACACTGGCAAATCTTTACTGGAAACTATCAAAGACTTCTAGGAACAATACTGTTGGAGTTTCTGGATACCTGACATTGCTAGAGGTAACACTTTTTATTTAAATGTTTTTCTTGTGTTTAATGTGTATATTTCAACGCTTACACGACTTTTTTTGTAATATGTGTTTTACAGGCATGGGTGTACGAACAATTCCTAGTATTGCGACCTCCGACGAACACAAACTTCAATGAAAGGGAGTTGGTACGGTCATTGAAGTGGAAACCTTTTACTGGAATTAACGATCATGTGGCATTGTCAACGTTAAGGCATTTAAGAGAGGACTTAGACTTGATTGAGGCACGAGATGTAAGATAAGCATTTTCCATCTTGCAGGTTGTTTGGGATGCTTATCGGCAAGTGAGAATGGTGCATGATAATGGCGTATGCTGGTTTTATGGTTGCATAAGGACACTGGACATTGAAGAGGTGTATCACCCAAACCGTGTCGTCCGTCAGTTGGGTTATGTGCAATCCATACCCCAGTCATTGATTCCCCCAAAAGCATTACATAGAACAGGGAAGGTTAAACAATACAACGTCACCCACGAATCACGTGATGATGACTTCATTCATTTTGCGAATCATCTAGTAAACAAGGATCAGAGAATAGGGAAATCAAGGTTTGATTAAGAATGCACGCCTGATTACATGAACTGGTATCGAGGTGTTGCCGTACGTCGTCTGACTGGGGTGAGCAAAAAGAAGAAGCGACATTCAAGAGAGGTTTGACCATATCAATTTACGAATATACAATCAATTGTGTTTTTGGGATTTCAATGTCATTAACGTTTTTCGGTTTTACATATAGGATGAGGCAAGCAAGGCTAGGGTTGTTGATGCTGTAGGAGATGCGATTACGAATGCCTCAAAAAAGAACAAAAAGGATTTAGTGAAGGCGCTTCAAATGGCATTCGAATTTTTGAATACAGGTGTATGTACTCAAGACGTTGAAAGTGTCGGTGTCGAAGCCAAAGAATCTAGTCAAGTAGAAGTTGAACGACTGAAGACACATCCAAAGACCTTGAAGAAAAGATAGTTTCCTTAGGACTTTTGTACATTTAATGAATATTTGTAGTTTTCATTTCTGTACTTCATTTGGCGATTGGTGTTTGGATTTCATGTACTTTTATTTGGTCTTTGGTGTTCGGATTTGTACTTTGGTATTGTTGGTTTTTGGATTTGATTTGGATTTGTGAGTTGGTATTCTGTTAGTACTTTCATCCCCCGTGATTTGGGATTTGAATTGGATTTGCAAGTTGGTATGGCTGGAATTTGAATTGGATTTGTGAGTTCGATTTGTGACTAACAAGTATATTTTGCTTCTGTTACTCACAACGTCAGCCATGCTGACGTCTCTGGTTCATCAGGAATGACCCCGGCGGTGGCGTTTTGATGAAATAGAGACTGACAAGCTCAAGTTGCTTCTGTTCCTTGAAACGTCAGCAAAAGCTGACGTTTCTTGTTCACCTGTGTGGAAATATTACTCAGCAGACTCAGTCTGCTGAGGCTTCAGCAGGGTGCTCAGCAGATTGCTGAGCCTTAGGATTTCGTGCATAATATTTTGTACACCTTATTTAATTGTAAAATTAATTGTAAAAGACATATTAATTGTGAGTCATATAAACAATTAATATGTCAAACTCTAGTTTACTTTATGTCATAGACATAACTTTTACTTTTTACTTTTGCATGCTGCCGCCCACATCTACATACTCAAGTGGCCGCCCAAGCTAGCTAGCTAGTCTCTCTATCTCAATTGTATCTATTTATACATCTTTTTACTAAATGAATAAACTAAGTTGAAGTTTACTCTTGTGTTTAGCACATTCTCAAACTCTCTTCATGGTATCGGAGCCTTACTGAGTTCTAAAAATCATTTGCAAAACTCGATTCTTTTTCGTAAAATGTCAACATTATCTCGATATTTCATCTTCTTGATGAGACTCACAATGCCTCGTGATCGGGATAATCGAACACTCTTCTTTACAAATCATAAACTTGATGGTAACAATTACTTGTTATGGTCAAGGTCTATGAAAATGTATATCTCCGGCCAGGGGCAAGATGGGATATCATGCAGTTCCCAAACACCGCCCCTGAAATCGACCCCAAGTTTGAAGCATGGGACACGAAAAATAACCAAGTCATGACCATCCTCACGAGGTCTATGACTAAAGAGATCATTGAGAACTTCATGATGTATGACACTTTAAGGAAATGCAGGACAATGCCGAGACCTTTACTCAAAAAAGACAATACATCTCAAGTCTATGAACTCGAAGCTCAGATTCAAAATTGCGCAGACAAGGGGATATGTCTCAGAACTCAATACTTTAATCAACTATCTAAGGCATGGCAACACCTAGATATGTTGGAAACTCACCCTGGAATGATGTTAAAGATCTTGCACTCTTTAAAGACATCATCGAGAAGAAAAGAGTATTCAAATTCCTTCTTGATCGAATTCTACTCTTGATGATGTCGAGGTAGAATTCTTGCTACTAAACCTCTTCCAAATCTCAAATCCATGTTTGCCGAGGTCAAACATGAGGAAAGCAGGAGGAAAGTAATCTTCTTTGAACCCCCTGCCGACAACCCTACTTGAAAGTGCCACCTGGCCGATGTCGGAAACCTGCTGAGGCTCTCGAGGCTTCTGAGAAGCCTGCTTGATAAAATCGAAAGGCGTTTCGTGACCACCGCGCAAATGCACTAATCACACCAAGGACACTTGTTTGGAAGCTACATGGCAAGCCTAACTCCTCCAAGACCTCCGGACACCCAAGGAAAGTCAGGCGGGACACATAAGTGAGGAAGAAGATGACAACAGTTGAATGCTCGACTTTGCTGCATTCAAAGCCTTTCTAACTCAACAAAGGGAGGTAGTCACTCTCCGACATAGCCTCTCATGCCAAGACAGTAAATTCTACTCATCTATTAGTAATGAAACCTGGATTGTTGACTCTGGGCCTCATCCCATATGACTGGTAATAAAAATCTCATTACTCAACTTAAGCCATGTCCCCAAATTCACAATATTAAGATCTGATGGATCTATCTCTAGTGCAAAAGGTTTTGGTCAGTGCGACTTACTAATAAGATATGCTGCAGAATGTCCTATTTGTTCCAAAATTAGATTGCAATCTCATATCTCATCATAAACTTACTAAAGATTTGAACTGAATTTTTGTTTTTAATGAGAATCGGTGCACATTCCAGATCATTCCTCAAAGCGATGATTGGGACTGCTAAACCTTGCTCAGTCTGTTTGTGGTCAACCTCGCCAAGACAGAAGGCAAGACCGAATCTGCCTCAAGAAACTGCACTCAAAACCTAGACAATATCATGTTATGGCATTATAGACTAGGACATCCCGCTTTAGTTATTTAAAGTCTATAGATCTGAATTGTTTAAAGGTTGTAATTTGAATGATCTTCAATGTGATATTTGTCGGTTTGCTAAACTCACCAAATCTGTGTATGCAAAATTACCTTACTTACCATCCACACCATTCACCTTAATTCACAAAGGCGTATGGGGACCCTCAAGAGTAAAAAGCATAACAGAAAGAGGTGGTTTGTTACCTTCATAGATGACCACACCGAAACCACTTGGTTATTTTTAATGAAGGATAAGTCCGAAGTTGGACCCATCTTTCAAGAATTTTACAACATGGTCTCCACTCGCTTTGACACTAAGATCAAAATCTTGAAGACCGACAATGCTCTTGAATATTATGAGTCTCATCTCATTAATTTCTTGATGGATAAAGGGATTGTCCATATCGGTAGTTGTGTTGAAACCCCTCAAAGAAAATGGGGTTCTTTGAGAGAAAACAGCATCCGCTTGAAATGGCTAGGTCTATTATGTTTACCACAAATGTTCCAAAATATATGTGGGGTGAAGCCATATTGACTTCCACATACTTAATCAATGAGACTTCCCAAAGGTACTAGGCTTCAAAACTCCTATCAAAACCCTCTGGACACACACTCCTGCCCCATCTTATTTCCCGATTACCTCCAAAAATCTTTGGTTGTCTTGTGTTTGTCTATATCCATGCCCAACACGAAGCAAACTTGATCCCAAAGCTCACAAGTGCATATTCCTAGGATATGCAAAGGGCGAGAAAAGGTTACAAGTGCTACTCTCCTTCCGAAAGAGATATTACAATTCTATGGATGTAAAATTTTTGAAAGGACTCCTACTACAACAAGTCCACTTGGCGGCATCAGATGGAAACTGATAGAAATTGACCTAAACCCCTTCCATCAAGAAACTCTTAACCTCGGCAACCTCATCGATCCTCAAAGATCGAACCCCCAGTACCCTCTTGACTCACGGCGACTATTGATCCCAAAGAACCAAGCGACTCGAGCCTGCTGATCCCGAGCCCACTCGACACTCGGCAATCTGCGGATCCTCGCAGCTCATCGACATTGATAGCGCACCTATTGCTCTAAGGAAAGGGAAAAGATCATGCACCGATCATTCTATTCATACTTATTTATCTTATGATCGCTTGTCTCCTGTCTTTGCCATGTTTACACAGACTGGACTCTCACTCTATCCTAGAAATATTCGGAGGCCCTTCAAAATGATAAGTGGAAGGTTGCTTTGTTAAAAGCGAGATGATTTGCTCTCCTGGATAATCATACTTGGGACCTCACAACTCTTCCCAAAGGCAAGAAGGCAGCTTAGGCTGCAGATGGTTATTCACTATCAAATACAATGCGATGGTACAATTGACAAGTACAAAGCCGATTGGTAGCAAGGGGATTCACTCAAACTTATGGTATTGACTATAAGGAAACTTTTGCACCAGTGGCAAAACTCAACACCGTCGTGGTTCTCGATCTCTCTAGTCTGTCCAAGCGGATGGCCTCTACACCAATTGGATATCAAAAATGCTTTTCTCAATGGTGATCTCACCGAGGAAGTCTATATGAATGTACCTCCTGTTTTGTCAATCCCCACACTCAGGACAAGGTATGCAAACTCGGAAATCTCTATATGGCCTGAAGCAATCCCAAGAGCCTGGTTTGGAAAACTCACTACCGTGGTTAAAGGCTGCTGGATATCATCAATGCAACTCGATCACACCATGTTTGTCAAGACAACCAACCGGAGAGGAGGTCCATTCTAATTGTATATGTGGATGATATCATCCTTCTTGGGGAAGACTCTCTTGAGATCCGAACTTGAAGACTCTCTTGGCAAAGGTGTTCCAAGTTAAAGATCCGGGCTACCTCAAGTACTTTCTTGGTATGGAAGTAGCTAGAAACACCAATGGCATTTCAGGTCTCCCAAAGGAAGTATGTCCTAGACCTCATGAAGGAAACCGGCATCTTTGGGATGTAAACTCTTTGTATCTCCGTGAGACCCAGGTCATACCTCATCGCATGGTGACATTCTTTGTCGAGGAAAGAACAATATCAAAGGCTTGTAGGCAAACTCATATACCTTTCTCACACAAGACCTCGATATTGCATATGGGGTCGATCTGGTCGAGTCAATTCATGCATTGCCCTCTTGAGCAACATTGGGATGCAAATGAATAGGATCTTGAGGTATTTAAAATCCACTCCTGCCAAGGCCTGCACTTCACCAAGTCTACCGATAGATCAATCAAGGTCTACACCGATCTTGATTGGGGTGGATGTCACATTGACAGAGAGGTCTACCACAGGCTATTGCTCATATATATGGGGAACCTGGTTACTTGGAGGAGCAAGAAACAACCTACTGTGTCAAGAAGCAGTGCTGAAGCTGAACTAAGGGCACTTGTACTTGGCATTTGTGAAGCTCTATGGCTAAAAAGTCTTGGCCGAACTTGATCAACTTCAAAGAATCAGACAACCTATCACACTCTGTTGTGATAATAATTCAGCCTTATGCATGGCGAAAGATCCAGTCCATCATGATAAAACCAAGCATGTGGACATTGTGAGACACTCGAAGGAGCAGATTGATGCCAAGATTATTCAACTCCGGTATGTTCCTCAAAGCAGATCGAATGTCGATATTCTTACCAAGGCTATTCCACCTCTTATGTTCGGCCAGACTAAGTAGCAAACTTGGTCGCATCAACATATCTGACCAGATTTGAGGGTGTGTGAAATATTACTCAATGAGACTCGATCTGCTGAGGCTTCACAGTGCTCGATTCTTGAGCCTTAGGATTTCGTGCATAATATTTTGTACACCTTATTTAATTGTAAAATTAATTGTAAAAGACATATTAATTGTGAGTCATATAAACAATTAATATGTCAAACTCTAGTTTACTTTATGTCATAGACATAACTTTTACTTTTACTTTTGCATCTTTGCCTTGCACATCTACATACTCAAGTGGCCGCCAAGCTAGCTAGCTAGCTAGTCTCTATCTCAATTGTATCTATTTATACATCTTTTTACTAAATGAATAAACTAAGTTGAAGTTTACTCTTGTGTTTAGCACATTCTCAAACTCTCTTCATGGTATCGGAGCCTTACTGAGTTCTAAAAATCCATTTTAAAAACTCGGTTCTTTTTGAAAAAATGTCAACATTATCGATATTTCATCTTCTTGATGACTCACAATTTTGCCTCGTGATGGGATAATCGAACACTCTTCTTTACAAATCATAAACTTGATGGTAACAATTACTTGTTATGGTCAAGGTCTATGAAAATGTATATCTCCGGCCAGGGCAAGATGGGATATCTGTGCAGTTCCAAACACCCCCCTGAATCCCGACCCCAAGTTTGAAGCATGGGACACAGAAAATAACCAAGTCATGACCATCCTCACGAGGTCTATGACTAAAGAGATCATGAGAACTTCATGATGTATGACATCGCTAAGGAAATGCAGGACAATGCCGAGAGACCTTTACTCAAAAAAGACAATACATCCAAAGTCTATGAACTCAAGCTCAGATTCAAAATTGCGAGACAAGGGGATATGTCTCAGTAACTCAATACTTTAATCAACTATCTAAGGCATGGCAACACCTAGATATGTTGGAAACTCACCCTGGAATGATGTTAAAGATGCACTCTTTAAAGACATCATCGAGAAGAAAAGTATTCAAATTCCTTCTTGGTGAATTCTACTCTTGATGATGTCGAGAGGTAGAATTCTTGCTACTAAACCTCTTCCAAATCTCAAATCCATGTTTCTTGAGGTCAAACATGAGGAAAGCAGGAGGAAAGTAATCTTTCTTTGAACCCCCTGCCGACAACCCTACCGAAAGTGCCACCTGTGGCGATCATCGGGAACCTGCTGAGGCTATCACGAGGCTTACAGAAGCCTCGCCGATAAAACGGGAAGGCGTTCGTGACCACTTTATAAACGCACTAATCACACCAAGGACACTTCTTTGGAAGCTACATGGCAAGCCTAACTCCTCCAAGACCTCCGGACACCAAGGAAAGTCGAGCGGAGACACATAAGTGAGGAAGAAGATGACAACAGGTTGAATGCTCGACTTGCTTGCATTCAAAGCCTTTCTAACTCAACAAAGGGAGGTAGTCACTCTCTTGACATAGCCTCTCATGCCATCTGAGTAAATTCTACTCATCTATTAGTAATGAAACCTGGATTGTTGACTCTGGGGCCTCATCCCATATGACTGGTAATAAAAATCTCATTACTCAACTTAAGCCATGTCCCCAAATTCACAATATTAAGGCTGGCGATGGATCTATCTCTAAAGTGCAAAGGTTTTGGTCGGTCAGACTTACTAATAAGATATGCTGCAGAATGTCCTATTTGTTCCAAAATTAGATTGCAATCTCATATCTGTCAAGAACTTACTAAAGATTTGAACTCGGATCTGTTGTTTTTAATGAGAATCGGTGCACATTCCAGATCATTCCTCAAAGGCGTGATTGGGATTGCTAAACCTTGCTCAGTCTGTTTGTGGTCAACCTGCTGAAGACAGAAAGATCAAGATCGAATCCGCCTCGTGAGAAACTGCACTCAAAACCTAGACAATATCATGTTATGGCATTATAGACTAGGACATCCCAGTTTTAGTTATTTAAAGTCTATAGATCTGAATTGTTTAAAGGTTGTAATTTGAATGATCTTCAATGTGATATTTGTCGGTTTGCTAAACTCACCAAATCTGTGTATGCAAAATTACCTTACTTACCATCCACACCATTCACCTTAATTCACAGTGGACGTATGGGGACCCTCAAGAGTAAAAAGCATAACAGGGGAAAGAGGTGGTTTGTTACCTTCATAGATGACCACACCGAAACCACTTGGTTATTTTTAATGAAGGATAAGTCCAGAAGTTGGACCCATCTTTCAAGAATTTTACAACATGGTCTCCACTCGGTTTGACACTAAGATCAAAATCTTGAAGACCCGACAATGCTCTTGAATATTATGAGTCTCATCTCATTAATTTCTTGATGGATAAAGGGATTGTCCATATCAAGTAGTTGTGTTGAAACCCCTCAAAGAAATGGGGTTCTTTGAGAGAAAGAACAGCATCCGCTTGAAATGGCTAGGTCTATTATGTTTACCACAAATGTTCCAAAATATATGTGGGGTGAAGCCATATTGACTTCCACATACTTAATCAATGAGACTTCCCAAAGCGGTACTAGGCTTCAAAACTCCTATCAAAACCCTACTGACACACACTCCTCGCCCCCATCTTATTTCCCGCTACCTCCAAAAATCTTTGGTTGTCTTGTGTTTGTCTATATCCATGCCCAACACAGAAGCAAACTTGATCCCAAAGCTCACAAGTGCATATTCCTAGGATATGCAAAGGGCGAGAAAGGTTACAAGTGCTACTCTCCTTCGAAAAGAGATATTACAATTCTATGGATGTAAAATTTTTGAAAGGACTCCCTACTACAAACAAGTCCACTGAGGCGCGATCAGCGATGGAAACTGATAGAAATTGACCTAAACCCCTTCCATCAGCAAACTCTTAACCCTCAGCAACCTCGATCCTCGTGGATGAACCCCATGACCTCTTGACTCACAAAGACCTATTGATCCCAAAGAACCAAGCGACTCGAGCCTGCGATCCTGAGAGCCCATCGACACTCAAAGAATCTGCGAGATCCTCGGCAGATCATCGACATTGATAGATGGACCTATTGCTCTAAGGAAAGGGAAAAGATCATGCACCGATCATTCTATTCATACTTATTTATCTTATGATCGCTTGTCTCTGTCTTTGCCATGTTTACACAGGACTGGACTCTCACTCTATCCCTAGAAATATTCGAGAGGCCTTCAAAATGATAAGTGGAAGGTCAGCCGTTAAAAAGCCGAGATGATCGCTCTCTGGATAATCATACTTGGGACCTCACAACTCTTCCCAAAGGCAAGAAGGCAGTTAGGCTGCAGATGGTTATTCACTATCAAATACAATGCGATGGTACAATTGACAAGTACAAAGCCGATTGGTAGCAAGGGGATTCACTCAAACTTATGGTATTGACTATAAGGAAACTTTTGCACCAGTGGCAAAACTCAACACCGTCCGTGGTTCGATCTCTCTAGTTGTCCAACTGGGTGGCCTCTACACCAATTGGATATCAAAAATGCTTTTCTCAATGGTGATCTCACCGAGGAAAGTCTATATGAATGTACCTCCTGGTTTTGTCAATCCCCACACTCGGGACAAGGTATGCAAACTCGGAAATCTCTATATGGCCTGAAGCAATCCCAAGAGCCTGGTTTGGAAAACTCACTCTCGTGGTTAAAGCCTGCTTTGGATATCATCAATGCAACTCTGATCACACCATGTTTGTCAAGACAACCAACCAGAGGAGGTCCATTCTAATTGTATATGTGGATGATATCATCCTTCTTGGGGAAGACTCTCACTGAGATCCGAAACTTGAAGACTCTCTTGGCAAAGGTGTTCCAAGTTAAAGATCCGGGCTACCTCAAGTACTTTCTTGGTATGGAAGTAGCTAGAAACACCAATGGCATTTCAGGTCTCCCAAAGGAAGTATGTCCTAGACCCTCTTCAAGGAAAGCGGCATCTTTGGGATGTAAACTCGTTTGTATCTCAGTGAGACCCAGTCATACCCCTCTTCGCATGGTGACATTCTTTGTCGAGAAAGAACAATATCAAAGGCTTGTAGGCAAACTCATATACCTTTCTCACACAGACTGATATTGCATATGGGAATCGATCCTCGTCAGATCAATTCATGCATTGCCCTCTTGAGCAACATTGGGATGCAATGAATAGGATCTTGAGGTATTTAAAATCCACTCGGCCAAGGCACGCACTTCACCAAGTCTCTTGATAGATCAATCAAGGTCTGCACCGATCTTGATTGAAATGGATGTCACATTGACAGGAGGTCTACCACAGGCTATTGCTCATATATATGGGGAACACAGTTTACTTGGAGGAGCAAGAAACAACCTCTTTGTGTCAAGAAGCGATCTTGAAGGTGAACTAAGGGCACTTGTACTTGGCATTTGTGAAGCTCTATGGCTAAAAAGTGGGCCGAACTTCACAGAATCCGTATCGAAGAACTATCACACTCTGTTGTGATAATAATTCACCTTATGCATGGCGGAAAGATCCATCCATCATGATAAAACCAAGCATGTGGACATTGTGAGACACTTTCGAAGGAGCAGATTGATGCCAAGATTATTCAACTCCAGTTATGTTCCTCAAGCAGATCGAAATCGTCGATATTCTTACCAAGGCTATTCCACCTCTTATGTTCAAGAGACTAAGTAGCAAACTTGGTTTGCATCAACATATCTGACCAGGTTGAGGGGGTGTGGAAATATTACTCAATGAGACTCGATGCTGAGGCTTCAACAGGTGCTCAAACAGATTCTTTGAGCCTTAGAGATTTCGTGCATAATATTTTGTACACCTTATTTAATTGTAAAATTAATTGTAAAGACATATTAATTGTGAGTCATATAAACAATTAATATGTCAAACTCTAGTTTACTTTATGTCATAGACATAACTTTTACTTTTACTTTTGCATGTTTGCCCACACACTACATACTCAAGTGGCACTTGAAAGCTAGCTAGCTAGTCTCTCTATCTCAATTGTATCTATTTATACATCTTTTTACTAAATGAATAAACTAAGTTGAAGTTTACTCTTGTGTTTAGCACATTCTCAAACTCTCTTCAACCTGCAATGTCACTAAGGATGGCGTTTTGAGGAAACAGTGACTGCAGGGATCTGTTGTTTCTTTTCCTTGAAATGACAGCTGTGCCGACGTTGCTTTAGCACTACAAACGTCACCGGTGGTGGCGTTGTGAAGAAACAGAGTGACATGGCTATGTTGATACAATTTCTTGAAACGTCAACCGTGCTGTCGTTGCTTATTCCTTAGAAACGTCATTGACGTTGGCGTTTCAGGAAACAAAGCTGATATGGCTCTGTTGCTATCGTTCTTTAAATAGTCAGCGTTGCTGACGTTCCTTGCCCACTAGGAACTTCCCCATGGTTGATGTTTGAGGTGTTTTTTTGGTACAGAGAGTCACATTAAATCTGATGCTTTTGTTCTTAAAACGTCACCCTTAGGGACGTTGCTTCATCACTAAGAACGCCAACCATGTTGGCGTTTTTATGTCACAGAACCAACATATTTTCCTTGGTTAACACACAATCAGACACAAAATTACACCAAATATCACACATTTCAACAACAAAAACATCGATATTACTAGCATACTTCAGGACAAAATAGACATAATTCATCAACATAGCTCAAAATACATCAAAGTAGCTACAAAGTATGATCTAAAAGTACTACAAAGTAGATCAACGTAGCTTAAAATACATGAAAGTATCTCAAAAGTATGATCTAAAAGTAGCTCAAAAGTATGATTTAAAAGTAGCTCAAAAGTATGATCTAAAACTTCATGATTAGGCACTCGGCGCTTCCAAATCATTATAATTTCTGACCACATCATGCCATAAACCGAGCCAATGCTGATATTTGTCATACCATTCTTTTGCTTCCAACGTCCGAATGTTATGCCAAACCACGTTCACCCTAGGCATTGGACAAGTATCTTTCATAAACAAATGAACAAAATGGTTACCATTGCACAAACCCATCCAAATATGGTTAGGTGGCCAAACTGAAGGTTTTTTCTTACTGGGAAGGAAAGTTTGGTTTCCGTGCGATGTAGACAATATGCTTAGGGACACACCATATACATTGCACACAGCCCAACCAAGGAAACTGTCATAATACTTGGCCACTCTGCACCCTCCATCTTCATGATCAACTAAGGACATGCATTTGTTGTAGACATAGTCTTGTCCATCAAATAAGGTCATATAACGATCCTTGTCTGACATCAATTCATGTTGCACTGCTTTTCTCACCGTTGTCCAAGCACTCTCTTCATGCCCTATTCCGAGTGCTATTACTCTAAAGCCGCAATTTCCATCCGGATCTACATTAACCATTGACAAAATGTGCTCATGAACATTTGGTGGAAAATATTTAAGATACATGTTTATGTATCCTACAGTAGAACATATAGCCATCGAAACCTTTGCACGCTTGCATGGTGCCCGAGTACTTGGAAATTTTTTTCTTTTTGTCGTGAAGAAACACCTTGAGATGAAGGTGGAGTTGGGGTAACACTAGATAATTCTTGCTCAACTCGTTCAAACATGATCATCTCCCTCTTAGTTGAGTCATCCTCCACTAACTTCCTTTTTTTCCGGATCCCTTAGGCCGGCCATGACCCGTCTTTTTCATTTTTGGCTCTTGCAACACCGTATTAATCGGTTGTCAAATGTCCCGTATCTTCATTATCAACCTCTGTCTCTCCCACACGTCTGCCTTCTTTAGGTTTTCTTCTAAGGCATGCAAAAGCGCACATAGTCTAAATCCGATTCTTTTGGAGGTGGCCCTTTGATATCTAGGGTCTTCCAATGAACATCGATCGATGATAGAGGGATGCATCTGGGCTTCTTCTTAAACCTTTCCATCTCATTTATACTTGGAAATCCGTGTCTTTCCAATAGTACATCCACACTCCTTATTCAACGTATTGCTATCATCGGGTTTTTTTCAACTCATCATACAACAAGTCCAATGCGTATATAGATACATGATGTTTAAGCTCTTTAAACAACGGCTCATCTTTGAATTTTTTAGGCTCCATGAAAAGAGACTGATCAAAGGATTTCTTGATGTTGGCTATCTCCTGATCAATCAAGCAAAGGCCGGCTTCCCACTTCTCGATGTTGATGTGTTTCCTAGATGAAACACAGAGTTCGTCCATGCCAAGACGAATACCTCCTTGTGTGTGTTCAGCCATGTAGATGAAACATAACTCATGGCGTTTTCACTAAAAGTCTTCTTACACTCTTCCAATCTCTCATTCAACTCTTCTTCTGAATTTGATTTAACAACCTCTGTCCATGCTGTCATTAAATCGTGCCAACCTTCGCTTGTAGTCTTCGTCTTCAAATTCAGCACAAAACTTTTCTCGATGTGCCACCGGCATAACAAGTTCTTGGAAATATCACCTGTACTGCGTTCATTAAAGCTTCTTCCCTATCTGTCACGATACAACATATTCGCTCGCTTTGGTCACCAATTGCTTTGCGAAACATAGTCAAAACCAGGTGTAGTTGTCTTCCCTCTCCAAACATAGTAGTGCAAATCCAACCGAAAATGACATTTCCGTAGACGTAACGCCAACAATCTGCAAATGAGGCATCTTGTACTTGTTTGTATTATAGGTACAATCCATAAGCATGAAAGAAGGAAAACACCTTGCAAGAGACAAGCTATCGTTATAGGCCTAAAAAACATCATTCACTATGTTGCCCTCATCATGCCTACAATGAACGAAGGATGTGGTCTTATCTCGCCAAATTGTAAATCTCTTGCATCATTGTCGACCCTTTTCGTGCTTTCTTCCTTATCTTAGCACGAATGTTATAGATCGCCTTCTGTGATGTACAGTTTTTCGCATCTCTATCTCTCAACATCCGTAGTATATTTCTTGGCAAAATGCCATTTTGAGTCCTTGTTGCAACAACATGGACTTGTTCTTTATCAATCCGACCAAGGTATGCATGGTCCTCATCATACTTGAATGTTTTGTGATTATGCACACCATTCACTACTTTTACGGTCCACACCGCCCTAAATGTATCATTCTTGGTTATCAATACAAACGGACATCCGCATTTCCTTGTGATGATTCCATTGGCTTATTCTTTCTTGTTGTGCCAACTTTTTTCGTACTTTCCACCTTTGCGATGTTCCTTGGGAATCCACCCTCTCACATTGGAATGTAAAGAACGGTGTCCGCTTTCCGGTCATGTTAGATCTCATTTTCACAATGACGACACCGTTCACTCTTGCCAATGCCTTGAGGTGTTTGGTGACGGCTTTATACGAATCAAGTACCTGTGAATGATATACAAATGCAATGAAAACAAAATCAAGTTTAAAATGCACAAACATTGAAATAGTATAAGTTTTAAAGACATACATGATCAGTTGTAAAAACAAGTCATATCGATTGATAACTCCTCGATGACTCATCCTCAATGCAATCGTGGTATCTCAAAGATTCTTAAGATTTTCTTGATCTTCATCAATCATTTCATCAGCCAAATGCAACAAAATAAACATACATTTGTATTAGATAAAGTCATAGTCAACTGGGATGAGAATAACATAATAACATATTGACTTAATGGTTGCTTACCTTAAAATACTCGCCGCCGCCGTAAATTTCTTCTACCTTGATCGTTTCTCTTCTTATAATTTGTATCATTGCTTTGTTTCTATGGATTAAATATTAATAAATACAAGTAAATGGTAGTTTAATACACATGGATGGGAAAACATGAAAACGGATACAGAACGTTGGCAGTATCGACGTTGGTTTGGCTCTACAAATGCCAGAATCACCGGCGTTATGAAGTCATCAGCGGAAGTTACTCATCGATTAGAACGTCACCCGATCGGCGTTCATTCCGTCTCTAAAACATCAATGATGCTAGCATTTCGACAACATCATCTATACTGGCGTTCCACTAAACAAGATGAATCTTGGTGGTGATGACATTCAAGCATTACACAATACATCAGTATTATGTGGCGACACATCATTACGGCCCGACGTTCATGTGCGTAACGCGGGCGTCGTTGTGGGTGGCGTTCACTTCGGCATGGGCGCTCCAGGGCGTAAAGAAAGACGTGGAAAGCCCTAGGATGATCGGAAAACGTGAAATCGCGAAATTTCTTCCATATATTAATGTATACAATGATAATATGTGTGTAGGAAGTTTACCCATTCACTTATCTCACACATTGAACATCAAAATATGATTTTTAGATCAAGAAATTACCAAATTTGAGGGGTTCATCTTCTTCTCCACTTGGCTTGAAAATGGTATATCATCAAGTGAGATTGCTACATCTTCCACATTGAAATGCATTTGTTGATTGATATGAGTTGATTCAAGATGATGACCTTTGAAAATTGTATTGGATGATGGTGTTGTATTGGATGATGGTGAATGTTCCATAAATTTTTTGGGATGATGAAGATGATGAAGTGAGGAAGATGATGATTGTGGAAGAAGATGGAATTTTTTATTGGTTTATGGATGAAGGTTTTTTATGTTCAGGATTATTAATTTGTATTAGAATTAAGTTTGTAGATGAAACGACTAACTGTTTTTTAGTTTAGATTAGATTAGTGAATTAGATTAATAGAAGGATAATAGTGTTTGATTAAATTTTATAGGACTATTTTACAATTTCTAAAAGTTGTGGTATAAGAAGTAATTTTTTTTATTCTTTTTGTGGTGTGAGAAGTAAAACAATAATCAAAATATTCATGTGGTGTCAAAAATAAATTTTTGTGGTGCCGGGAGTAAGTGGGTGCAAGTAGTAGAAAGGGGGTACCAATAGAACCCCCTAAAGCTTTAGCCGTTTGTGGAAAAAAAACACAATAAGCAATGAATGGCAAATGGAAGGGTGACCCTTTTTCAGGGCTTCTCTCCCCGTTGAGCGGTTTCTCCTCCGGTTATCTGGCTTGTCTCCGGTCCATCCGACACTTCTCCTGTTAGTAAATCTACGCGGGAACGCAGCGGAATTCAAAAATTTATTTCCTTTTAATCAGGATCGACTTCGTTTAAGCAATAAACAAATAAGCTAGTAGACGGTGGTTACCTTGGTTGATCTAAAAGATCAACGCTTTGACCGTCTAAGGAGAGTAGTGGTGCATGGTGCCGCCCAAGCGTTCGGCCTCTACCGCTAGTCCACACAAACAACCCGCCGGAATCCACCATTGGATTGCTACTAGAAAAATCCGGTTGCTAGACCGGCCTTTTCTCTCTCTCAAAATCTCTCTCTAAGAAGCTCTCTATTTTTCTCAAGAACTATTAGCTCTTGGAATTGTGTTGTACAAAAGAGCTAGCCAAGCCTCCCTTAAATAGGGTGACTGCGCCCTCTGATTCCCCTAATCGATTGGGATTAGAAACCTAGTAGATTGAGGAGAAAGAAAACAGCTTCTAATAAAATATGGAAAGTATCTTTTATTGATTTATATCATTTAATATTCAATATCTTATATTAAATATATTTCCAAGATATATATTGACAATATCTTATATTGAATATATCTTTATCTTATTACCATAAATCTATTTTTTCAAAATCAATTATCTATTATTAATATTATGGTAATCTTATTAATTAAATTGCACAATTCAAATGTAACAAATACATTCTAAAATGGCATCCCTTTTTCCCCACTAATTTGGGAATTGAGATTTTCTTTAATTAATATAATACTATGATTAATTAATTTGTAAAATACATGTATGTATATATATATATATATATATATATATATATATATATATATATATATATATATATATATATATATATATATATATATATATATATATATATATATATATATATATATATATATATATATATATATATATATATATATATATATATATATATATATATATATATATATAAAAAATATGTATATATATATATATATCAAAATATGTATATATATATATATATATCAAAAATATATATATATATATATATATATATATATATATATTTATATATATATATATATATATATATATATATATATATATATATATATATATATATATATATATATATATATACATATTTTAAAATATATATATATATATATATATCTATATACATATTTCATTAATCAACATAATTAATATCTTGTATTATATTTATTCATAGTAAATAAATACCACAATATTAATTTACCACTATAACTTTTATAGTACGAGATAAACTTTTCTTATTTGGTCATCAACTATAACCACATTTTAATCCGACTTGATGTTCATATGTGTGTGACCCGGTAGGCTTCCGAATATGTTGGCCGTAGACACAAAGTGCAAATTACGAAAATGCCCTTCGTGCCTAACGATCATGGGATAGCGTCTAGCAACACACCGTGACCCCCAATCATCGGAAGAGTCAAATGCAATGACTACTACCTTTCATGTGAAACAGTTACAGTATAAATAGAATCATATCGCTGTAATAATATCCATACGGTCGTTTGTCGCGTGTCAAACATCAACGACTGTATCTTATAATCTGGATATCATGCTCTCTCGAAGTAACTCATTAACTTCCACTTTGCAAAGATTCACGAGAGTAAGACATTCCTTATAAGAAGGCCCTTTCGGATATTCACCCCTACTATTAGGGTATGCGGTTTCCGGACGACCAAACACGTATACTCCGTATGCTTCAACATGATACTCAATCACTATCGCATGATCGCCCTATGTCTAGGGGAAATTTCAATAGTGTCAAAGCATGACAATCCACACCGTGATGCCATGTAGACTCCGGTTCTAAGGATAATTACACAACCGCCACATAGTGTGACACTTAACAGTGTAAGTGGGTTAGTCTAACGTACGCATTCTCTAATACACGTCCGCATCGCGGTCCCAAGTGTCTCTACACTTTGATAGACGAGATTTATCCCTGCCCTTAAAGACAGAAGACATCTAATACGTGCTAGCATTTTCATACTATCAATGCCCTGTTTAATAGTACATCAGCCCAGTGACATTTAAGTATCAAACTTATAAAAAGTGATTAGAGATCTCATCAATCATAATCGCCCATCATGGTTTCTTTATCACAGTTTAATACTAAGGACGTTGTCATATAACAATTCATAATTGGTTCTTTAAAAGAACAAATATATGACAACAGAAAAGCCATTTAATATATGTATAAACATAAATAGTAGAAATGATTTGACCCGGTCGGATCCGGTCCAACCCGATTGGGTTTAGGACACTATTTCAACAATCTCCCACTTGGCCTAAAACCAATCACTCGCACGCACAAGACCAAGTTGAAACACAGGAATCTCATGCAATACTCGCAACCAGCCCTAGCCGTGAACAGATCACTATCCGTGGGGACTCCGACTATCTTCATATCATGTTCCAAATGACCAAGTCAAGGGAACCGCCTCAACACACACATGAATCTCCGACGAGACCCTGGTCCTTGCTTCAAGCAATGAATCCACTTACTATATCAGCTATATTGAAAAGGTGGAAGAACCATACAAGGTTCAGGAATGAACCTTCTAGATCCATGTACTGCTCCCGCTGCGCCTCCAAGGCACTACTGTGTTTTGGCCTAGTTGTAGGATTTACAGTGACGCATAGCTAAAAACATTTCCAGCTCACTGTATCACCTAATCAAAGTGACTGCAAACTCAGACCGTAGCTCCCACTCGCCTTCATAAGACTCGGGATATACGTCTGTATAACTATATTTATCTGATTCCAAGTTTCGATAAATTAGGCATCCTTAACTTGTTTAAGGGTATTCTCGACATTCACCAGATTTACTTTCATATTTCTCATGACGGTTCATGGACTATGAACATCTGGCATTACTTTTATGATGGTTCCTATCGCTGTAGCAAATGAAACCTCCTATAAGCATCATATTTCACCTTATCTTTAGGACTAACATCCTAGCATAGATAGATCTTGAGAACACTAGCTAGCAGTGTCCCCTATCACGATCTATGCTAAACACTTTTAGCATCACATCTATATAGGTAAACTATAAACCAACAGCAGTTAAATCTATAATTATAGATTCTTATTTCTAAAATAAGAACTGCTAATCCAAGTGCTTTCGTAAAGACCTTGAACTACCAAACATTAATTGACTGTGACATGGGGTGATAATTCTCGAAAGAGATATCCAATACTTTACTCAAAAATCATAACACACTCCCACTATCCCTCTTGCACATTGGGCATATCCCTTCTTTTGACTAAGTCAAACTCCTTTGATTATCAAACAAAGAAATTGTCTAGAGAAACTTGTTTGAGTCCATAAATGGATCTCGTGGGATCTCATATCATGTTATCGTCTATGAACATTGGGATGTTTGCCCAACATTCAACACTATCATATAGCCATGATACGAAGTTCTAACAAGCATAGCCTGAATAGAACTGGGCACAACTTGCATCATAAAGATAATTACAAGGTTTACACCCCGTACTCTTCAGCCGTCACTATATCATTATGGTAATCATATTACTATCCATGTCAGCCTTTCAGGAACATTCCCTCTAGGTAAGACACACTAGGTTCACAACCTGGTTGTCACTGATGGAATCTAATTCAGATAATATGGCTCCTGGCCATATCTCTCAATCTTGCCTTTCAAACATTCCTTCATAAGCCATGAGATATTCATTCTTCAAGATGAACATACCTACAACCTTTTTAGGCATAAGGTTATCCATAAACTTACAAAACTTTTGTTTGCACTGAGCAGTGTTCTACATCTCATCGCTATACGGCGTCTGCTCATGTTCCAATGATTGAATATATCTTTGTGGTTCTCAAACTCTTTTGAGATCTAAATTTACTCCCACTGTTTCTTTTGGAAGAAACACTTCCTCTAGAAGACAGCATGTTTGAAGACAAACATTTTGCTCCGCGGACAAGTATATAATATCTAGACAAGTATATAATATCTAGCGTACTTGCTAAGATATTCCACAAAGTTGCATATGTCGTACTAGGCTCCAAGCCTTTCTGACGTTGCCTATGACAACTTCAAATCATCGGTTAAGATAGATTCGACATTATCCATTTCCATATGTAATATGGAATTTATTCAACCTTTATTCTTTGGAACTCGGTTAAGTATATGTATTGTATAAGGGCATTATCCCGAAACACGTAAGGGATACTTTACATGGCTTACGTCACACCTTTATCATATAAAGTGTAGTTTCCATTTTAGAAGCACAATCTGATTGCGTATCCAAAATTGTATCCTTCAAGGGGGAATCTTATTCTCTTTTCAGACGACTTCTGAAACACCCTTCAGGTATTAATTACTTCAATCCAATTGGAGATTAATTCCTAAGTTGTTCATCAATCTCATATTCATACTAGCACGAACTTTTCGGGCTTTCCGAATTATGCACTTCACTGAGTACTTTCAACTCTTTCATAACAACAACACTGGTGTTCTTTTCATATGGATAGCCAAAAGAAAATGAAGTATTTGGAACCTGTAAGAGAAGCCTCCTTTATAATGTTCGCTGCAACCAAATCAAGATATGCATCTTCAAGAATAATGGACTATTATAGATGTTTTTCATGTACGCTTTTGTTCCGTTTTCTCAAGCCTAAGGTCTTATAGTATATGTGAACTCATTTTTTATATGACTAATACAATTTATTTTCTTTAATAAGAGAAACAACAATGCATTTTTCTTGGTGGACGTAATTTTCAAACAAAGAAAGAAATAATAGATTTATTTGAATCATCCTGAGAATTTGCTTATTTCACCCATTCCATTGTGCACTTTTTTACTCAACCCCAAATGAAATTGAAAAAGCAAAATGAACTGCAGGTCATTCTAGGCTGACCATGAAAGGCATCAAAATGGGTCTAGATCCACATTTTTCATTCGGGTCTGTATTGGAAAATAGAGTTCTGTAATTGACAAATTGGTAGAATTTGGAATAAAAGATCTTCCACAACATCCTTTTTTTTTTGTTAAACAAAATGAAGGGAAAAAAAATTTAAAAAGAAGAAGACATAAACAGACGTTTTCATGATTGGGTTAAAGCATATATAAGTATGTTGTAAACTTGTAATCCACTTCAGGTTGATCATTGTCATATGTACTCATCCACTGTCCATTCTGCACAACTTGAAGAAGTTTTGCTCACATGATATCTAATGATCGATGTTCGTCGATAATCATGCATTAGGACATGATGAATCAACATTTAGTTGTGTGTTGATGTTTTATTCATATTTTGTAAGAAATTGTAGACCGGAACCTTTGGGCAAAGTGTTAGTACTTTAGTGTGAACATATAGGTGTTCATATTCTCCATGGCTTTTGGAAAGTATTGTAAATACATTTGTACATCATTCCATGTTAGGGGTACATGACATGTAGTATGAGCATTAGAATGAGTGAAATAATTGTACAAGGCAGTTAGTTGCACTTTACCTGCTGCTACAGGTTAAATTTGAATGAGTTTTGAAGGCAAAAACACACAAGATAGATGGACTCTTTTAACCATAACAACAACAGTGGTGTTCTTTTTAAATGGATAGCCATAGGAAATGAAGTATTTGGAACCTGTAAGAGAAGCCTCCTTTATAATGTTTGCTGCATGCAACCAAATCAAGATCTGCATCTTCAAGAACAATGGACTATTATAGATGTTTTTCATGTACGGTTTTGTTCCGTTTTCTCAAGCCTAAGGTCTTATAATATATGTGAACTCATTTTCTGAATGACTAATAATACAATTTATATTCTTGTCAATTTCAACAGATTACAAAATGCTTGGAGCATTGTGATCTTGTAAGCTCAAGGATGAAGAAGAGCATATTTTGTGATTTAGAAACTAAGTTGTGTAATTTAAAGTTCTTTTGTTGTTGAAGAAATTGTCTAACTTCAACCTTTCCACTTTAATGATTTGTGTAAAATGAAGTCTATTACGTATAGACTAAGGTGGTGTGATTATGTAGCCAAAGTTGACATTTTTATTCTCTTTTTTAGACTAAAATTGACATTTTTAATAGCTTAATTTCGGTTTTCAATTAACCGACTGAATTGAACAGATTATTACGGTTCGGTTTTGGTTTGGTTACATTCTGAAAATGGTTTAGTTTTGGTTTCAATTTTTTAGTAACCGAAAATTTCGATTCGATTTGATTCTGACATTAACATTAACTGATCGAACCAACTGAACACCCCGACACACAGAGCATTGAGCACCAGCACTCTTCCACCGAAGTAGATGTTCAGACCTATAAAAGTTGCCTATCAAGGAAAGACGACCATAGTCTACCAATAGAGAGACGATATTAACACAACAAACATTGATAGCGACATACCCTTCATATCCATACCCATCACTAAATGGCCCATGACCAAAATTAAGGTACGATTCATGATGGAAAGATAAAGGAAAACAATATATGCACAACACAATCCTATTATAATAAACAAAAGGTACACCTCACATCTAGAACCACCCTTTTGGCACAGTAGAGTATTACTCCAAACAAACAAGCATGCATATACGACAAGCCAAGACAATCAGGGCTTTGACAAGAGTGAGAGATATAGCAAGAAACAAGCTTTTTGGTTTTTTCTCAAAGAAAGCAGAATGTAATCATTAATGATGACATAAGATGTATTGACATCTACCACACATGGACGACGATGTTCCATCATTTGTGTAGCAATTGAACTCAAAATACACCATTGACAGAAGGCTTATGACCATAGTTTCTTTTTATATGGCCAACCAAAACAAAGTCTTGATGCTAAAAATAAGTTCCTTCTGGGGGCTGGACTAGCTTCCTGTTGTGTGGTGCTGCCATCTCTTTTTTCAACTGAGTCAGTATGTCTTCCATAGTATATTCTCGTTGCCAATTGGATAAGAGCCCGAATTTTTTCGCATCCACCTGCACCAAATTGTGTAAGATTTCTCAAGCTATTCATATAACTTCAGTCAACACAGAGCAGTAAATAACTATTCATTGCTAGAGTTCAAACTAGGAAAGTTATAGATTGAAACACAAGCCGAGCACCATCCATTGCTTTCAAAGCCCCAACTTGCAGCACCAAAGGATATATGCAACAATGATCAACTTCACTAAAAACATGTTCATGTCCCTTGTTTTTTTTACACAGAGAAACCAGCCACCATTGATGCACATTATGCTTGCCATACAGTATAATCATGTGTCACCAGTGTGTTAGTAGTATGAAAATTTCCCATTCTAACAATAGACAGATATTCTTCCTCGTCTAATGGTTGACAGACCCTAAAGCTTATTGCCAACATCATTTGACTTATTGTCAGTCTGGTAATGTAGTTACTAAAACTTATACTACACGTCAATGACTCCATCACACGAGCATACCAGTTCCAATAGAAGAAATAATTGCTATGCATTATAAGTTTAGAACTCAATCACATTTCACAGAAAGTCAACCACGAGACAATGGTCACGGAAAAAATTGATCTTCAATTTGACCACCTCCATTGTAAACTATCCAGCTTTACTATTTAACAAACAAAATGTGTAGTTGCTACTCATTTCAGCCATTTGTTGAACAAATACAATAACTGTGATTATAAAACATCACTCCATATCAACCTATAAACATTTATAATAGCTACAAACACCCCATTCAGAAAATAAAAAAATAAAATAAAAAATAGAGCTTAACACAGAAAGTGACAATTAATTAACAAAGCAATCATGACATATGCTTTATTTAAGCCCAAAATAAGTAGGTTCTACTCCAGCTTCAGGGTTGACACAAGTCATGTTAATGCGCTAGTGAAAATGGGCACCACTCTATATCAACTTATAGACATTTATGTTAGTACAAAAGACTTATTCTCCACACACACACACACACACACACACTCACACACACACAAAAGAAAAAGAGCCAAACGCAAAAGGTGACAAAACTAATTAACAATGTAATCAAGATATGTGCTTTATTTAAACACAAAATAACTAGGTACCACTCCAGTTTCAGGATTGACAGAAGTCATGTTGATCCGCGAGTGAAAACGGACACCAGGAGGCTTCTCAGGATAATCTTTGTCACAGAATAGCTTTAATTGATATATGCGACCATCATGCACCGACTGCACAAAACATAGATCACCCCTATTCAGTAATGTCCACAAGATAATGCCCAATATCATCAAACAGTCAAAAAGAAAAGAAAAGAAGGTTAAACTAATCAATATCTTCTAAGTCCTGCAGTCGCAAGCAGCTGACCGAATGTACAATTACTAGCAATTTCTTGAATAATCAAGTTTAAAACTACTCATTCTCATAGTTATTCACATATATCAAGAAAACAAAAAGAAACTTGCATCCAAATAATATATACGGCTGATGTTCAGATTGAATCGGGTTGACAGGAGCCCTGGAGCATTCCCAAATAATGCACATAAGCAATAACTTTACTACAATAATAAAACTGCTGACCATAAATCGTATGCATCTTGACCCTTTAAGGCACCTCCTTTTCAGCAAAAAAATTACCAGCTCTATCTGCAAAGATTAGTGACTTGATGGCTGATACAACCCAAGAACCTGACAAGTATACACAGACTTTGGCCATTTCTTTTGTCTTGAGGATATGAAAGTGACACTTACATTACAAGACATTGAATCTGACTACAGTTCCACGCCAACAAAGAAACAGATAACACATACAACAAAACACCCCTTACATTATGAGGACCGATTATTGTGCCAGTCCAGGAACGCATGTAGATATCATCTCCATCATCCATTCCATAGCTCACGGTGCCATCTCCAATACCCTTTTCCCCGCGTTCAAGTTCCTCCAACAATCTGAAATTTCGAGGCACTGCACGTATAGAGAACTTTCAAGCTAACAACACAATCTAAAGTTCTTGGTTCAAAAGGTATTGAATCATGAACCACACTGAGAGCAAAAACATATACACATCATTTGTTTTCAAACCCTTCTTCACATAAGCATATATATGTGTGTGTATATATACACACACACATAAGAAATCAGCGTGGAACTTAAATGGGATAAAGAAACAAAAATGGGCATGTTAAATTGTACGAAATAAAAGAAATTAACCAGAACCATTTGGGATTAAGAAATAACATGCATTAATAAAAATTAACACGAATTTCATATTCTGAAAGGAATGGGAATATCTTCTACTAAATGGGCATATACAGCAGAAACAGAGAAGACAGAAATTCACAAAGAATCCGCCAGGATTTCATATGGAAAATGAACAAAAACCGCGTAAACCAAAAGAAATTGCTTACTAAGCTGCCCCTGTTCCCTGGACACCTAAAGGTCTGCAAACATGAATGGGAGGCCCTATTCCCTGAACACCCGAAGGTCTACGTACATGAATTGGAGGGGGATAGCTACGAGTAAAAAGCGAAACGCTTCATTCAAGGAATTATAACCAAAATGAAGAAAAAGCTCACCCACTACACTAGATCCTCCTGAGCCGAGCGCCATGGATACCGACGGAATCGGATGTTTCCTGCCAGATGAAATTTAGAGGAGATCGATATACAAATAGAGAAGAAACACCGGCGAGCAGCGGAAGAAAGAGATTTAGGGTCTGGTGAGTAGAATCTAATGATAAAATATATGAAATGAATTGAAGAATAAAGGCTGGTGAATGATTGAAGTCTCTTTTATCACTAATTCTATTTCTTCTTTTCCTTTTTTTTTTTTTTTTTTTTTTTTTTTTTTGGTTTGACAGGTTCTCTATTTACGAAGTACTCCTCATCCGTCTAATTCTATTTGTTCTAAAATATGCGTATATTTTTTGGTTTGTTCTAAAATATGCGTATATTTTGTGCATTTATTATTAAATTTTTCAAATGTTTTTTTTTTTATACAATATTTATGATAAAAAGTTTGTACAACTAAATGCTCTGATAATTATTTAAAGTACATAAATATAATTTATTATATTATTTAATGAGATTCAAAATATTAACTGCATTTTTTTTAATCTGTGTGAAAAGTCAAATGTGACAAATAAAATAAGACGGAGGGAGTACTAATTTATTTTTTTACTTAAAGCCTCAGGTATCCAACGCCCACAGGTTCGACTAATCCAGAGTTCGGTCCGAGTCGTGCATGCAAAGTCTTACTCTTATTCAGAGGTAAGAGCCAAGAGCACTTTCAACATGATGGAGGGAGTACTAATTTTTATTTTTATTTTCGCTTAAAAGCCCCGGTATCCGACACTCACTGGTCCGACTAATCCGGAGTTCGGTCCCGGCCGCTGCTCAAAGCCTTCTACTTTATTCAAGTGTAAGAGCCAATAATTCTTTTCATATACGACGCCGCAGAAAAAATCGAATGTGATCTCCCAAAGCATTCTCATATCAGTTATTATTTGAGCCAAACTACTAATTTGTAAGTAATGACATGAATTGTTTCAATTTCTTTGTATAGATAATAACATTTTCCGTCATTTATAATTGGTTTTTTCTCAAAACAAGTCCCTATTTTTCATAGATGTTTTTGTTAAGAGTAATGCAATATCACACTACTAGATTACATTAAAAAATATGGAAAATTAGGGATAATGACACAATCTGTAATATATTTAAATAACATGACACATTTACATATTTTTATATGGAGAAAGACCGAGAAGGACAAAAAGTAAATCCTAAAATCAAATGAATCTCCCAAAGGTGAATCTCAAAATCAATGAATTTAATGGTGGATCCCAAAATTAGTGAATTTAACAATGAATTTTGAAAATTAGTGAATTTAATGATGAATTTTGAGAGTGAATTTAAATGCATGAATTTTGACAGTGAATAAATAGTTTTGTCCTTTATGCAAAAGTTTCAAAAGACTGTCCTTCTACTCAATTGATGAAATATTTCTGTTATTCTCCCTAATTCTTCCAAAAAAAGATAATCGTTTATAAAGACACATTTTATTTAACTTTCCTAAATTATCCACCTTTCTTTAAAAAAAATTCTCCCATAATAAGGACGCAAACCACCGGATCTCAAACATTTGATTCCGCCGACAAATGTTCTAAATCGATGAATTGCTTCCTAGTCTCCGCCGGTGGTTCTCAAAATATTCACCCCACCTTCTTCACCCAAGCGCTCTCGCACAAGTCAAATTTCCATGAATTTCATAACAAAACCTCCTCTGATCATGCTTTATTTTTTTCTCGGATCTTGTTCACTGCCTATAGCTAGTGATCATCGCTCGAGACATTATATAACAATGGAAGCAAATTGCAAACCTCTCTCGTGTTATTCCTCAAAATCACCCGCACGCTTACTTTGAATTCAAAGAATCATAATTCCTCATTGTAAGCTTTCTAGCTTTTTTTGCTTGGCTTTCTTCAAATTTGATTTCTTGTTACATATGATTTTGACGATGCCGGATTTTGTCATGTATAATTTGAGGCCAATTTAATCTAGGGATGATAGAATCAAAGATGATTTTGGGGGTGATTTTAGGGGTTCTATGGCCGAGTCCAAGAATGTATCTTGGATTGCCTACGATCTCCTGTGTATTGTCCAGAATCAAGCCTTACGTAGTTCCCGGAATGATGTATTTATAGCACATGCCCTTCTTCTTCCGCCTCTAATCCTGTAGGCGGTTTGATCTATTGACATAATTGCCCTTTAATGGGCCTTGCTCATTGCCCAAGCAACCCTCTGGATTATTGGGCCTGGAACCTGGTCGAGCTCGATATCGACTCGTATGACACCGACACGGGTGTTCGAGATGGTACACTTGCAAGATCTGGCCGGTCGCGGGCGGTGATAATCGATTCGTCTCGTATTCGACCCGATGTGGATAATATACTTGGACTTTTCCACATGCCACCGGACCAATTAGATAATTCCACGTGGAGGGGTGAAATCTCAGATCGTCATAAGCCCCCGAGATCTATCTCGAGCTCTTGAGGTCGTGTGATCTCACAAAGGTGTATCTCGCCATCGCTATCCAATGCTCAATTTAAATCGCCTGCAGACTTACTTCTTGTGGAGTCCGACATACGACATTTCCTTGTCTGCTTTGCAGACTTTTTTATCTTAGCATTATCTGTCCCTAGGACTTATAACGTGTGGCTAAATTGACATCGACTTCGATGCCGTAGCTGTCGAAGGAATGGTGAGATGTCCAACTTAGGACTGTCTCGGTCGAGGTTGACTTCGTGAAGAATCGATTTGCCTGGATTTTGGAGTACGGCATGCGGATCTCGAATGTTAGTCTAATGATCTTGAGACTTTGCCTTAACGCCAAAAAAGATGCTTCTTCTAAGGCTTTGCCTTTTTAACCATCGTTGTCGTTGGCTTCCATCTCAGATAAACAATTAGCCGGTCATTTGGACTTGGCTTATTATTTCCTTGAAAAATTGTTACATTTTTCCTTCTTTTCTTTGGTCTTTGAAATAGACCATCTTGCTTTATTCATGCCTTTGGCCTTATTTGCACATCGGCCTCTCTCATGTCGATGCATATATGTCGATATCCGCCTCCAAGTATCATGAGAACCTTAGGTTTGGATCACATTTGGCCGCCTTTGTGACTAGGCTTTTTGTTATGAATGTTGAAATTTTTACAAGTATTTGATGTCAAACACTTTTGTTGCATGCCGATTCCCAATTCGATCCCCAGGACTTTTGAATTTTGAATTCGACCTTTCCTTTGAATGTTGTTTGTGTTGTTGAATATTTGCTCAGGTGTGTAGTCCTTTGACTTAATTCCTTGCAAAAGCAACCTTGTGGGGTGTAGTCCTTGGACTTAATTCCCTGTGGCCCTCGAAGTGTAGTATGAGTACATGACTCACGGTACACTTGGATATGAGTCGACCTAGCACCGCATCGCCTTATCGGCTTGACTTGGCTATCTGGTCGGAGCTCGAATCGACTGTCTTGCCTCGTCGGGCTTCTGACATGGTCGAATTGAAAAATCCCTACTCGACTGTCGCACTTCGTGGTGCTTCTGAACTGGTCGAATATGGTATCCATCGTGGGATCTTCCAACTTCTTAGCATCGTGGCTTACTGGCAGGTCGGGAGTGATATAAGCTCACGCTGACTTGGCTTTTTTCAACTGCTTTTATTTCTATCAAGATCGTGTCGAGGTGATATAAGCACCGCCGCTGACTTGGCTTTATTCACCATATTATTCCGACTTCATCGTGTCGAGGATTTGTAGTTGTGGTTGACTTTTGCCTCTTTTATCTTTTAATCACATGGACTTCTTTTGCTTTAAGGCTGGTCGAATTTTTTGCCTTTGCCATTTTGTATCGTGGTAGATTTGCAATGTGAAGGTCAGAATCATAACAAACACAAAAGCGTCTGAGGAAAGACATGCTTAGTAGAATATTTATGAAATTGTCACATGGACTTATTACAAGACATAAAAATGTAAAACAGAAGTTAATTGAGATAAGGCTTAGCTTATTTGGTGTAGTCTGTTGGTATCATGCTTAGATGGCAGGCGGACTTACGTAAGGTCGCCTTCGAGCTCCGAATATTATGCCGAGGCGAGCTCGGTCTTATTAAAGATACCGCCGAGCCGAGCTCCAAATATGATGCCGAGGCCGAGCTCGGTCTTACAAAAGATGACGCCGAGCCGGGCTCGGTCTTATAAAGATAACGCCGAGCCGAGCTCCAATATGATGCCGAGGCGAGCTCGGTCTTATTAAAGATTTGCCCATCGGTGAGCTCCAATACGACTCCGAGTCGAGCTCGGGTTTTGGGCAAGACGAGTCCGTAGAGCTCGAATGCCGGTGCTCGATATCTCGAGTCTTTGTGGTGCAATGTGATTGTGATAAAAAACATTACACATATAATAAAGACTTACAAAGTATATAAGAATTTAAAATAACAATTGTAAGAACTCTGAGAGCTTAAGAGCTCGGCTCGCTTTTGGAGCTCGAGAACTCGCTTCGTGGATAGCTAGATACGGTAGATAACTCGCAGCTTTCTGGGGCACCACAGCAGTGTCTTTCCGGTGGCAACCAGACCTCGAAACGGATTCCGATCGGCACGAAATTTGGAGGGATCGTTCTTCCTTCACTTTCCTTCGATGTGACCGGTGGAAATTTTCTTTCGATGGCTCAATCTCCGGGAATAAGCCGCTGATCTGGCAGCTGCTGTCCAGAATCCTGCTGCGTTTCTGGTGCCTGCAGTAACTTCCTTGCCACGATCGAGAAATCAAACGAACTCCGATCGGCCTAAAATTTTGAGGGCTTGTTCGGTCCTCATAATTCTTGAATCTGACCGGTGGAAATCTTGTTCCAACGGTTCAATTGTCGGGAATATTCAGCCGACTTGTCTGCTCCCAATTAGGGTTCTGCTGCGTTTTTTATGCAGCCGCAACTTCTTTGAGACGATCGGGCACTCAAAACAACTCCGATCGGTATGAAATTTGGAGTTCTTGTTCGTCCCTCCTAATCCTTGGATCTGAACGGTGGAAATCTTGTTCCACCGGTTTAAACTCCAGAAATAATCCATCTATCCGACCGCTTTTTGGGCTGCTGCATTTTTGATACAGCAGCAACTTCTTGGCGACGGCCGGGCATGTAACCGGACTCCGATCGGCACGAAATTTTGAGGGTTTGTTCGTCCCTCGATATTCTTCACTCTGAACGGTAGGATTTTCATTCCAACGGTTCAAACTCCATAAATCAGCCGCCGATCTCGCTGCATTTTTGGGTGCTGCGTTTTTGCTGTTACAGCAGCAACTTTCCGGCGACGATCGGCTATCTAAACGGACTCTGATCGTTACGAAATTTTGAGGGTTTGTTCGTCCCTCGATATTCTTCACTCTGAACGGTGGGATTTTCATTCCAACGGTTCAAACTCCATAAATCAGCCGCCGATCTCGCTGCATTTTTGGGTGCTGCGTTTTTGCTGTTACAGCAGCAACTTTCCGGCGACGATCGGCTATCTGAACGGACTCTGATCGTCACGAAATTTTGAGGGGTTGTTCGTCCCTCCTTATCCTTGAATCTGAACGGTGGAAATCTTGTTTCAACGGTTCAATTTCCGGCAATCAACCTCGGATCTGACTGCTTTTTTGGCATTAAATTGATCACGAACCACCACTCCTTGATCCATCACCGATAGAAGGCCTCCTTCTAGCGCCAATGACGATGCCGGATTTTGTCATGTATAATTTGAGGCCAATTTAATCTAGTGATGATAGAATCAAAGATGATTTTGGGGTGATTTTAGTGGTTCTATGGTCGAGTCCAAGAATGTATCTTGATTGCCTACGATCTCAATGTATTGTCCAGAATCAAGCCTCACGTAGTTCCCGGAATAATGTATTTATAGGCACATGCCCTTCTTCTTCGCCTCTAATCCTAGGGCGGTTTGATCTATTGACATAATTGCCCTTTAATGGGCCTTGCTCTCGCCCAAGCAACCTCTCTAGATTATTGGGCCTGGGAACCTGGTTTGAGCTCGATATCGACTCGTATGACACCGACTACTGGGTGTTCGAGATGGTACACTTGCAAGATCCATTGGCGCGGCGGTGATAACTGATTCGTCTCGTATTCGACCCGATGTGGATAATATACTTGGATTTTTCCACATGCCAGCTGGACCAATTAGATAATTCCACGTGGAGGGGTGAAATCCCGTATCGTCAGGTTTATAAGGTATGATCAAGAGGGAAATTTTGAGGTTTTGTTTTTGTTTTATGATCATTTCTGATTCATTTGTGTGAATTTAGTTTCCCTGTTTTTAATTTTCCTTGGCAATTATGTTATGCCGTGCTAATTCCAAAAGCTAACTTGGATTTAAGCTATATTATAGTCTTGATGCGTATTTCATGAATTTATATTTTTGGAGGAGTTGTGTTAGGTTTTTACTTTCTGTCTTCCTCTATTGTTTGCATACCAGAAAAGCTTATTGACAAACAATTGACCTGTTTTTCACCAATAAAAATCATTTAATGCTTGTGTTTACATGCCAATCCACTTTAACTTCATTTGGGACTACAAAATCTGCATTGTGTTATATCTCAATACTATTTTTCTGGTTTAATAGAGCCTGAAGAAGAAGCTAATGAATCCATATATTTAAGTTGGTTTGCAATGCAATGATTTTTTATTTTTATTTATCTGATTCAATTCGCGATTTGTGTATTTTTGAATCAATTATGACGTTGAATTGATTAACCCATTTGATGATCCCTGAATTTCGTTGATCACCTTTTGAAACTCCATGTTTATTCAGGGGATGCCCTTGGAATAGATCATCATCGGCTCCTTTTAAACTACCGTTTGGTCAGCAATAACTCTGTCATAGTTCCGTTAAAGCAAATCTACCAGGATTTTTGAATACGGCTAATAGAGATTCTATTGGGAGAACATTTTACTCTGTCGGTGGATACACGTATATAGACAATGTTGTTGATTCTCCTTCGCACGCCGTGGAAGAAAAGATTGGGGTGGTGTTGTTGATTCATAGTTGCCGCCTTGAAGTTCTGCATAATGAAATCCGAATGTGATTGTAGCTGCCTTGATTTTTTTATTTTTTATTTATTTTTTATATTTCTTTAGGATGCTGAAGTTGAAATGTAAGATGTAGCTGAAGAACCGTTTTGTACATAAATTTGATGTAGTGACATTGATGTCACTGCATACACAATTTAATACTCTTTTCATCTCAATTTGTTTGAGACTTATTCCATTTATGGTTATCTCAAAATAAGTCTCATAACTGTAATTAGACTCAAAGTTTTTGTGTTAATTGTCTAAATTGCCCTAGTGTATTTCATAAAGTGAAAATGGCTCTACATATAAAAAGGACAAAAAAATATATATTAGTCAAGTTTTAAAATGACTGCATAACCTATTAATCAATGTCTCATTAAATATCATGAGTTCCAAAATATCCCAAATATATTGGGACGGAGGAATAGATAAATTTGTTAGCTTTCTAAAATAATTGCATAAGGTCTCACTTCATAAAATGTTTATATTTTTGTTCTTCAAGTGCATCTTCAAATGTCAGTTTATCTTCACATGTCACTATATCACGGTGTCACTGCATAATTCTTGAAGTTGTGCAACTTTTGTTGTAGTGATAATACACATATCACTCTTGGATAATGACATTGTGTATATAATATCGCTGCAAAAAGAGTGAAACAAGGTATATAATGTCATGCATCGCGATGGTCACTGTATCGGGGTGGTCACTGCATCACGGTGGTCAATGCATCGCAGTAGTCACTTCATCGCGGTGGTCAATGCATCACGGTGGTCATTGCATCGTAGTAATGAATGCATCGCGATGGTCACTAGATCGCAATGGTCACTACATCACAGAGGTCAATGAATCGGGGGTGGTCACTGCATCACGGTGGTCAATGCATCAGGGGTGGTCACTGCATCGCAGTGGTCTTTGCATCGCGGTGATCCATAGTGGTCAGTGCATCGCGGTGGTCACTGCATCGTGGTGGTCAATGAATCGGGGTGGTCACTGCATCCCGATGAAGAAAATTCCGATTTTCAGCAATTAAGTCGAAAAAGAGGATGAAAAAAATATGAATTACGGTGAAAGAATTACGATGATCGGAGTTTTATATCAAAAGATGTAACCGTTTGAAATATTGAGTAAGAGAGAGAAAATTACAAAAAAAAATTGTAACTTCTCAGCATCCAGGAAAAAAACAACACTTTTTCGACGCCCGTTGTAAAATAAAGATAATAAAAAAAATACTTTCATGCGATAACCAATGCGCCTGTTTCCCTATTCCATGCGTGTGTTTTCCTTCTTTTTTTTTTTTTTCATCAACGGTATTTTTGTCTATCTATCTAATTTATGTCCTTATAACCAATGAAATGTTTAGCATGTCCTATTTACCTAATTAAGTCTATTTTGTGTCATTTTGGACCATTGGCCCTTAAAAATACACTACTTACTTGGCAATGACGGAGTGGATCAATGTGTATTTTATTTATAGACAAATGTAAATAGGCAATGTAGAGATGAAAACAAGCATTTTGTATTTTATTTTTTTTTTTGAAAAAGAAAACAAGCATTTAGTCTAGAGGAATTTTTTTCGCAAAAAATACGATTTAAATTTCACTAATTTGACATTATCTCCCATTTCCAATTACAATAATACATGTATCTTTTGATTTACGCATCAAATGATCGTATTTCTTCCACCATACTTTTCCTTTTTTCCGTCCACTGTATGGTGACATCTCTTTTGATAAATTTTTGATGCCTTTTTCAAGGTCATGTTTGTGAAGAAACATTGAAACAGTGGAATAGTGAAATAGTGGATTTGGGTTTATTCCGCTGTAACGAACTGTGGATTTAAACCAGCCAACGGTGGATTTGATGTAACGAATTACAGGAGGAGAAAGAGGAACCTGCCGACTCGGCTAGGGTTATTTAATTGATTTTGTCCAAAAACTGATTACAAGGATAGGTTTTTTCCTTTTAAATACCCAGGTCTACAAAAGTACCAAAATTACCAAACTACCCATCCTTACCAAAATAAAAGATAATGGTTCCAAAGATTAAATAAATGCTAAATAAAAGAATGCCAAAATAACTTTTAAGGAAAATAAAAACCTACTGCCGATGTTGCATCGCATCATCTCCTTCTTCCTCCAAAATAACAAACTCGTCCTCGAATGGTTCTTGCTCAATAGGAGCTGAGCTAAATAGGCGGTGAGATCCGCCACATTAAACACTCTGGACACCTGCCAATCTGTTGGAACATCAATCTCATACACATTGTCATTAATCCTCTTCACCACATGATATGACCCCAACTTCTTTGGTTTCAATTTGTTATGAGTTCAGGCAGGGAATCGTTCCTTGCATATGTAAACCATCACCAAGTCTCCAACCAGAAATGTTTGAACCCTTCTGTGCATGTCTTCCTTCTGCTTATACTTTGCATTAGCTCGTTCCAAACTGTCATGAACCTCTTCATGCATTACCTGGATTGGATTTGCCAAATTTCCTACTGCTCGGTTTTTTGCCTGAGAAAGTGGTACCAAATCGACAAGCATATTCAGAGTTTTTGTGTAAACAACAAGAAAAGATGACTTCCCAATTAATCTATTCACCATAGAATTGAAAGCGAATCCGGCTTGGGCAACGGCTATCATACGAAATCACAAACGAATTTTGCCAAGAACCTTCTAAATGAATCAATAAACGAGCTTGAAATAACGATCTTAGATAATCCAATGTAAGAACATTGGCAGGAACGCCACAACGCTTGCCCAAAGCGTTGATAATTTTTAAGGGTTGAACTTTTACAACGAAGAGATTCTCACTCGCAAGTGATGAACAAAGTCAAAGACTTTATAATATATAACTCTCAAAATGTTTGAACTGAACGGATTGTTACGATGACTTTATCTGCCTTTATATAGGCCAGAGACTCCAAAGAAATAAACCACCTATCCAATGTGGGACAAAATACATGTACATGAACTAGCTAAGCAATGTGAGATAATTTACTAGTAAATTTTCTCCTAACACACCTTATTGGGCTTTAATGACTCGCTTAGGCCCAATATGGAATTTATTCACAAAGAACTAATGAAAATAAGTAAAATAAAGTCCAATACTCTTCAATCTTCAAAAGTGGCGTCTCTTACTGATGGGTTGGCCTTATTAACACCCCAAATAGATGAAATACTTGTAATTAACATCTTCAAACCCAATATTGCTCTTCCCAAGTCCAATAACATATATAGTGCATTTTATGGGCCGATCTTCGATCTTCTTGGGCTGGATCACATCATTTCCTCCCGGTTGGAAAGGATTCGTCCTCGAATCAAAAGTATGTCATCGAGTATGTCATAAGAACAGTCTCTACTTGATATAAATGTGGACGAAGCCCTAGAAAGTAGCAATATAATCATAGCAATTTCTATACGAAGATGCATCAACATGCTCAAAAAATGGATCAAAGAAAGTATGCCCGGTTTTTCACTAATGTGAACTGGATCAAGAAAATCCACAGGCATTATAGGGGCTGCATTGGAGGTATCTAACAATCCGGTTTGTCCCTCAAGTGTATGATAAACATGCACCTGCAAAGAAGATAAAACAGAACTCGAACAAGTGCTTAGTGAAATAGAATCAGATTCCTCTTTCATCTCCGCTTTCATCCACCACAAATGTAGAGTATGTTCATCATCAATCTGCTAAAAGATTCAACATAGCCGAACAAGAATTTAGTAATATATAATATTTATTTTCCTCAACTAGAATCAACTCATTGTGTGTCTCTCCACACAATTGACGATCAAACATTTCCATTTTGGTGTCTACAAAATCAGCTTATCCATCTCCACCACACTTTCAATTTCCTTTTTTTTCAACTCATCAACAATTTGTGCATTTTGCAATTGTACATCATGACTCTCACTTTCCTCTCCAATGACATCTCCTAAAGATTCTCCCACGGATTCTGGAGGACAAATGATGTCACATTCCTCTTTCTCCTAGACTACCTTCTTCACGATTCTACTGTTCACTTTACCAAACAAAATAAATTCTTCATATTCGGGGGTGAGAGACTCAAAGACTAAATTCTCATCTACACACGGATTTGCAGCCCTTTTCACCCTCTTATCACGCTACCACCACCCTTTTTGGTGGAATGCCCAACACCCAATCCAAATCATCAAGTGCAAATTACATCCTATCCAAATTCTCATTTACATGTCTATGTTCCTCAAAAAACAATGTCATATCCTGAGGGGCTGCCCCCTGTGAACCATTATCATCTCCCGACATTATTTAATATTCAAAACCTCGCAACTCACGTGTTTACACTCACCCTCTCTGTAAGTTGCAAAGATAACCCTTTTTTAAACAAATCAGAAAATCGAGCAAGGTGTAGAAAACAAAACCAACGATCCAAAAATAAATGTAGTTATCCAGAATTAAGCCCTACACTTTTTTGGCACCTGCAGCCCAAATGATATGGAAATTAAAGGTTAAATATACAAGAGGCTTTTAGATTAACGAGTTATGAAGATGATACTCAAAAATCAGAATTTTTGGACGAATATAAATTGACTAAACAACTGTTTTTCTACAACTGCACCAATCTGTCTAGAATTTCCGGAATGATAACAATGTATAAATTTGAATATTGTGATCATTCTATAACGAATCAGTAAAAACTCAAAAGATAAAGTTGTAGAGAAAAAAAATTTACATAACACCACAAACTTTTAGGAAATTAGGGGTCTTCTAACTCACTGAAACCCGAGGGAGGTCAGATCGAGTCTCGCCACGTGTCATCTATGCATTAGCTAAGTATTAAAAAAGCGCGGAGAAAAAGGCGTGACTAAGGGCCGTAAGCCCTCTTTTAGCCTAAAGGCACTCTAAACCTTAGAAGGAGGTCGCCCCGCTAACTTCTCACCCACCGTAGTCGGCCGTCGCATGCAACGGAGTTGGGTCGCTGCGCTTCGTGCCATAACGGCTTTAGGGGCTCGACGCAGGTCGGCTAGAGCTACCCCTAGTAAATAGACCACGTGTGTAATATAAAAGATAACTATGCAAAGAATCATCTTCATAAAGGCTCTGATCCTGTTATTCAAACACCGTGACTATCTCTTAAAATCAAGGGGATTAGCACAGACGAGTCCAATCCTTGAGGGACACGAAATAGAGTCTGCAATGGCCAAGGCACATGCATGCCTTGGACAAAAGGTCCTCTATATAAACGATCCCAAGAACTACGAAGAGACGTGATTCCTGAACAATGACAGGATACGTAGGCAACTTGGGATTCATAATCTCAGGCTCAGTCTAAAACACACAAACACCACCCCGTTTATCTTTATCTAGAGTTTTTGGTCTTGGATAAATTGTCACTAGGTTATTACGGCCCGTGTTTGATAATCGACGATATCCGGCATCGTCAAAACCTAATCCAAATGATGATTCACTGCTACATTTTTTCTGGACGGATGGTTTGTATTGATCTGCAGTTTTCGGCATGATTTACTTCAAATTTAGATTTGATTTAAAGAGACAAAATGTATAAAGGGATGTGTTTGAGATGTGGTAAAAATTGTAGAATTTTTGGAGGTGTTTAAGGTATAAAATGAACTATAATTAAAACGTGTGTCAGATAAGAAAATAAGAGATGATGCAGAATTAGGGTTCTTGATGTTCTTGATCAAGATTGGGATTACGGGTGAATTTTTTTGTGGTTTTTCTTGAATAATGAAATGCAAGAAAGGAAGAAAAGAAGAAAAAAGAAATAGAAAAGGATATTTGATCACCTTCAGTCAAACGAATGCTCTGATACCAAATGATACAAAATCACAAAGGAATTTTGCCTAGGACCTTCTAAAGGAATCAATAAACGAGCTTGAAACAACGATCTTAGATAATCCAATCTAAGAACGTTGGCAAAAACACCACAACGAATGATCAAGGCGCCGATAAGTTCTTAAGGGTTCAACCTCTACAACGAAGAGATTCTCACTCACAAGTGATGAACAAAGACAAAGACTTTATACTATATAACTCTCAAAATGTTTCGAATGGACTGATTATTACAATGACTCTATTTGCCCATTTATAGACTATAGACTCTAAGAAATAAACTAACTATCCAATGTGAGACAAAATACAAGTACATAAACTAGCTAAGCAATGTTGGATAATGTACTAAAAAAGTTTCTCCTAACACACCTTATTGGGCTTTAATGACTCACTTAGGGCCAATATGGAATTTATTCATAAATAACTAATGAAAATAGGTAAAATAAAGTCTAATGCTCTTCAATCTTCAAAAGTGGTGCCCCTTGCTGATGGGCTGGCGTTATTAACACCCAAAATAGATGAAAGACTTATAATTAACATCTTCAACCCCAATATTGCTCTTCCCAATCACAATAACATAGATAGTGCATTTTATGGGCTGATCTTCGATCTTCTTGGGCTGGATCACATCAGACTGCATCCCATTGTTTTGGAGAATCACCGGCTAGACAACATAACATATCTCCCAGAGTGCGATTGACAACCTCCGTTTGACCGTCTGTTTGTGGGTTATAAGCGGTGCTGAATTGTAACTTAGTTTGGAATCTGCGCAATAACTCTTTCCAAAACGTGAAACAAATTTAACATCTCGATCTAAGGTAATGGACTTTGGGAGGCCATGAAGACAAACTGCTTCTTTAAAGAAGAGAGCAGCCACATAGCTAGCATCAGTTGCCATTTTACATGCAATAAAATATGCCATATTCGAATAACGATCAACAACGCCATAGATGGAATCAAACCCTCGGGTTGTATGAGGAAGCCCAAGAATAAAATCCATCGAAAGGTCTTCCCAAATGGATTTAGGAACAGGGAGAGGTGTGTATAACCTGTGGTTGTTCTTTAGCCCTTTGTTTGCTTTAAAATTCCACTTTTCGAGACATAAACCGAATCGTGACCTCCGTAAAATTCTTGTTCATAAGTTGTCCATTTTTCCCATGCCTCAGATAATTTCTCACTGAAATAAGCAACTGGTTTGCCTTCTTGACTGAGAATTGCACCAATACCCTGCTGAGACGCATCTGTGTCCACTTGGAACACCTTCTCAAAGCTAGGTAGTGCTAGGACTTGAGCATGAGTAAGGTGGTATTTCAGTAAACTTGCATCTTGAACACTTGTCCACTTGAACTTACCCTTTTTAAGACATTCGGTTAGAGTGTTAGGAAATCTATGCGGGAACGCAGCGGAATTCAAAATTTATATCCTTTAACCAGGATCGACTCCGTTTAAGCAACAAACATAATAAGACAATAGACGGTGGTTACCTTGCTTGATCTAAAAGCTCGACGCTTTGACCGTCTAAGGAGAGTAGTGGTGCATGGAGCCGCCCCAGCGTTCGGCCTCTACCGCTAGTCCACATGAACAACCCGCCGGAATCCACCATTGGATTGCTACTAGAAAAACTCGGTTGCTAGACCGACCTTTTCTCTCTCTCAAAATCTCTCTCTAAGAAGCTCTCGGATTATTTGTAAATTAGAACTCTTATAATTGTGATGTACAAAAGAGCTATCCAACCCCATTTTTATGTAAGTGTTGGGGCGCCACTTTTAGATCCCAATCTGATTGGGAGAAGCTTCCTAGTAGATTGAGGAGAAAGAAAACATTTTTCCTAATAAAATAAGGAAAATAAATATTCTAGATTTATATCATTTAATATTCAATAGCTTATATTAAATATTTCCAAGATATATATTGACAATATCTTATATTGAATATATCTTTATTATGTTACCATAGATTAATTTACTTCACATCATGCTCCAAATGATCACGTCAAAGGAACCGCCTCAACACACACATGAATCTCCGACGAGATCCTGGTCCTTGCTTTAAGCAATGAATCCACTTACTATATCAGCTATATAGAAAAGGTGGAAGAACCGTACAAGGTTCAAGAATGAACCTTCTAGATCCATGTACTGCTCCCGCTGCGCCTCCAAGGCACTATTGTGTTTAGGCTTAGTTGTAGAATCTCCAGTAATTTCTAGCTAAGAACATTTCCAAATTCAATCGTATCACTCAATCAAAGTGATCTGCAAACCCATACTGTAGCTCCCGCTTGCCTTGTTGCCTTCATAAGACTTGCCTTCATAAGATATATATATATATACGTATATATATATATATATATATATATATATTTATTTATTTATTTATCTGATTCCAAGTTTCGATAAACTTGGAAACCATCATTAACTTGTTTAAGGATATTCTCGACATTCACCGGATTTACTTTCATACTTGCTCATTACTCTTCATGGACTATGAACATCTGGCATTACTTTTATGATGGTTCCTATCGTAGTAGCAAAGGAAACCTTCCATAAGCATCATCTTTCACCTCATCTTTAGGACTAACATCCTAACATAGATAGATCATGAGAGCACCAGCTAGCAGTATCCCTGTCGCGATCTATGCTAAACTCTTTTAGCATCACATCTATATAGGTAAACTATAAACTAATGTGATTAAATCTATCACCATAGATTCTTATTTCAAAATAATAATCGCTAATCCAAGTGCTTTCAGTAAAGACCTTGAACTACCAAACATTAATTGACTATGACACAGGGTGATAATTCCCGAGAGAGATATCCAATAACTTACTCAAAAATCGTAACACACTCCCACTATCCCTTTTGCACATTGGGCATATCTCTTCTTTTGACTAAATCAAACTCCTTTGATTATCAAACAAGAATTTGTCTAGAGAAACTTGTTTGAGTCCATGAATGGATCTCGTGGGCTCACATATCATGTTATCGTCTATGAACATTGAACTGTGTGCCCACGTCTTCTACACTATCATATAGCCATGATACGGAGTTATAACAAGCATAGTCTCGAATAGAATCGGGCTCGGCAGCAAAGATAAAGATAATTACAAGGTTTACACCCTGCACTTTCATCCGCTCACTATAGCCTTATGGTAATCATATTACTATCCATGTCACCTTTTTAGGGACATTCCCTCTAGGAAAGACAAACTAGGTTCACAACCTGGTTGTCACTGATGGAATCTAATTCAGGTATTATGGCTCCTGTCCATATCTCTCAATCTTGCCTTTCAAACATTCCTTCATAAGTCGTGAGATATTCATTCTTCAAGATGAACATACCAAAGAAATTTTTTCAGTGCTTGAGGTTATAATCTACAAGCTTATAGAACATTTGTGTGCACTAAGCAAAGTTCTCCTCCTCATCACTATTTGGCGCCCGCTCACATTCCTATGGTTGAATATCTCCTTGTGGCTCTCAAACTATTTCGATCTCACTTACTCCCACTATCTTTTTTGGAAGAAATGCCTCCTTTAGAAGACAACATGTTTGGAGACAAACATTTTGTTCCGCAGGAAAGTAGACATATCAGGGGTACTTGCCAAGACATTCCACAAAGTTGCATATGCCGTACTAGACTCCAAGCCGTTCTGACTTTGCCTATGACAACTTCAAATCATCGGTTTAGATAGATTCGAAAATATCCCCTTCCATATCTAATATGGAATTTATTCAACCTTATTCTTTGGAACTCGGTTAAGTATGTGTTTTTATTAAGGGCATTATCCAAAAACGGGTAAGGGATTCTTTGCATGGCTTACGTCACAACTTTATGGTATAAAGTGTCGCTTACATTTCGGAACCGCTAGCCGATCGTGCATCTCAAAATGTTATCCTTTTAGGGAGAATCTGATTCCTTTTCAGACGATTTCTGAAACACCCTCCAGTTATAATTACTTCAATCCATTTGAAGATCAATTCCTAAGTAGCTCATCAATCTCATGTTCGTAATAACTCAAACTTTTCGGGCTTTCCGAATTTCGCACTTCACTGAGTACACTTGACTTATTTCTAAAAATAGTCATATATATTAATAAACAGTTATTTGTGTCATTAATTGTCATAAGCCAACAAGCATCGGTATGCTTAGGCTTTAGGCAAATTTTTCTAGAATCTATAACATTTTCATAAAAGGGTATTTTAGTCATCTTTAAATAAGATACATATAACCCACATGATTCATAATCACATGGTTCAGACATCATCTGAATGACATTTGATTATACGTTTCTCTTCCAGAGAGTCGACATCTAGAACAACCACAAATATCAAGGATAACAGCCATACAAATATTTAGTTGAGATTTTTTCACCTATATCAACTATATAGTGACATCAATCTAGTATGTTAGATTCAGTGACCTTTCAACTTTATCGGAATAACTTTTATTCCTTACAATTGAATATGTCTACTAAATCCTAACAAACAACTGGGCTCATGTTCTTCATAAGAACCGGAACGCAATAACATTTATTTAGCTCATTTGTCTGTTTACCAGACTCAGAAAACAAAGCCAAAAATGTCGCAACCTTTGCTTCACTTTCCGTATCTCAGTGTATTCCGTTTTAATCTTTCTAATTTAATCATACTCACAAGATATCATATATCTTAGAGTCGACTTTGAACTTAGATAGATTTATCTCAACACACTTGCCTAAATAGAAACTTCAATAAGTTCTTTATTTAATAAGCACATGCCCCAACTTTCCTTTTAAACTTTCAAGCTCTTTTTTTGTACATCTGATCTAAGATCTCTTTGGTTTGTTAGATTTTTTTAGACGGTATAAGCCATTCAACTTTTTTTGTTCTCAATGATGTTTTTATTTTCCCGATAAACATTTTTGTTTAGAGTCCTTCGTAAAAGAAGCCCTTCAACCTCTTTTTGGCTTCGGCCATACACTTTTTCTCGCTGGTCAAACTTTCTACAAAAAAAGCGATGCGTGAATGTATTCTCTTATCTAAGCTTCTTTCCTGTGCATTAGCTCTCCCCATCATAGATGGTTCAGCTATGCCTGGTGCCACGAAACAAGGAGATTTTTACGTAATGGTCATGGATATGCTAGGACCAAGATCAACTTATTGGTCTTATGATATATTCTTAATTTAGTCTTCATAAGACTTAAGAAAAATCACAAGAGCTATGACTTCAATTTTCTTTCGTAAAGAAAATCTAATGTGTATTAGATAGTTTATTTGGCTTTTGAATCATATTCAAAACATGAACTATTTAATCAACCTTCAAGCAATGATTAAATAAATAAGTCGATACTTAAATCTTATAATTTTGAAAACAACCTTTCCAAAATTCGATGTGGTCATTCTTATCCAACGTTTGAATTAATTGTCATCGTATGACAAAATGATCATATTGGATCGTATCCAATGCATGATTAATTCGTTGAAACTTCTTTCAAGTGATTTAATCATATCACGAGCTTCCGCTGTTCATTAATAATCAAAGTGTTGGAGCACTCCATCAAATATGTAGTCTTATTGTCTCTAACTACTATAACGGGGTTGATCGTGTCATTACTTATATTAAAAGGATTAAAATTACTTAACCATACTTGAGAATGTTTCTCAAAAGGTAACAATCATTAATTTGGTTTTATACATCGAGAACTAAAACATAAATAAAAGCTTGCTAAAATTACAACATAAAAATAAAGATAAAAGAGTGTTGTTGTTTATACATGCAAAATAAAAAATGGTCTTTTGGTTTATGATTTTGCTCCCACTAGTCATCTACTCTCAATTGACTTTCAAGAATTTTCCAAAATTCTTTAGTGGCCAAGATCCCATTAAACTACCGCGAACCCCTGCTTTGGCTGGTGGGCCGAAAATAGTCTAGTAAGTAGACAAATCTTTGTCAATCGTATCTTATACGACTCTTGTTGTTTCACTAGTCAACTCTTTGATAATTTTCATCTTATGAAATAGTCAAACCCTTGCCTCTAAAATTCAAACGACCCCACTTTGGCTGGTGGCTGAGAGAATTCTTAGTCAAGTCATAACCCTAATATTTGTGAGATATCATACGATCATATCTCGATAATGACGATATACTCGAGGTAGGTCAACCCCACGCTTTGGTCGATGAGTTGATCTGAACAAGGCTCTTCACCGTCATTATAATACGGGAGGCAATTTCGACTTGATTCTTTTGAGGTGGAAGTATTTATGTAAATTAATTCACTTAATTAATTTTAATTATGGTCTCATAAAAAATATATCTATCTCTATAGACATACATCCTACACATTTATCTAGATCATACCTAGTTATGCATCTATCATATCATATAAAATAAATACAAGCACAAAATAATAAATGTGTAAAGTAACCGGTATGATCATGGAATTTTCCTAGGTGCGGCTTCGAATACAAACTGACGAAACCGCGGGTTGCAATCTAAAGGTAGCTGCAACCGCCAATAGGATACTTAATGCAACATTCTCCAATGTGATCTTTATTTTTGTCTTTCTTTGGTCTTCATATTCCGCTCCATTCTTGTTATATAAATTGTATCTAATAAAATAAATACACCCTCCGCACATGTGGGAGATGACGGGAATGGGATAATGCAGAAAATAAACTAAGTCACGTTCATCATAATGGCCTAGGACAATTTTAAACCAACCGAAAAATAAATCATTCACATCTATCCTATTGGCACATGCAACCCAAACGATATGGAAATTAAAGGTTAAATATACAAGAGGCTTTTAGATTAATGAGTTATGAAGATGATACTCAAAAATCAAAATTTTTGGATGAATATAAATTGACCAAACAACTGTTTTTCTACAACTGCACCTATCTGTCAAGGATTTCCAGAATGATAACAATGTATAAATTTGAATATTGTGATCATACTATAATGAATCAGTAAAAACTCAAAAGATAAAAGTTGTGGAGAAGAAAATTTTACATTACGCCACAAACTTTTAGGAAATTAGGAGTCTTCTAACTCACTGAAACCTGAGGGAGGTCAGCTCGAGTCTCGCCACGTGTCATCTATGCATTAGCTAAGTATTAAATGAAGGCAGAGAAAAAGGCAGCACTAAGGGTCAGAAGCCCTCCTTTTAGCCTAAAGGCAAACCTAAACCCTAGAAGGGAGGAAATCCTGGCCTACTTCTCAGTCCACCGTAGGTCGTTCAGGGCGCAACAGAGTTGGGTCAGTGCAGTTCCGGCCATAATGGCCTCAGGGGCTCGACGCAGGTCGGCTAGAGCTATCCCCGGTAAATAGACCAAGTGTGTAATATAAAAGATAATTATGCAAAGAATCATCATCCATAAAGGTTCTGATCCTATTAGTTAAACACCGTGACTATCTCCTAAAATTAAAGGGATTAACACAGATTTAATCCAATCTTGAGGACAAGAAATAGAGTCCTCAATGGCCAAGGCACATGAATGCCTAGGACAAAAGGTCATCTATATAAATGATCCCAAGAACTATGAAGAGACTTGATTCCTGAACAATGACATGATATGTAGGCAATTTGGGATTCATAATCTCAAAGCCGATCTAAAACACACAAACACCACCCCATTATCTTTCTCTAGAGTTTTTGGTCTTGAATAAATTTTCACTAGGTTATTACGGCCTGTGTTTGATAATCGAGGATATCCGGCATCGTCAAAACCTAATCCAAACGACGATTTACTGCTACATTTTTTCTGGACAGATGGTTTGTATTGATCTGCAGTTTTCGGCAAGATTTACTTCGAATTTGGATTTGATGTAATGAGACAAAATGTATAAAGGGATGTGTTTGACTTGTGGTAAAAATTTTAGAATTTTTGGAGGTGTGTAAAGTATAAAACGAACTGTAATAAAAACGTGTGTCAGATCAGAAAAAAAGAGAGGATGCAAAATTGGGGTTCTTGATGTTCTTGATCAACTAGGTTAGGGTTCTTGATCAAGATTGGGATTAGGGGTAAATTTTTTTGTGGTTTTTCTTGAATAATGAAATGCAAGAAAGGAAAAAAAGAAGAAAAAAAAGAAACAGATTAGGATATTTGATCACCTTCAGTCAAACGAATGCTTTGATACCAAATAAAACGAAATCACAAATGAATTTCGCCAATGACCTTCTAAAGGAATCAATAAACGAGCTTGAAACAATGATCTTAGATAATCCAATCTAAGAACGTTGGCAAGAACACAACAACAAATGATCAAGATGCCGATAAGTTCTTAAGGGTTCAACATCTACAACGAAGACATTCTCACTCACAAGTGATGAACAAAGTCAAAGACTTTATACTATATAACTCTCAAAATGTTTGGACTGGACTGATTGTTACAATGGCTCTATTTGCCTTTATATAAGCTACAGACACTAAAGAAATAAACTAACTATCCAATGTGAGACAAAATACAAGTACATAAACTAGCTAAGCAATGTGGGATAATGTACTAGTAAAATTTCTCCTAACACGCCTTATTGGGCTTTAATGACCCACTTAGGCACAATATGGAATTTATTCACAAAGAACTAATGAAAATAAGTAAAATAAAGTCTAATACTCTTCAATCTTCAAAAGTGGCGCCCCTTGCTGATGGGCTGGCCTTATGAACACCCAAAATAGATGAAAGACTTATAATTAACATCTTCAAACCCAATATTACTCTTCCCAAGCCCAATAACATAGATAGTGCATTTTATAGGCTGATATTTGATCTTCTTGGGCTGGATCACATCAGGCTGCATCCCATTGTTTTGGAGAATCACCGTCTAGACAACATAACATATCTCTGTAGATTTTTTTTTTTTTTTTTGTGACATAATATATATGTCACATTATACATTTGTCCATTTTATATTATTTCCTTAAAAAATATATATATTAGGGAATAATGTAAAAGAAATGATTAATTAAAATCTCTAAAAATTTAGATATTTAATTATTTATAATTAAATGGCTATGTAGATATATAAAATACATATGTGACATATTATATTTGTCACATACTACACATGCCATAAAATCTAGGTAATTTTATATTATTTCCAACATTAAATATTGGTAGATAATATAAAAATCAATAAAAATCATAAAAATCTCTTAAAATCAATTAATTAGGAGATTTTATTGATTTATAATAAATGCGGAGATTGTGTACAAATTGCTGTGAGCCAATCAGAGAGAGTGCGACGATTAAATGCGGATATTATGGGAATCAATCAGAGTGTGAACACATTAAGTGAGTGTGAAAGCATTAAATGCGAATTACTTCCAATGCACTCATCCAGCACTATAAATAAGAGAGGCCTTGGTCATTTGCAAACACACAGAAACACAGAGCATTAACACATAAGATGGAAGCACACAAGGATTCAAGATTGGTGAGGAAGCATCAAACACTCCATTCAAGCATTCAAGAACCAAGAAGGAGGGGATCTAGGGAGCACAAGGAGCATTCAAGTGTCTTCAATCTTTGAGGATTCTCCATCAAATCCGGCGTTCTTCAACATCACTTGAAGATCATCCACCAAGAAATCCGGAGTTTTTCAACCGGCTTCGAGGATCTTTTAACCCAATCAGGAGGGTGAAGGTGAGTCAAAGCACTTCTTCAAATCTCCACCCAAATCAAACATTCTTCCGCCATATTCGGAAGAAACCAACCACAAAGTCAAGATCTTCCGCCATATCCGGGAGTAATCAACCACAAAGTCAAATTCTTCCGCTATATCCGGAGGAAATCAACCAAAGTCAAGATCTTCCGCTAAATCCGGGAGTCCAATAATTGTCAACAGTTAAAGAGGAGAATCAATGGATTCAAGAGATTGTAACCGTATTTTATTTTATAAATTAATAAAATTCGATTTGTTACAATTTTGTGTTTTCTTTGTAATTTTTAGGGATTAACACGAAATTTGCGTTACAAATTTCTGGCACACCTGGTGGGACCCATCTCTCCTTTCATCTCTCCTTTCCAAAGAAGTCAAGAACAAATGGCACCAAAGGTTGCTTTTACCGCTCCAAAGGCTGCTGCTGCTAAGACTGTGGCTTTGAAGGGCGCTACTACAAAGGTTGCTGCTACTAAGGCTGTTTCTTCATCTCAAGGACAACTTTCTGGACCTATCACTCAAAGCATGTCAAAGGAGTTTGGCATGAACCTCCTTTTCCCACATGAAGCTTCTGATAGACCCACGTCACTAATGGTTGCTGACGTAAAGATGACAAATTCCACAACTCTCGGGGAGCATATTGCTAGACTCACGAAGGCCATTGAGGCCCTCACGTCGCATGTTCAGACACAAGACATGCAAATTTCAAAGCTCGCCAGCAAGATCGATTCCGTTGGGGAAGCAAGCAAGTCAAAAGAAATGGTGCATGATGAAGAGGACGAACACGATGTCACTTACAAACACCAAGAAGCCTTCAGGTCTCTGCATGTGGCAAACAACTCGAAGGCTGCCCCAGAAAACTCTTCCAAGGATCATGAAGCCTCCAAGTTCTTTACCTTGGCAAGCAATCTGAAGATCTCCCCCGACGGAACCATTCCGATCAGCCAACTGCAGGAGTTCATCATGGGGACGATCAACGACAAGGTTGGAGGGTCCGTAAAGTCATCTCAGACTTACATCAAGCCATACACCCAAAGGATCGATAATCTAAAAATTCCTGCCGGTTATCAACCACCAAATTTCCAGTAGTTCGATGGGAAGGGCAACCCGAAGCAGCACGTCGCCCATTTTGTTGAAACTTGCAATAATGCGGGAACCTATGGAGATCACTTGGTGAAGAAATTTATGCATTCTCTCAAAGGCAATGCCTTTGATTGGTACACTGATCTCGCCCCTGCCTCTCTGGATAGTTGGGAGCAACTGGAGCAGATCTTTCTCAATCGCTTTACAAAGACTCGTAAATCAGTGAGTATGGTGGAGTTGACCAACTCCCGCCAGTGCAAAGAAGAGAAGGTAGTGGATTACATTAACAGGTGGAGAAGTCTAAGTCTTGACTGCAAATACCAATTGTCTGAACCCTCCGCCATCGAGATGAGGGCATGCACTGGGGTTTGCAATACATCCTCAAAGGGATTCTCCCGAAATCATTTGAGGAGTTATCCACTCGTGCGCATGATATGGAGTTAAGAATTGACGCCAATGGAGGTCAGGCCCTGTTTAAGATCCAAGAAAGGGGAAAGAAAAATAAGAAATTAAGAAATCCGTGAAAGCTTCTCCCAAAATGGAGAAGAAGGAGTCCAACGCTACCACCGTAGCTCCAGTAAAAGTTAACAACCCAACGTCAAGCCAACCTGAATGAAGGAAGGTTGAGCCACGACAAGTTGAAAGACGGAGGCCAACTCTGAACGAAAGGCAACAGAGGAAGTATCCATTCTTCGATTCTCACGTACCCGCAATTTTTGATGAGTTGTTGAAATTGAAACTCATTGAACTTCCAGAAACAAAGCGTCCGGAGGATGCAGCAAGAGCCCACGAAGGTAACTATTTCAAATATCATCACTTATTTGGTCATCCCATCGAAAAATGCTTTGTCTTCAAGGACAAGGTTATGCGTTTGGCCGTGGAAGGAAAGATCGTGCTTGAAGAAGAGAAGGCAAGCACAAATCAAATCACCGCAGCAGAGCCGACAAATGGTCATTGCATGACCATCCAATTCGGATCACTCGACCCTATTGAGATTAAATTCAACGACTCTCTACCTATAGCTATGAAATAATCTGGAACGTCTCCCAAACAAGCAAAAGTCGTTTCGAAAGAAAAGAAAAACCCGAAGCCTGTCGAACAAGACGATGATGGATGGATTTTGGTGACTCGCAAGAAAAAGCAAAGGAAGTCACCTTGTTTCAAATTGGAAGAACTAAAGACGATTTGTTCTAAGTCTTCCAAGCCAAGAAGAGGCCAAAAGGCAAGAAAGTTTAAAAGGGAACAAAGGAAAATAAACAAGAAAGTGAAGAGCATTTTCCCTGACGAGGTTGAGTACAGAAGCCATCGCACTCCAATCACCTTATTGGAGTACATGCCCAAGAGAGTCGTTGAAGCTGAGACGACCGAAGAAAACTCAGAGGATGAAGTTGTCCCATGTTATGCTATCCACGTAGAAGAAAGAGATGGTGCAAAGGAAAATGAAGATTTGCCGACTAAAGAAGAGGCTTTAAACAATGCAAAGCTTGCTTGCACGGTTGAGATCACTTTCATAGATGATGACATGCTTCTCGGATCGGCACCCCATAACCGCCCGCTATTTGTCACAGCGTACACACGTGAGCAAAAAGTTAATCGTGTGTTACTAGATGGAGGATCAGCTGTCAACATATTGCCACTCCGAGTAATGAAAGAGTTGGGTGTCACTATGGATGAACTCTCCGACAGTCGCCTTATGATCCATGGATTCAACCAAGGGAGGCAAAGAGCCATTGGTGTGATCCGACTTGACATCTTGATAGATGAACTATCTTCAAGCGCACTGTTCCATGTGATTGACGCCAGAACATCCTAAAACATGTTGCTAGGGAGGCCGTGGTTACACGAGAATGGAGTCATCCCTTCAACCCTTCATCAATGCTTTAAGTATTGGCGCAATGGTGTTTTAAGAAAGGTCGTTGCTGATGAAAAACCTTTCACTGAAGCCGAAACTCACTTTGCAGATGCAAAATTCTACCTGAAACTGGCTCCTTTGAAGATAGTAGGCATTTCCAAGTCACGAGAAAAAGATGATGAGGAGAAGGCCACACCGTCAGAAGATAAGAGGAGGTTGGCAAGCATGGAGAGACAAAATCATCACTGCCTCAACACCAAAAATCCAAAGCGATGAGTGGACTGACGCCACCACTTTCCAAGATCAATGCAGTACAGACGGATGCTCCTCTACAGGGGTTTACCCGTCCTAAAGAAGGTCCGGTTATAGAACATGGAACATTGCCAGCCACAAGGAAGGAAGGTTTTGATCCTATTGCTTACAAAATCCTCGCAAAGGCAGCAAATGGATCCTGAAGCCCTGCTCTAAAAATGGGGGCAAAAAATGAAGAATCTGGAGAAATGCAAAAAATCCACAAAAGCTAATGTTCCGGTTATTGGGTCCCGAAAGGGTCTGGGGTATAATCCCTCACCGCCTGTCCGTATCTCAATAAGGAAGGCAACCAATAACTATATTGGAGTTGAAGATGAATCATCGTCATCAAACATCCCAAAACCTCTACATGAAAGGCCATCGGTGTTTGAGAGGTTGCAACCCAAGAAAGAATGTGTCTCGTTCTTTGAAAGGCTTTCGGTCACAACCAAGAACCCGCCAAAATCTAAGGGTTTCAAGAGCCGAAAATGATCTACACACAAGTATGCTTCCGTAAGGGAGATGACAAACATCCGTCACGACAAGAAAATGAGCCTGAAGAAAGCGTTGGATCCTCATATGTTATCACCGTCGGTGAAGAATCGTATCCTGCCAAAACTAGAACGATGTTAGAAGAAGTCATGGAACTTGATGAAGTGAAGGAACAGGCTTCCATCTATCATATCACCTTGGGAAATGATGAGATTGAAGAAGATGCTGAAGAAGCACCCCGGGAGCTAGAAGAAGGGGTCGAGTCCACAGTGGATGAGCTAAAAGAAATCAACCTTGGCACCGAGGATGAGCCACGTCCAACTTTCATAAGTGCTCTTTTGTCTCCAGATGAGGAAGGGAGATACCATGAAATTCTCCAAGAATACAAGGATGTCTTCGCTTGGACGTACAGAGAGATTCCCGGGCTTGATCCAAAGGTAGCTGTCCATCAGTTGACCGTAAAGAAAGGATCACGCCCGCCAAGCTGTGCTCAAAGAAGATTTAGGCCGGATCTTATCCCACTCATAGAGGCAGAAGTCAACAAGCTCATTGAAGCAGGCTTCATCCGTGAGGTTAAGTATCCAACGTGGATCTCGAGCATCATCCCCATGAGAAAGAAGAATGGTCAGATTCGTGTATGTGTAGATTTCCGGGACATAAACAATACGTGCCCAAAGGATGATTTTCCCTTGCCAATCACTGAGCTGATGGTAGACGCAACCACAGGTCATGAAGTTATTTCCTTCATGGACGGATCGTCTGGGTATAACCAAATTCGAATGGCTCCTGAAGATGAAGAATTCACTGCATTTCAAACTCCTAAGGGAATATACTATCACAAAGTGATGCCTTTTGGTCTGAAGAATGCGGGGGCAACTTACCAACGTGCGATGCAGAAGATCTTTGATGACATGCTACACCAACATGTTGAGTGTTATGTCGACGACTTGGTTGTAAAGTCAAAGAAGAAGGCTGACCACTTGAATAATTTGAGATTAGTCTTTAATAGACTTAGAAGATTCCAATTGGAGATGAATCCTCTAAAGTGCGCATTTGGAGTTAGCTCGGGAAAATTCCTCGGCTTTATCATCCGACATCGAGGAATAGAAATTGACCAGTCCAAAGTAGAAGCCATCATGAAGATGCTTGAGCCTCGTAGCCTGCGTGAACTCAAAAGCCTGCAAGGTAAACTGGCCTATATACGAAGGTTTATAGCAAACCTCTCCGGAAGATGCCAACCTTTCAGCCATCTGATGAGGAAGCGAGTTCCGTTTGAATGGGATAACTCATGCAAAAAGGCTTTTGAAAACATTAAAACGTACTTGATGAATGCTCCGGTCTTGGCAAATCCTCATTAAAGGTAAACCTCTAATCCTTTACATCACAAACAAGCAAGAACGATCAAGAGGGTGCACTGCTTACTCAGGAGAACGACAAGGGCAAAGAAAATGCATTATACTATTTGAGCAGAACAATGACTCTATATGAGCTGAAATACTCTCCAATTGAGAAGCTCTGCTTGTCACTCATATTCGTCATCCAGAAGCTTAAGCATTATTTTCAAGCTCACACTATACATTTGGTGTCAAAAGCAAATCCTCAAAGTTCATCATGTCCAAGCCTGTGTTGTCCGGCAGATTGGCAAGGTGGTATCTCCAACTTCAAAGAATTCAAATTGTTTACGTGTCTCAAAAGGCTATCAAAGGCAAGTGCTCGCAGACTTCTTGGTCGATCACCCTATCCCGACAGAGTGCGAACTCTCGCACGATCCGCCTGACGAGGATGTCATGGTGATTGAAGTCCTTCCACCATGGAGAATGTACTTTGATGGGGTCACGCGACGAGATGGAGTCAGTGCCGGAGTCGCCTTTGTTTCCCAGAGGGAGAAGTCTTGCCGTACTCTTTCAAATTGGTGGAATGTTGCTCCAACAATGTTTTAGAATACCAAGCCTTGATCTTAGGGCTTGAGATGGCGATGGATGTGAATCAATACAGACTGAACATCTTTGGAGACTCTCGCTTGATCATCAACCACCTGAAGGGTCTCACGATGTAAAAAGCCAGAGTTAATCCCATATTGCAATTATGCAAGGAAAATCATTGCTTACCTTGGAGACATCACAATTGAGCATGTCCCGAGAAAAGAAAATAAGCAAGCGGATGCTCTAGCAAATTTGGCAGCGACACTAGCAATCGGTGATGGGAAGATGCAAGTCCCCGTCTGCAAGCAGTGGGTGGTTCCTCCATACTTTGGAGAAGATGAGGGGGATGATAATGAAAGTCATGCCGTGTGTGTCTATTAAATAGACCAAGAGGATTGGCGCCATTCATTAGTGGAGTACTTGAAACACGGGAGACTCCCTGACGATCAAAAGAAGAAAGTTGACATAAGACATCGGGCTCCACGCTTCTTTCTTCATAATGACACTTTGTATCGCCGCTCATTGAAGGAGTATTTCTCTGTTTCCTCGGAGAAGATGAAGCTCATCACGCTATAGAGGAGGCTCACTCTGGGATTTGTGGCGCCCATCAATCTGGTCCGAAGCTCCACTTCCACATCAAAAGGATGGTATATTATTGGCCAACCATGGTGAAAGATTGCATGGATTACGCTAGGAAATGTGAAGCATGCCAATTCCATGCTAACTTTATTCATCAGCCTCCAGAGCCATTGCAACTGTAGCGGCATGGCCCTTTGATGCTTGGGGAATGGATGTGGTTGGTCCGCTGCCGAAATCATCAGGCCAACATCTTTATATCTTGGCTGCCACCGACTACTTCTCTGAACGGGCCGAGGTCATTGCACTACTCTGTGTGAAGAAAGAGGATGTAGTCCGCTTCATTCGAGTAAACATCATCTATCGCTATAGAGTTCCACACTACATTATCACGGATAATGGGAAGTCATTCATGAATAGCTTGGTGGATAAATTGTGTGAGCAGTTCAACTTCAAGCAGCACAAGTCTTCCATGTACAATGCGCCGGCCAACGGACTTGCTGAAGCTTTCAATAAGACGTTATGCAACTTGTTGAAGAAGGTGGTTGCAAGGCACAAGAAAGACTGGCATGAGCGGATGGGTAAAGCACTATGGGCCTATCGCACAACCTTTCGGACGCCAACTCAAGCCACTCCATATTCGCTTGTATACGGTGTAGAAGCTGTGCTACCTGTCGAGCGGCAAATACCCTCACTGAGGATTGCTATCCAAGAAGGCTTAACTGACGAAGAAAATGCCCGTCTTCTCCTTGATGAGTTAGAAGCATTGGATGAGAAACGGCTTCAGGCTCAACAAAATCTTGAATGCTACCAAGCAAGGTTGTCAAAAGCATTCAACAAGAAGGTCCGCCCCAGGTCCTTTCAAGTTGGTGAAACGGTCCTTGTAGTAAGAAGACCTATCATCATGACGCACAAGTCCAAAAACAAATTTACATCAAACTGGGATGGCCCCTATATTGTCCGGGAGGTCTATACTAATGGTGCATACAAGTTGGTGGATAAAGACGGTGTCAAGATCGGTCCGATCAACGGCAAATTTCTCAAGAAGTTCTATGCATAGCACAAGAAATGCTCCTCAGCACGAGCCTAAACTGCAATAATCCCGTCAACAAAAACAAAAAACAAAAAACAAAAACAAAATGAAAAAAATATTTGAACTACGTTTGACTTGATCCCCTAAAAGCATTCTCGGGGTACGTAGGCAGCTTGGGAAGTTACTCCAAGTTCAGTCATACCAAAAAAAAACCCATTCAGAAACATAAAGAGGAAAAAAAAGTGAACTCCAAGTTCACCATACCAAAAAAAAAAAAAAATCCATTCAAAACATAAAGAGGAAAAAGTGAACTCCAAGTTCACCATATCATACCAAAAAAAAAAAGTATGGAGATTCATCATACAAAAAGGGTCCTCATAGAAGGAAAAGAAAGAAACAAGTCGCATGACGTTAAGGGAATAATAGAGTTTTATTTGATTCATATCAATTAAAATTTTATTACATCTCAAAACAAAAAGCAAGCAGAAAGAAAGAAAGAAAAGAATTGTTTTTCGAGGGAAGGAACAACTAATTAACTAAACAAGACTATAGTCCAACAACTCTTGGCAGTGCAAGCTCAAGCTCTGTCATCTTCTCTAAAGCTTCATGTTCCCCAGGTTGCAACCAAGGTGCACTCTCGAGCTCATTTAGGCAATTCTGCAATTCAGATGCCCGAATTGTCATACTTTTCCACCCCTCTTCACGGCTCGCAAGTAACAAGGACATTTCAGCTTCATTTTTCTTCAATGCCTCAACTTTCTTCTCCAAATTCTTCCTTCTGGACACGAGCTCTGCGAGTCTTGACTTCGATGATTCGATCTCTTTAAGATGATTTTCCTTGGATGCCTTAAATTCATCAAGTTGTTTTGAAAGGATAGAATGCTTTTCTTCATACAAAGATACGGTGAGCCTCCCCGCAATGTCCTTCTGAGCTGCACTGTGATGCGATGCATTTTCAAAGAAGGCACCTAAGAGAGTTTCAAGCCGAAATGTCCGACCACTATGGCGCTTTCATCTCAAATATCTTGTAAAATCGTCCTTTTTTTAGGCCAATTCCTCTAGAAGACAACTAGAGATCTTGGTTTTGAGTCTAGTCTAGAGCATGTTGGTCAGATGTTGATAGCAATCATCGATGATGCGTCTGGAGTTAAATTTTGAAACTTCCACGGGCAATAGATGCGGATGAGCAAGAGGTGTCGCCGGCCGTGCACTTTTAAGAGGCTCTTTGCTCGATGTAACCTTAGCAGTAGTGTGGTTCGATGATGGAGTCATAGCACGCACGTTCTCCACACCATTGTCAAGTTCCTGGACAGAAGTCCCTTCAAAGAGTAGAGGTGCTGGCGACGAGACTTCATTTTCTCCATCCGTCACAAGAAAGTAATGATTCTTCTTAGTCTCCTGAAGTGCCAAGGCGAAAGCAGCAGGACCATTGGTAGAATTCTCGCTGCGCTCTGCTCCATCATCCGGGTGAGCATCTGGGTTGACCAACTGCAAAACGAAGATACAAAGTAAAATAGAGGTAACAATAATGAAAAGAATGAGCTTCAAGGAGTAAGGGATTACCTGTCGTTCAGACTCTTCTGGTTGGTCCCCTCTCTTCTGGCGCTTCCAGATCCTATCACTATGTGAAGAACTCCCACTAGTGCCCAAGACGACGTCAGGACGCCTTTTATCCCTCGATGTAGTACACGTCTCCTTGACTTTTGTAACTACCTTGGAGGCAAGACGGGGAGCCGCATGGGGAGATGCTTTCGAATGATGCGAAGGCTTGGTTGGATTTTCTCTAGCTTGAGGAACGGTTCTCTTCTTTCTGGCCGTCATCTCCAAGAACAAAGCTCTCCCATCAATCAAATATGTACCATACACTTTCAGCCACCACGCTCGAAAATCAGAAGAAAAATGGTTGTTCATCTCGCTTGACCAGGATGGAAGTGCTAGCTTGGAACAACTCTGAAGATCGATGAATTTTCTCCACAAAATTCTAGCTGACTGTATGTGGGTGGTTCTAAGGTCGGCTGCAAGTTCCTTTGGAGTGGTCTGATAAAACCCAAATTGTCGTGCAAACCTACAAGGGCTGTATGGCTCGACCCAATACGAACCATTCCGATGCAACACCATAAAGCTTGAGCGAGCAAAGAATAAAAATGTCCTCTCTCGGAGAAATAGTTTGCCATCATTCTCTTTGATCTCTCAGGCGGCTCCTAGTAGTGGCGGTCGTGCTCCAATCGATGTCACGACCTCTATGGATGAGCTCCTGGCGGCATAGTCATCAAAAGTCTTTGATCCTCATTCTCCTGAATAGCGGGTCATGAAGGGACCATCCAAACGAGACGGTACTCTATAATGAGTGTCAAAATATCGGGCCATCCATCCGAACACATAATGCCATAGAGAAAAGCATCCGCTCGTTCCGGGTCGGCGAATGAACAATCTCCCTAAACCCTCAGATACACTAACCAAAGACGGGGGGCAAGGGATAACCTCATTCCGTAAATCAGGCTCACCGCTTTGAATGTGGAAGGTCCGATGAAGGAACCACTGGTCGGAAGGACAAACAAACACAACCAACATGCAACAAGAGCCGCCAAGTAAGTCTCGTCTTTTAGCTCTTCGTTTACTCCAAGCACGAGAAAGGGATTTTCGTCTTGGGGTGACCTTGGTCGTGGCTTATCTAGAATAACTCCATCTGGATTATATGTCTTACTTGGCCGGTTCGCTCCTTTTGCTGGCGTCGTAGTAGGCTTAAGATGCTTCAAAGGCATGCGACACCAGAAATTAATCCATGCAACTATGGGAAGTTGGGGATTGTAGATGTCATACTCACCACCCAAGCAATAGAGAAAAGCTGCAAACAAGTATTGACAACTCTTGGGGAGAGGCCTCAAATGACGAGCATTGGATCCTGTTAGCTCCTGCAAGCTTGGGGTGATCTCCTCATAACAACCTCCAGAGACAGGGAGACCACCAATCTTCCACAAGTCCATTAATGAGATGGACACTTCCCCAGCATCAGTATGCAAAGTGTTGGTCTCCGGGGACCAAGCTTCACAGAAGGCACGCACAATGTTTTTATTCCAAGTGTAGGTGAACAAGGATGCATATAAAGCGTCAAACATGAGACTCTTCTTAAGCGCCTCACCACTGCGGGAAAGAACATCCTCAAGCCACTCCCAGTAACGACATATCCAAATGCTCCTTGTGTCGTATGTTGAGGACCCCACTGTACCTCCCCATTAATGATGCATCGCCCAAAAGTCACAAAGGTGTGTTGGCGAGGGCTCTGAGTGTGTATAGAAGAAATCAACTTGTGGACTGATTCACCCCGTGAAAGTCTATGCTCAGTAGAAAGCGGTGATGATGGGATATCGTGGGAAGACGGAACATCAAACTCGATAGAAGGACATATCCGGAGCCTGATCCCAGTCTCTATAGCGGCATGAGCATGATGAAGAACAACGAGATATCTCTCACCGTCTCGTGTAATCTCCTTGACTATTGCCATCTGAATGTCTGGATCTTCAACGCAGGATGGTGTCACAAAGTACCTCACTCGCGTCCTTGACTAGCTGGATGACTGGATCTGTTACGCAGGGTGGTGTCACTAAGTACCCCACTCTCGTCTCCAGACGTGCTACGCAGGGTGGTGTCACTAAGTACCCCACTCGCGTCTCTGACTTCCTGGATGTGCTACGCAGAGTGGAGCAACCAACTACCCCACTCGCGTCTTGAACCGGCTATCTTCAACGCAGGGTGGTGTCACAAAGTACCCCACTCGCGCTCTCGACCAGCTGCTTGTCGGACGCAGGGTGGTATCACAAAGTATCTCACTCGCGTCCACGAAATGGCCTCCGATTACCCTGCAAAGCAAGGAAAAATAATTAAACAAAAAAAACAAGACAAAAAAAAATATTTGGCTTTTAGTCAACTGATGACGAGAAGACGAAAGTCAGGAAAAATGACATTCGACTTCCAATCAGCAGTCAACATGGCCAGTTAGCCAACTAAAGAGGAGGAATGCCTGAGACTCTCGGTTTCCTTAACTCCTTTGGGTTGAAGAAGAATTGGTGTGCTTGAAAGAGAGGTGAATGTTTCTTTATATAGGAGAATATGGAAAGAATCAAGGCTCTTCTAAGCAATGTGGGACAAAAATTACCTGATTTTGATTGGTTTACCAAAAAAAAAAAGGAAAAAAGGCGCAGCCGACTTAAAAAAAAAGGGGGTTGGTTTCCTTTTCTTTTAGTTTGTCCACGTGAAAAAAAAGGAGAAAATATAATGAAAAAAGTGTGCTGCCTCATTATTGAAAAAAAAAGAAAAAAAACGGGTTATAAAGTCGAGACTCGTCGTTACGGTAAAATTTTACTGTGACAACAACAAGTCTCGAGGGGGCATTTATAGATATAAATTTTTTTGTGACATAATATATATGTCACATTATACATTTGTCCTAAGTTAAATTTATTTTATATTATTTCCTTAAAAAATATATATATTAGGGAATAATGTAAAATAAATGATTAATTAAAATCTCTTAGAAATTTAGAGATTTAATTATTTATAATTAAATGGCAATGTAGATATATAAATGTGACATATTATATTTGTCACATACTACACATGCCATAAAATCTAGGTATTTTTATATTATTTCCAACATTAAATATTGGTAGATAATATAAAAATCAATAAATCATAAAAATCTCTTAAAATCAATTAATTAGGAGATTTTATTGATTTATAATAAATGCGGAGATTGTGTACAAATTGCTAGAGCCAATCATGAGATTTTGTACGCATTAAATGCGGATATTATGGGAATCAATCAGAGTGTGAACATATTAAGTGAGTGTGAAAGCATTAAATGCGAATTACTTCCAATGCACTCATCCAGCACTATAAATAAGAGAGGCATTGGTCATTTGCAAACACACGTAAACACAGAGCATTAACACGTAAGACGGAAGCACACAAGGATTCAAGATTGGAGGAAGCATCAAACACTCCATTCAAGCATTCAAGAACCAAGAAGGAGGGGATCTAGGGAGCACAAGGAGCATTCAAGTGTTCTTCAATCTTTGAGGATTCTCCATCAAATCCGGCGTTCTTCAACATCACTTGATGATCATCCACCAAGAAATCCGGAGTTCTTCAACCGGCTTCGAGGATCTTCTAACCCAATCAGGAGGGCGAAGGTGAGTCAAAGCAATTCTTCAAATCTCCACCCAAATCAAACATTCTTCCGGCATATTCGGAAGAAACCAACCACATAGTCAAGATCTTCCGCCATATCGGGGAGAGAACAACCACAGATTCAAGATCTTCCGCCATACTCGGGAGGAATCAACCAAAGTCCGGTCTTCCGCCATATCCAGGAGTAATCAACCACAAAGTCAAATTCTTCCGCCATATCCGGAGGAAATCAACCAAAGTCAAGATCTTCCGCTAAATCCGGGAGTCCAATAATTGTCAACAGTTAAAGAGGAATTAAAAGATTCAAGAGATTGTAACCGCTTTTTATTTTATAAATTAATAAAATTCGATTTGTTACAATTTTGTGTTTTCTTTGTAATTTTCAGGGATTAACACGAAATTTGTGTTACAATCTCCCAGAGTGCGATTGACAACCTCCGTTTGACCGTCTGTTTGTGGGTTATAAGCGGCGCTGAATTGTAATTTAGTTTGGAATCTGCACCATAACTCTTTCCAAAATGTGAAACGAATTTAACATCTCGATCTGAGGTAATGGACTTTGGGCGGCCATGAAGACAAACTGCTTCTTTGAAGAAGAGAGCAGCCACATAGCTAGCATCAGCTGCCATTTTACATGACATAAAATATGCCATATTCGAATAACGATTGACAACGCCATAGATGGAATCAAACCCTCGGGTTGTACGAGGAAGCCCAAGAATAAAATCCATCGAAAGGTCTTCCCAAATGGAGTTAGGAACGGGGAGAGGTGTGTATAACCCAAAGTTATTCTTTAGCCCCTTTGTTTACGTGAAAAATTCTGCACCGAGACATAAACCGAATCGTGACCCTCCGTAAAATTCTTGTTCATAATTAAGTTGTCCATTTTCCCCGTGCCTCAGATAATTTCTTGCTGAAATAAGCAACCGGTTTGCCTTCTTGACTGAGAATTGCACCAATACCCTGCTGAGAAGCATATGTGTCCACTTGGAACACCTTCTCAAAGCTAGGTAGTGCTAGGACTTGAGCATGAGTAAAGTGGTATTTGATATCAGTAAATCTTGCATCTGGAACACTTGTCCAATTGAACTTACCCTTTTTAAGACATTCGGTTAGAGTGTTAGGAAATCTACCCGAGAACGCAACAAAATTTAAAATTTATTTCCTTTAACTAGGATCGACTTTGTTTAAGGAACAAACATAATAAGACAGTAGACGGTGGTTACCTTGCTTGATCTAAAAGATCGACGCTTTGACCGTCTAAGGAGAGTAGTGGTGCATGGAGCCGCCCAAGCGTTCGGCCCTACCGCTAGTCCACACAAACAACCCGCCGGAATCCACCATTGGATTGCTACTAGAAAAACTCGGTTGCTAGACCGACCTTTTCTCTCTCTCCCTCAAAATCTCTCTCTAAGAAGCTTTCAATTTATTTGTAAATTGGAACTCTTCTAATTGTGATATACAAAAAAGCTAGCCAACCTCATTCTTTTATTGGTGTTGGGGCGCTAATTTTAGATCACAATCTGATTGGGAGAAGCTTCCTAGTAGATTGAGGAGAAATAAAACTTTTTTCCTAATAAAATAAGAAAAATAGATATTCTAGATTTATCTCATTTAATATTCAATATCTTATATTAATATTTCCAAGATATATATTGACAATATCTTATATTGAATATATCTTTATTATACTACCATAAATCAATTTACACATGTGTGCAAATATCTCCTCTCTCTCTCTATATATATATATATATATATATATATATATATATATATATCTATATATAATATATAGAGTCAATTTAACCCATTTACCCGATTGACCCGCTCCAAAACCTACAAATGACCCGGTTAAAAAAATCTAAAAAATAAAAAAATATCTCCTTCCAATTTGAGAGTGCTAGAATCTCGCCCGGCATGAAATCACGCCAAATCCATTTTCCCACGCTTCTCACCACCCCACGTTCAATCATCAGTAACTCCTCTTCCCACCTCTTCTAACCATTTCCACAGTTCCATTCTCGCCCAAAATTTCAACCCACTTCGACTCTCTCTCAATCCTTATCTCCTCTTCTTTCACATAATGTTTGTTCCAACTATCTTTCTTGAAATAACGCAAGCGGTGGATTAAGATGGCTACTATGTCTTTTATTTGATGGCAAAGAGGGTGGACATCAGATCTAATGACCTGCCGATTAATGAGAATTTGGTAAAGTTTTTAACTCTTTTAATTTAGATTTCACCTAACAATGAATTCGATAATACCTACTTTCATTATTTTCTGTTTGCTAACCTATGAAGGTGGCTTTTATGGCTTCCATAAGGAGGTTGGATGGATACTGCAAGCCTGTTTTGGTTTGATTTCAATAATTTTATTTTCTTTTTAAAAAAAGCGATTCTTTCAATTTTTGTAATCCTTTATTTTTTTTAGTTTCCATACAATGTTCTTTGTGATGTGTTATGTGCTGCCTCAAAGATTTGGTGCATTTTTGTGGTCTTTCAATGGGTCTACCAGTTTTATATACCAATCAACAATTGTGTTGCCACTTTCAATTGAAACTACACACTTTCAATTAACTTCAACAATTATTGCAAGTTTTATATTCCACGGGTTTTGTATTTGCATTGAAAGTGTTTTTATTTTATTTTTTCTTCTATTTTTTGTTTCCACAGGGAATGGAATTACAATACACGGTTTGGAAGGTTGAAGCCAGACACAAAGACGGATATAAAAGCCGAGATTTTTTTCTGATGATTTTTGCCATATTAATCGATCCGGACATGTTAGCCTTTTCCCCTTTTTTTTGATAAATTCTTTCGTGTTTATGAGTGGGTCTTTTTTTGTTGATAAAACTAATGTTTTTTTTTATATGCACATGCTTCAAATCATAGTTATTTGTGTTGTGTTTTAGTACAAAGAAATGTTTCAATTTCATTTTCTTACGGTTAACAAGTTTTTTTACCATGTTCTCTTGGTATACAATTTCATTTTTTCTCAATCTTACAATAGTAACACATCATGTATACAACCTCATGTGGATTTTGTGTAATGTGCAACGATGACATGCAAAGTGATTATTAATTGATTGTTTTTTGATTTTATTTGATTGTTTTCCTATTTTTAATTGATTTTTATTTTTATTGATTAACGTATTAGTTTTATAATTTATTATTATTTAAATCCTCGATAGATTTTCATATTACTAATGTGTATCGTTTTTTCCCTAAAAAATGAATATCACTTTTTTTTTTTGGTTTTTAATAATAATCAATAATCTGATAGTTTAAAAAATCAATCAAGGATTTTGATTATTTTTCCTTTTCTATTTTTAATAATTAACTTCGTTAATCTTTTTTATTTGATTTTATTGTAATTGATTTCTTTTTCTTTATTGATTTGCATATTATTTTTTAATTATTTTTAACTTAAATTAGAGGAGAAAACACAATAGAATCAGCCTATTAATACAAAATAACTTTATTAAAATTCGTCAATTAATACGAAATATTCTTACATTAAAGTCAACTCATGCAAATTAGTCATCTCATTTAATGCAAATATCCTTACCCTAAATTATATTTTCCAAAATAACTTTGTTCAAATATGTCAATTAATACGAAATATTATTAAATTAAAGCCATCCCTTACAAATTAGCCACCACATTTAATGCTAAATATCTTTACAATAGATTACATTTCCAAAAATAAAACGAAATATTCAATGCCAAATATTCTTAATTTAATTATATTTTCATCAACAGCTAAATTCAATTATTTCATTTAATGTGAAATATTTTTACATTAAACAAAAATGTCTTTCAAAGTTACATTAAATTACTTTCTAAAAAAAACATAAAGTCAAATATACCACAAAAAATAATCATCTAAAACTACATTAAATTAATTTTATGAAACATAAATAGATTCAAATATGTTAATAAAAATATCATGCCTTAAAAATTAGCGTACTCCATTAATACAAAATGTTCTTAAATTAAAACACATTTTGAATGATAAGTAAAATCAAATATGATAATTAATACGAAATATTCTTAAATTAAATCATCCCCTGCAAATTAGTCACCTCATTAAATGACAAAAATTCTTGAATTAAATTATACTTAAGAAAACAAATTTATTCGACTTTTCCATTATACGAAATATTTAATGCCAAATATTCTTACATTCAATTATATTTTAAACAATAACTAATTCAATTGTGTCATTTAACGGGAAATATTTCTACATTAAACAAAAATATCAGTCAAAGTAAAATATTCTTACATTTAATTAATTTTTGAAAAAAAATATGCCTAAGATAAAATAATTCTCTAAACTACATTAAATTGATTTTATGAAACATAAATAAATTTAAATATGTTAAGCAAAAAATTACCCCTTACAATTAGGGTCATCCATTAATACAAAATTTTCTTAAAGTAAATTACATTTTGAAAGATAAGTAAATTCAAAAATATGCTAATTAATACGAAATATTTGTTACATTAATTTATTCCCTAAAAATTAGCAACTTCATTTAATGTTAAATACTTTCATATTAAATTACATTTTAAAAAATAACTATAGTCAAATTTTCCAATTAATACGAAATATTCCTTTTTCAAATAATCCTCATGCAATTGGTCACCACATTTAATGTCGATTTTCTTACATTAAATTACATTTTCGTAATAATTTTATTCAAATTTGTCAATTAATACAAAATATTCTTACATTAAATTCATTCCTTACAAATAAATCACCCCATTTAATGCCAAATATTCTTACATTAAATTACATTTAGAAAATAAGTTTATTCAAATTTACCAACCAATTAATTAATGTCATATATTCTTACATTAAATTGCGTTTTTAAAAATAACTATATTAAATTTTGTCAATAATTACGAAATATTCTTACATTAATGTCAACCCCGACACAAATTAGCCGCCCCATTTAATCCGAATATTCTTACATTAAGCTCTTTTTTTAACACGGCACCGATTTGTTTTTAAATAGTTAATTTTGTCCGGTTTTCTTTTTGCGGCTTTATGTCATTTAATGTGAAATATTCTTACATTAAATACATCTCATATAAATTAGTCACCCCAATTAATACCTTACAGTAAATTAAATGTTCAAAAATACCTAAATTCAAAAATGGAATCTAATGCAGTGTAAAAAAATGGAATCTAATGCGACATATTTTTACATTAAATTATAATTTACAAAAAAAGATAAATTCAATTATACCAATTAATGAAATATAATTCTAACATTAAATTACAATGTCAAATATTTTTACATTAAATTATATTTTAAAAAATAACTATATTCAAGTTTGCCAATTAATTCGAAATATTCTTATACTAAAGTTATTCCCTGTTAAATAGTCACTCCATTTAATGCCAAATCTTTATACAATCAATTATATTTTCAAGAATAACTTATTTCAAATGTTTGCGGTGTAATGCGAATGTTTTTAGATTAAATAAATATGTCATTCAACGTGAAATATTCTTACATTAAATTACATCTTGAAAAAAAAATTCAAATATGTCCAAAGAAAATAATCTTATAAAAATATTTCAAATTAATTATATGGATCATAAATAAATTCAAATATGTTAAGAAAAAAAATCATTCCATGCAAATTAGAGTCCTCCATTGATACAGAATATTCAGAAATTAAATTACATTTTGAAAATAACTAAATTCAAATATGTCAATTAATACGAAATATTTTTAAATTAAGTCATCCCCTACAAATTAGCCACCTCATTTAATACTTTGGTGGGTAAGGTAGGTAGGAAGCATATTTGAATAAGTTGGGTGGTGGGCAATGTAGGATATGATAGGGTGGTGGATAAGGTATGGTAAGGTGGTGGGTAAGGTAGGGTAGGGTGGGGTAGTGGGTAAGGTAGGGGTGGTGATGGGTAGCGTAGGGTGGGGTGGGTAGGGTAAGGGTGGTGGGTAGGGTAGGGTTAGGGGTGGTAGGGTGGAGTGGTGGGAAAGGTAGGGTTACTAGGGTAGGGTAGGGTAGAGTAAGGTAGGTTGGGGTAGTGGGTAAGGTAAGGTAGGGTGGTGTGGTGGGTAAGATAGGGTAGAATGGAATGGTGGGTAGGGTTGGGTAGGGTAGGATAGGGTTGGGGTAGTGGGTAAGGTAAGGTAGGGTGGTGTGGTGGGTAAGATAGGGTAGAGTGGAATGATGGATATGGTAGGGTTGGGTGGTCGGTAGGGTAGGTACAGAAGGGTGGGGTAGTGGGTAAGGTAGGGATGGGTGATTGTGGAGTATAGTAGGTAATGGGTAAGGTAGGTGGATAGGGTAGGGTGAGGGTGGTGGATGTCGATAGTAGGTGGGTAGGTAGGGTAGAGTAGGGTAGGATAGGTTGTGTGAGTGCCGTAGTGGGTAAGGTAGAGTTGGTTTGTGTGGTGGGTAAGATAGTGTAGAGTGGAATGGTGGATATGGTAGGGTAGGGTTGGGTGGTGGGTATAAGGTACGATGGGGTGGTGGGTAGGGTAGGGTAGAGAACGGTAGGATGGTGGGTAATGTAGGGTGGTATGATGGGTAAGGTAGAGTAAGGTTGGGTAGGGGTGGAGTAGAATAGGTAATGAGTAAGGTAGGTAGGATGTCGATAGTAATATATGGTGATATGGAGTAGGGTAGGATATGGTAGTGGGTAAGGTATGGTAGCGATTGGGTAAGGCAAGGTGGGAAGAGAGTTAGAGTGCAATGGGGTATGGCGTAGGGCTACCCCACCCTTCACCTATATATCCTACCTTATGAACCATACCATACCCTACTCCAACTTTAATTCACTACCATGCTCTACTCATCACTCAATGTGTCATCTTATATATAATTTGTTTCATTCCAATATTTCATATTCCAAACGCAGTAATTCGTTCCTATTATTTTATTTCATTCAATTTTATTCCTACGTAACAAACATACCAATAAAATCTTCTTTTTCATCCTTCCAAAAAAATTCTTCTTTTAAACTATACGTTCTCCCATGCAATGCTAAAATCAGAAATATAACCGCAATTATCTGCATCAGTATAACTTTTGAACATGTTGTGTTGTCTGTTTTTGACTCTATATGATCCCGGAAACGAATATTAATCTTAAATAAAACAATTTTAATAACCAGCCTTACAATAAGTTTGAAGGGTCTTTGTTTTGTAGTATATATTATTCATATTAATTGAATGTAATCACATTGTCATACGTCCCGTGCAATGCACGGGTTATTGACTAGTATATATATATATATATATATATATATATATATATATATATTAATATCTAATAGTAATACACATTATAATGTCAAGATTGACTAACTTTCACAATTCACGTGTATCAACATGAATATGCGCCATACATATATCAATATATGTATATTCAATTAGTCAGAGATGATTAATATAATACTATGATTAATTAATTTACAAAATACATGTATATCATATATATATATCTATTCGACATATACGTCAACTTATGTATATTTAATTAATCACCATAATTAATATCTTGTATTATATTTATTCATAATAAATAAATACCACCATATTAATTTATCACTATAACACTTTAAGCCGAGATAAAACTTTCCTTAATTGGTTATCGCTATAACCGCATTTTAATCCGGCTAGATGTTCTTATGTGTGTGACCCGATAGGCTTCCGAATAAGTTGACCGTAGACACAAAGTGCAAATTACGAAAATGCTCTTCATACCTAACGATCACGGAATAGCGTCTAGCAACACACCGTGACCCCCAATCATCGGAAGAGTCAAATGCAATGACTACTACCTTTCATGTGAAACAGTTACCGTGTAAATAGAATCCTATCGCTGTAATAATATCCATACGGTCGTACGTCGAGTGTCAAACATCAACGACCGTATCTGATAATCTGGATATCATGCTTTCTCGAAGTAACTCATTTACTTCCATTTTACAAAGATTCATGAGAGTAAGACACTCCTTATAAGAAGGCCCTTTCGGATATTCACTCCTACTGATAGGGTACGCGATTCCCGGATGACCAAACATGTATACTCCGCATGCTTCAGTATCACACCCAAGCACTACCGCAAGATCGTCCCGTGTCTAGGGGAAACCTCAATAGTGTCAAATCATGACAATCCACACCGTGATGCCATGAAGACTCCGGTCTCAGGATAATTACCCAACCGTCATATAGTGTGACACTTAACAGTGTAAGTGGGTCAGTCTAACTTACGCATTCTCGAATACACGTCCACGTACAGTCCAAGTGTCTCTACATTTGGATAGACGAGATCTATCCCTACCCTTAAAGACAGAAGACTTCTAATACGTGTTAGCATGTTTGTACTCTCATTGCCCTGTTTAATAGTACATAAGCCTAAAGACTTTTAAGTATCAAACTTATTAAAAGTGATTAGAGATATCATCAACCATAATCGCCTATCATGGTTTCTCTATCACACTTTAATACTAATGACATTATCATATAACAATTCAAAACTTGGTTTTTTAAAAGAACAAATATATGACAACAGAAAAGTCATTTATTACATATGTATAATCATAAAGAAAGAGTAGAAATGATCCGACCCGGTCGGATCCGGTCCAACCCGATTGGGTTTAGGACACTATTTCAACATGAAGGGGAAACTACTATGCTGAATCCCTTAATAAAACACCTGTAAAATGAAGCCAAGCCGAGAAAACTTCTCAATTTGGGTAGAGAGTGGTGGCCAATCTCTTACAAATGCAACTTTCTATGGGTCGATCGAAATACCATCACCCCAATCACAAAGCCGAAAAGAAGTTACGAAGTCTTTGAAAATACATTTCCTTCTTGTTAATGTACAAGCGATATTCCCTTAAAAGTAGTGAACACGTTTGGAGGTGTATCAAATGATCCTCTATCGTGTGACTAAAAATGAGTATGTCTTCAAAATAAACTACAACATACTTGTTGATAAAGGGCTTGAGCACTTCATTCATCAACCTCGTGAAGGTGCTCCGGGTGTTGCAATGCCGAAAGGCATCACCATCCATTCATATAAGCCCTCTTTGGTCTTAAAACCTATTTTCCATTCATTTCATAGTTTGATGTGTATTTGATGCTATCCACTCATCCAGTCGATTTTTGAAAACATTTTAGCTCCAAACAAATGGTCCAACATGTCTTCTCGACGAGGTATGGGAAAATGATACTTGACCGTAATCTTGTTGAGGACTCTATTGTCGGTACACATACGCCATTTGCCTTCCTTCTTAGGAACTAAGATTGCATGAATAGCACAAGGGCTTAGGCTGGGCCGAATTAATTGCTTTGCTAATAAATCATCAACCATCGCCTGTAAGATATCATGCTCATTGGGGCTTAATCGATAATGAGGCATGTTACGTAGAGATGCTCCAGGAATAAGATCTATGATATGTTGTATCTCTCTCATTGGCGGCAAACGAGTAGGGAGTTCGGGAGAGTACATGTTGGGAAAACTTTCCAACAACTTCATGACTTCGTGCTAAGTGGTATTGATGTGATTCCCGTTGAAGAAGAAACATATTAAATTTATTTGGAGTCTTTTATTTGTTTTTAGTTATATTTTATTATCCCACATTGATTACATAGTATTTTATTTTTGTTATTATTTTTATTTATAGTTACTTTGTCTCACATTGCTAAATTAGTAATTGGTCTTGGAGTCTGTATCCTATATAAGGCATTTGGGTGTTTCTTTTACAAACAGTTCAAACATTATTGAGTGAAATTTATGTTAAGCTTTTAAGCTTTTCGTGAGTATTCTTGTGTAGAATATTCGAATTATGAACTTATCAAGGTTCTGAGCATACATTGTGGCGTTCGTATATTAGGTACATGTTATTTAAGGGTTGAGGTCATACCAAGGTTCTTAGTTACGGATTAGCTAAGGGTCGCGGTGCTCGTCTTATTAGTGCCATCAGTCAAGTCATCGGGTATTTTCGGATCTGATTTAGCTCACGGATCACATCAGTTGATATCAAAACAGACACTGACGGTATCCAAATATCCCTTTTTTCCGTTTCTTGTTTCCTTAATTCTTGCATATATATATTTTTCCTTTCATTATAAAAAAAAAAAAAAAAAAAATCCCAGCCATTTTTTTCTCTCGTCTTGCGTGACTAGCATTGGGAAAAGAAAAATCCTTCTTTATCCTTCCGCGTGAAATTTTAGGGTGGTCAGTGCGAGTTTTGGATCGTCAGTCAACACTTTTAAAAGAATACATTGGTGGAAAGTTTTTACAGTAGGAGCGCACATTTTAGAATCTTTGGATTCTATTGATTTTGGTGCACCAATTAAGATTTGCATCAGAACCAACATAAAATTTGTGTTCCTTCCGCCTCGATCCTCACTTTGGATCTTCTTTATAAAACAAAAAAAAAATTAGTCCCATTTCTTTGTTTTCTCTAATTGATTTTTCCTGATCTGTTACCCCAAAAAAAAAAAAAAAAAAATCAAATTATTTTCCAGCATTCCAGCAATTATTGCTTTTGTAGCCGTCATTTTGACCCTCCCAAATCTTCTTTCATTTGTTTGATTGGTTGAAAAAAAAAAAAGACTCTGAATTTGACGTGAGATTCACACCGTATGCGACTTTAACACACCCGTAATTCTAATACACCTTTAAAAGAAAATTTTTACCGAATATTTTTGTTTGGACACTCTGGATACTTGCCGTGTGCTACTTTTTGGTGAATTTCAATATTAAGTAATGTCAAATGTGTAACGTCGCATTAGGAAAAATAGTAGAATGATCACCCCATATAAGTGTGAGTGATAAATGTCTTGTCAACTCTCGGTTAGCCTTTTTAGACCAGCGAGGACGGCGGTCGGCGATTGACCGGACCATTTATGATTCATTTAGCACTACCAGGCCCGGGTGCAGGGCGTTCTGAGAATAGTATTCAGAGCCGACTATCGAGCGAAACTATCTGTTGACTGCATAAGAAGGTGTAAGGATGGCCTCTAGTTACCTTTGGTAGGGATGATCCGGGAACGTCTTGGCCGTCCCGACGAGGATGCCATCCCCTTATAAGGGGAATGTAATGTCCCACATGGAAAAATAGTAGAATGATCACCCCATATACGTGTGAGTGATAAAGGTCTTGTCAACTCAGGTTAGCCTTTTTTAGACCAGCGAGGATGACGGTCTAAGCAGCGATTGACGGACTATTTATGACTCATTTAAGCGCTACCAGGCCCAGAGTGCAGGGGCGTTACAAAGGAGAGTCCTATAGATGTCTATTTTCGGATATTCACGGAGGCTCAATGCGTGATTGATAGAAAATTTGAAGAGATGAGGCTCAATTTCATGACATGTTAAAAGAAAGAGGTGGTGGTAAAGATAAGCGCGTGGTAGAGGTAATCGTGGTAGTAAAGGTAACCGTGGTGGTACAGATGTTAAGAAAACTTCTACAGAGCCATTTTTTTTTTTTGTTGCAATCATTGTAAAGAGAGTGACCATTACTATTATGATTGCCCTGATTTCTTGCAAAACTACATAAAATCGACGAGGAAGCTCGTTTGAAACGTGAATCAGCAAGGAAAAAAGACTTGATTGAAGCGAAAAATGAAGAGATTGTTAACACTCAAGATGAGGAGTCTAAAAGCGATGATGACAAGCACATGGTCGAGATGAATAAGCCAAATTTTATGGAGAATTTGGAGGAGGTTGTTGGAGCATAATTAGTGGAGGTAGTCCAAGAGTTGATCGTGGTAGAGAATATCATCGAGGCGAATGAAAGGTGGTGGAGAAAATCGAGGCAAATGAGGAAGTGGGTCCTACTTACGCGACCACTTGTTCGGGTTATATTTCCTCTTATTTACAGTACCTCAAGCGCATTTACTTGGTGGCAAACCGGAGAACCATTTCATTGATTCATTTTCCGAGTATGTTCTTTGGCTATCCGGCTATGAATGGTTCTCGTTATATTGCTACTTGGCGGGATTTCTCCATGTTTTTAGCACGCCATACGACTTCTTTGATGTTGCCTTTGTGACGCTTAGTTCAACATCAAACCAAGCCATTGATTTGAAGTGGTCTGTCCGTCTTGTATTTGATCCGGGCATATCATTGGTGTTCGTTGCTGGTTCGTCATGTTTTGTCCTTGTTGCTGCTTTTTACGACATCCTTTTGATTCGATGACGAATCCTTTCAGAGCCGAGATGGAATGATGTGATTCCCGTTGGAGAAGAAACATATTAAATTTATTTGGAGTCTTTTATTTATTTTTAGTTATATTTATTATTATCCCCCGTTGATTAGATAATATTTTATTTTTGTTATTATTTTTATTTATAGTTATTTTGTCCCACATTGCTAAATTAACAATTGATCTTGGAGTCTGTAGCCTATATAAGACATTTAGGTGTTTCTTTTACAAACAGTTCAAACACTATTGAGTGAAATTTATGTTAAGCTTTTAAGATTTTCGTGAGTATTCTTGTGTAGAATATTCGAATTATGAATTTATCAAGGTTCTGAGCATACCTTGTGGCGTTCGTATACCAAGGTTCTTAGGTACAAGTTATCTAAGGGTTGAGGTCATACCAAGGTTCTTAGTTACGGGTTAGCTAAGGGGCGCGGTGCTCATCTTATTGGTGCCATCAGTCAAGTCATCGGGCATTTTCGGATCTGATTCGGTTCACGGATCACATCATTTTTTATCAGAGACCAATAAGACAAGCACCGCGACCCTTAGCTAACTCGTAACTAAGAACCTTGGTATGACCTCAACCCTTAGATAACATGTACCTAAGAACCTTGGTATACGAACGCCACAAGGTATGCTTAGAACCTTGATAAGTTCATAATTCAAATATTCTACACAAGAATACTCACGAAAAGCTTAAAAACTTAACATATATTTCACTCAATAATGTTTGAACTGTTTGTAAAAGAAACACCTAATATCTTATATAGGCTACAGACTCCAAGACCAATTGCTAATTTAGCAATGTGGGAAAAAATAACTATAAATAAAAATAATAACAAAAATAAAATACTATCTAATCAATGTGGGATAATAAAATATAACTAAAAATAAATAAAAGACTCAAAATAAATTTTAATATGTTTCTTCTCCAACGGGAATCACATCAGGTATCGTGCTGAGAAGTGTCATGATCCTTGATGTAAGGAATATTTTATTATGTTTTGATGATGGAAATACTAGCTGTTATAGCAAGCCTGAAATAAGTTAGAATTCTCCGTATAAGACTGTACTTAGATTCTAACATGTTGTATAAGTTGAGTCAGACAAGTATTGTACTAGTTGGTAGGATGACAAAATAAAACAGAAATCCGGCAGAGTGAAGCCAACCAAGTACCAGCAGAGAAGCATGAAGACTTTATGGTCTAACTTACAACCAAGAAAGTCTGTTGTTGGAAATAAAATTTATGTTTTGATGATGATTCATCACTTATTCAGTTATTGTTCGTTTTAGACCCCATTGATTAAGTGTCATAACTAGCTGTTATAGTGCAAAGCAAAGGGATGTCTAGAAATCAATGTATAGGATTTACTATGGTCTGATATTTGTATAAGTCAATCAGACAAGAACTGTAATAGTTCTAGGTTTAGAACTGAGAAACTGGGTAATTAACTAAAGGAAACAGAGATCTTAGAGATACTGGAAAACTGACATAAGAACACACCAACGTAAATCAAGAAGGTAAGTTCATTGAGGACACAGAGACTCGATTGACTTATCTAAGAATTAGAAGAACGAGGATTAGACTCGAGTTATTGAAGATTGAAGAACTGAGGGTTCAAACTCAATTTATGAAGACTAAAGTCGAGACTGTAAAGTTAGACTTCAGGCAAGATTGTGATGACCTGAACTGACTTTATGGATCTTATATCAAGGCCTAAGAATCATAAGTACAATGATATCTTAGATGATCAATTGAATGGTGTACTCTGATTTAGTCAATTGTAATCAGATGAAGAAAATAGTACTGAGACTTTGAAGAAGAGTAAAAACTCAGTTAATGCTCTTAAAAACTGGAAACAGACTACGTCATGTTTGAATCAGTTTTTAACTAAAGAAAGGAGAAAATGAAGATAAATCAGACCATTGTAAGATAAGCAATCTTATTGGTTACGCAGAAATGTCAGGAAGGACAACTGACACACAAAAGAAGAGCAGGACCACTAACGGCTGCAAGGATTCAAATTCAAATGATGTTAGAGAAACCCTTATAGATAGATCACTTCTACTACAAAAGTAAGGTGGAATTCTAAGATTTAATCAATTCAATAAAGTTCATATTGAGGGGGAAAAGCAAATTAATAGAATTCCTGCTAAGCATTTAATTGCAAGATCAAGAAATATCTTCAAGTGATCTTAGGCATTAAAAGAAGATTAGATCAATTATTTGAAGAAAAACAGAGCAGTGCATAACTTATTTATCTAGAAAAGAAAGCTCAAATCACAAGTTGAATCATAGTCATTGATTCAAACCTCAACTTTGATCTTATCAAAGGTTTTAAACTGTGAAACACCAAGAAGGTGTGAAGGACAGTTGAGCTGCATTCATGAAGACTGTGTTTGTGATGAGCTGGTGAAGAGGCAATTTCAACCCTCTAAGGACCAGTGTAGCAAGCTTAGTTCAAACAGTAATCCTACCTGCTGAAGACTGAAGCTGGAAGATTGTGAAACTAGGGATTAGTGAAGGACAATCAAGCGTCTAGAATTTACTTTGTGTCTTGTAACTATAAACCTCAAGAACATACTTTACGCATTTACTTACTGTATTATAGATATATTCATCTAATTCGCATACTCAGCAATCATCAGAAACTGAGTTAGCACATTAACTAACAAATCATATATTACAAAGGCTTAATTTAATCCGCTGCCGGTTAACTCAGTTAAGGATATGTCAGCTTTGACTTATACTCAGCTAAGTTAGCTTAACTCCGCACAAGTTTAAGTTGAACTTAATCTAGTTTAAGATTTAGTTTTAAGTTAGGTTTTTGGTGACAAGTTTATTCACCCCCCCTCTAAACTTGTGTTAGCCTTTCTAAGGGACCAACAATTGGTATCGGAGCAGTGCTTCTATTCGAAGGATCCATAGCCGAATCTCTATATCGCTTGTTAAGCTCAAGTAATCAAGCATGATTATTTCCGATACCAACAATTGGTATCGGAGCGATTCTTTCTTTTGGAGGTGATCCAAAGTTATTCTTTGCTTGAATGTTCGATTTGAAATAATCGGGTACAGTTGTGTCTTTCACCAACCTTAGTTGATTCTTTAAATCAAGATATTTGCTCACATACTTAAGCTTTTCAAAAACTGCATCATGGATACACAGCAACACTTTAGAAATTTGATAAGCTGTTCATTCTTAAGTTTTGATAAATACAAAAATAAATTGCAGGCTCTGGTGGCTGATACACAAGAAAGACTGATTGAAACATTCATTGAAGATTCACTCATTACAAGCAATGTGGATAATCTGAAATTCTACCCATAAGCTTTGAAGGAAACAATCATGGTAAGAGTTATGAAGAAATTATACTTTTTTGAACTAATCTAGCAAGCAACAATGCCGAATTGGGTAAAGGCAAGCGGATATTGGAACATGAGGAAGATGAAATCGAAAAGTTATCAGAGACAAACATCATGAGGCAAGTACTTCTACTCAACACTTACATATATGAACAATCTTAGAAATGAAGATTTCAATGAGACCTTGGACATACTCATAAAGGAATTAGAGGTAATTCAAAAGAATTTTGAGAATGTCAAAAGGAAAAAAATCTATTGAAAATCGAAGTTCTAAGATTGATTGTTGAGATTAATCTTATCAAGGCTAATAATGGAACTAAGGAAATATGTTCAATCGATGAACTAACAGAGGTAATAAACATTATAGAATCATCAATTGATCCAACTCCTAACGTTCAGTTCAAACCTAGAAAACCATTTGGAGACAAAACTGGTTTAGGGTTTGATAGTCAGCAAAATTCTAAGATCAGACCTAGTACAGTTGCACCCAAGTTTGTAGCTACACAAAAGTCAAAGACTCAGAAAACTGACAATATTATTAGAACTGATAATTACTCAGCACAGCCTCACACTAAAACTGACAAAACTGTAAAATCAATCAGTGGCAATCAGCAAACTGAAAGATTTTACAAGAAGTATCGAGGGCGAAAAGCGAAAGCGATCGTGGATCGATTAAAAGAACATTCAAGTCATATTCACAAAAGAATGAAAATCATTCATGGAATAATAGATTCAGGGGGAAAGAAAGACTTTTTCCTACTGATGAAGACTGGAATACACCTATAATCTCTAAAATATTATATCAGTTTCACGAAACAAATGAACAAAAGACTGTTAGATCAAAACAGCAAAGTTCGGTGAAAACTGACCATACTCAGATGAAAAATCGAGAGAGGTATAATGTAAGGTGTAGTGCCCGAAAGACAATTATATAATTGTTTTAGGACAGAATTAGTAATTCATCTTATTATATGCATGTATGCTAATAATTAAGACACTACTGAAAACCCTAAGTACCTCGTTTATGTAATCACATAACTCAGTGTATGGCTATACACAAGTGGAGTGAGTTAGTGAGATGTACTTAAAATTAACTTAGTCCGTAGCGTTTATTAATGCGAGTATGGGTCTCATGATTAATTTGCTATTAATGCGCGAGAACACTTTAGGTGTGACAGATGCTTATCCGGATTGCCGGTAATAAGGTACCTAGTGGGGCATTTATATATGATGATAATCATATAGCTATTTGGACCGATTTGATTTGAGTTCTCGATATAATTCCGTGTCGAGAAGTCTTATCGAATCACAAGATGATCATATATGGATTAATCTTAATCTGAGGTGATCCTGAGGCATTTAACGCTAGACTAGGGTAGAGTTTGATAGGTTAGTAAGGATCACTTGAAGTATGTGGTCCAACACTTCTCGTTGGCTCTATTCTAGAATGAGTGAGTGGTCTGTGCTATCACAGATATGGAATCCATTCTTTCCCTCGGGAAGTAGAGAGACAGTTCCCTTATTTGTTGACCCTAGAAACTGATCGATCGGCCGAGTTCATATTATATTGGATATGAACTAATTGATCACTAGGGGGTTAATGGTAAATAAGGATAATATGTATCGAGAAGGGTTTACGGAAATATCCCGAATCGAAGAGAATGTCATCTATGGAGAATTTATCCGTATGTAATGATTATATCGGTGGGCGCTTTACGACTCATAAATTGAGTGTAAGTTATCTATATTCGATAGAGTTCGATTTGGGTTTATGGTGGTGTAATCCCGGAATTAATAGGTTGGATATAATTATTCTGTCTGACGAATAATTTTACCTAATTTATTGTAGCTACTGAATATGGGTTCATGGTCCCCGACGTGGCTCCCAAAATAGCATAATTGGATTTCTCGTCGTTGCACCTCAATTATAATTAAATAGTTGGATTGGGCTATTTAATTTGATATGTGGATTAATTGTTTAGTTGGACTAAATAATTAAATACACGGAAAAGACATTTTTCGTGGACTCAGCCCAAATTAGCGTGTTGACCTTTTTTTTTTAACCTAATTGGTCAAATGTAGTAAAATGCATGTTACCTTTTTGGGGTTTGCATATGGCGCATTTTTGTGTTATTATTTAATTATCAATGAATTAGTTTTCTTGGATAATTATTTGATATGTGATTTATCTTTTATTTGTTAATTGATAATTCATGGAATATTAGATAATAATATGATTTATCCTAATTTGTTTGGGATAATTGTTTTATTTATCTTTTATTTGGAAAAAGGATTAATGTAATAATTATCTCTTAATTATTTAATCCTTGGAGGTTAAGTTTTACACTCCTATATAAAGAGAGTTCTTCCAAACCTTTTGACACAACACAAATCACGCCATATTGGAAGAAATATAGCTTGGAATTTTCGGCTATTTTCTTTGGGTTTCGAGTTGGAATAATTTTCGGGATTATTCCGGTAGCATATCAAGGAGGTCTGGCGGCGGGAAACACCATCCACCTGGTGTTGCTGGGAGACACACGTTGGAAGGCTGTGGCTTCTCAATCACGTGTTCTTGGAGACCTTTTGTTCTTGGAGTTAAGCACCATAAAAAGGTAAAATTCCAAACTTCCTCGTAGTTTGATCTTTAATTTATGTTCTTTGTTTCGTTTAGATCTAGATCCGATAATTCCGCTGCGTAATCGGGTCAATCCATGATTGATCCGACGATATTACTTCTAACAAGTGGTAGCAGAGCCTTTGATCTAACGATCAAAGAATATGAGTTTTAGATCTTGGAGTGGAAAAGCATGTTTTAGGTGTTTTTATTTCGTTTTTTTTTTTTGTAAATTCGAAATTGATCATGTTGTATGCTTGTGAATGTTGTGGTTGAAGAGATGGATTGGGTTGGTACTGTTTACCCGTAGATTTATTTTGTAGCTCCTTTGTTTAGTAACAATTGAGCATAGGAATTGTATTTTTTTATGTCAATTTTCGAAAATTCCATGTAAAAGTAGCATCTTTTATTGTAATTTTTTTGTTCCGTGCTCGAAAAGATGAAGATCTTGCTGAAAAGATGAAGATCAAGGCGAAACCCAAGGTATGAACAAGGAGAAACGGCTAAAAAACCTTGTTTTTAAAGCTGTCCAACACCTTTAGCAGCGCTAAAAACGTCACAACAGCTACTGTTTTTTTAAACAGTGCAAAGCAGCACTGTAGCGACTTACTGCCGCCGCAAAAAAAGATTTTTATTAAAACCCTAGCTGCGGCTGTTTAGTTTTTTTTATAATCTGAATATTTTTTTATGGCCAACTTACATTAGCCGCATTAAAATAAAAATAAAAATAAAAAAATAAAATAAAAATAATCTGGGATCTTTTTTTACATACAGCCGGATACACATAAAAAAAAAGGGTTTTTGATAATTATAATAATATTTGTTTATTTACTTAAAAAGCCTTTTCTCCTCTCGGGTGTTCGTGGTTCCTGATCCGACGGTTCGAGTTCAAGATTCGAAAATCAAGACTCGAAGACATAGATTATGTTTTACTTTTCCTTAGAAAATAGTTAGTCGGGGGTACCAACGGTCCATCTCGGTGTTTACTTTTCGGTATAATTTTGTGTTTGATCAAGATTACGTGCTTAAAACCGGAAAATTGCCATGACTTGCATCTTCATGATTCCACTCCAATGCATACATGTAGCTAGTTTATTTCGAATAAATTAGGCATGTATAACTCGTATAATTAGTTTAAAGGCTTATTTAATTAATATGTGGTAGTTAATAAATAAGTAACTAATTATAAAAACCGAGGAACCGGGTTTTTGTCAATCGTTTACGATTTTAGTGATGGATTCTCGGTGAATCCCACTTGGATAAATCGTTGAGCTTTTCGGTGATGGCTTCTCAGTGAACCCACCTTAAACTAAAACGAGATTACGCTTTGGGTGACAATTTAGAAATCGGAGAATCTTAGTACATGGGTTCGGAAATGGTCTAACCATGGTTGAGCGAGTTCAACCGAGCTTGGCTCAATCGACTCCCTCCACGTGTGATATACGCTTCTGGCCAGCTTCAACGAGACTTAGCATAGCCGATAAGCCTTCGGTCTAAACGGGCTTCTCCTCGCGGATTGGCCTGAATCGACACATATGTTCCAACGAATCACGACGGCGTAGGCTTGCCTACATAACCGACCCTATTCGAGAGTACTTTGATTTATTGTTTCTTATTGTCAAGACCGAAACCGTAATTAGTAAACCCACCACATTTTCAAAATATTGAGTGGGAGCGGGAAGGCGATGACCAACCCCACGGCCTCTACTATAGATGCAAGCACGTGAGAGAAGGGTGGCGCCTCGAGCCGTTTTGATTCCAGCCCCTGCGGTGGTGTTCACCCTATCAAAATTCAAGGCTTGGTTTCCGAAAGGATAGGATTTGGTACTCGTTGAGTCATCGACCGACCTGCGGCATATACTCGGGCGTACTTTGAGATCTCGATATAGTAGGTCACACTCTTTATGGATATTTTCAAATATCTAGGCGAGAAAGGAAGGTAATCGGTGATTAAGGTCCGGGATGTCTGATTCCGTGAGATGTTTGATTCTCGAAGATTAATCATTGAGAAAGATTGTCTCAGTTTAATCGTCGCCTCTTTGACTGACCCTGCGGCGGCACTGAGGTGTGAGATTAAATCCTTGGAATGGTAGGATAGACTTTATAGTTTATTATTCCTAAAATAAAAATCTAGTAGTGAAAATTTTATTTTGAATTTAACTTTCTGTCATGTTTATTTACAACTTTAATCTCTAGACTCTTAATCAAGTTAGAAATAGGACTTCATTAAAAATATGGAAGTAACAAGTGCGTTGTAATTATCAACGAAATCGATTAATTTTTTCGGAAAAGATTTCTTCTCTTAAGCCTTTAAAACCTTAAGTGACATATTATAGGTATGTCACGGGTGTCACTCGTGTTGAACTAGAGACAACCATACTTAGTTTACAAAAGATGACATATGACTATCAGATAAAATTCATTTAGTGAATTTTAAAAGTGTAATTACACAACAAATTTCTAAATTGAAAAATTGAAAAATCATATACATAAGGCGTTGCTAGTTAGACGGTATTTGGAACTGATAAACTAGTGGGAGCCTTAGCCTTATGATTTGTTGTTTTTAAATTAATATTAGAAATGTGTAATAGATCGCACAGAGTTTCTCCATTTATTGGAAAAACAAGAATAAAGCGTTACTAGTTAGGCATGATTTGGAACCGATAAACTAGTAGGAGCTTAGTTCGAGATTTTATAATCTTTGAAACATCATGAACAAAGCATTTCTAGTTAGACAAGATTTGGGCCGATAAACTAGTGGGAGCTTAGTTACGGGGATTTTCGATCTTTGAAAAATCATAAATACAAAGTGTTGCTAGTTAGATCGTATTTGGAACCGATAAACTAGTCGGAGCTTTGGTCTTATGATTTGACGATTAGAAAAATCGATAGTCCAAGCAAGTAACACTAAACATCCTACGCCAAGAGTAGAGTCTACTCAAACGAATCGCTAGTTCAAGACTGTTTCCATCTAAGGAAAGTCGAGAATGGGAAAGAACATTTATACGTGTTAGTTGTCTAAACTAAGTAGTTTTAAGGCTAAACCGGAAAATTAATAAATTGGAAATTAGAGGATAAGGAAAGTGATTTGGATCACCGACCAATGCATCCTTAGTAATTTTCTCGAAAGCTAAAGTTCTTTGGAAGAACTAGGTAGCTTTGCATTAAGCGATAAACAAAATAGACAACGGGCGCTTATTTCGAGATAGACTAGTGGGAGTGATATAAGGAAATGAATCTCGGATTCAATTCTTGAGTATCACGAAAAATTCATTTTCTGTTTCGGATTCGTTGGAGCAGCGTATTCATTTTCAATAGGGTAATTTGTTTGTCTTATTGACGATGAATATAACATTCGTAGTACGAATCCAAGACTCGTACTTTTGTTTGATAAAGTCAGAACCACTAATCATTGCTGAAAATGTATTAGTAACGCATCTTAAAACTTTATAAACGCAAATGGTTTCCGTATTTAGATATACACTTCTTTATATACTATTAATTAGTGCATATTACCTAACGATAAGATCTGCAGACTGGCTTAGTGTGATTCCTATCTCCCAGTCAAAGGAACCCTGTCTCAAAGGAACAATGCCTAAGTTTCCTTTCAATCGGGAAAGGGTAATAGATTTAAAGAAGTTACATAGCTTGTTCATATCAACCTTCGGGGTCATATGAAAGATACAAGCTAGTGGGAGCTTCTAAGTAGTGACATATTGTTTGATAACTACTCGAAACTCCGGTAAGTTTATTCAAAAATATTTGGAGGAAATCTCTGATTTCACCAGAGATAGAGTATTCCATACTCAGAAATAGGTTGTTGTGTAGTCTTCGGGACTGATGCTCGACCTGCCTCCCAGTGAAATGTTTTCACTAAGGGATACACCATAAATTTGCCTTATATAGTTATTGATGTGCTACGATCTGTTCTCTTGAACTCATTTAAGATATTGGTTGCAAAATAACGGTTTACGTTGTTATGAAAAACCGAGAAGTCTACCAAAAAGATGCCTAAGCATTTGTGGATAAGGAGTGAATTCGGTTCACCCCACTTCCGTAAATAGAGGCATTTAGCACCGAGTGCTTGAAGGTAGGACTGGAAATTTTGCATACACGTTCAGGTTATGAAGTATCTTAATGCATTGAGTAAAGGTTGGTTATAAAACTCGTAAAATCAGAGTATGACGGTTATATTGTCAAACTCGGTCTGATAGAGTCTATAAATAACAACTTGGATCTTGAAGTATTTGTACTCAAGATGTTACTAACTGATGTGTTCAGTCCACAACCAACACCGGCAGTTGGTGATAACACTAATAAGAACTACTAAACTAGATCAGTATATCAATCCACCCCGAACGCAGTGGGAGTATGGTTTGTTCATTACCCATTGCAGGACCTTACGGTTTATAGGGTAGCTTGATGACCTATAGTCCTTCGTGGGCTGTATAGGATCCTGATCATAGAGGTTGGTTTAAAAGCCATAACCCAGTGAATGGAGTTTGATACTCCAGTTCTATTGAAACTCTTGTAGAACCACCTGAGTATCTCAGGCCCAGTGGGAGTAATTGGAACTACACGGAGAATAGTCGATTGAATAGGAAAGTTTAACTTTCACCGCAAAGCTGAGTAATTTAAGGGTGATTCCCTAAAAGGTAGAGAGTTAACCAGACCGTGATCTCTCTTACCACCCAGTCTTGCTTGATTTAAATCGAAAGCGGGAAATAGGGTCATTCCCTAAGACTTCCTTGTTTGAACAACGGAATCAATTCATTCGAATGAAGGGTTTTAGCTAAGAACAAATAGCAGGTCGTTACAAAGCGGAAAATAGGGGTGATTCCCTAACGGTATCTTAATTTATTCGGAAAGAACCTTTGGCAGGAAGCCTGCCATAGCTTATATCCTTAGGGGATTAAAGCAAACCTCTAGGTCATTTCAAAGTCATCTATTTTAATATGTGGACTTGACCAGAATGTTGATAAGTCTTTTGTAGACTTGGCATCAATATTAGTAAAGCGTTATGTAGATTAGTGTTTGTGAATGGTAACATCAAAAGCGATTGGAAACAACATGGGTGTGTTATCTGAAGTCAGACATGCCATCGGGATTCATTCTAAAGGATTTGATTCGCTCAAATCCATGAGAATCGATCATTGGCAATCCCATCCATTCACCTGGTTAAGATATTCTTGCATTTATGCAACATTCAACGATGTAGTCTACCTTACCTCTCAGGAATGATTATCTAAACTTTGAGGATGAATACTGAAATGGGATGTTTAGTGAATCCTCAAGTATCTTCGGGAGAATGAGGAATAATATGCTAGTATATTCAGGTGCAAACTAGAATATAAGTGATAACGCTGATTCTGACTTTATGTCGAATTAAGGAAGATCGTTAAGTCGATCTAGTCCTCAGTGTTGAATCAAAGGCATATTGAAATCATACCACCGATTAGATGGAAAGCGATGTTTTGATCCCAAAGATTGACTCAAGCCGACATCCTACGATCGAGTGTACCAAGTCACATGGTATTCGGATTACGAGTACGCGCCGGGTCAGCGACCTACCTGCGGCGGCACACTCCGGTCGTGCTTGGAAGGATGAATTACTAAGATGCGCTTGGAGGTGCAGATTTGAGGATTCATCTCACTTGTTTTGAGCAAGTGGGAGAATGTTGTAGATATAGATAAATAAGGATGTGCTCTAAAACAATTAATCCACTTGCCTTTCGTGAAAGTGGGAGATTGTAAGGTGTAGTGTCCGAAAGACAATTATATAATTGTTTTAGGACAGAATTAGTAATTCATCTTATTATATGCATGTATGCTTATAATTAAGACACTACTGAAAACCCTAAGTACCTCGTTTATGTAATCACATAACTCAGTGTATGGCTATACACAAGAGGATTGAGTTAGTGAGATGTACTTAAAATTAACTTAGTCCGTAGCGTTTATTAATCTGAGTATGGGTCTCATGATTAATTTGATATTAATGCGCCCAGAACACTTTAGGTGTGACAGTCTTATCCGGACTGTCGGTAATAAGGTACCTAGTGGGGCATTTATATATGATAATAATCATATAGAAATTTGGACCGATTTGATTTGAGTTCTCGATATAATTCCGTGTCGAGAAGTCTTATCGAATCACAAGATGATCATTTATGGATTAATCTTAATCTGAGGTGATCACGAGGCATTTAACGCTAGACTAGGGTAGAGTTTGATGGATTAGTAAGGATCACTTCGAAGTATGTGGTCCAACACTTCTCGTTGGCTCTATTCTAGAATGAGTGAGTGGTCTGTGCTATCACAGATATGGAATCCATTCTTTCCCTCGGGAAGTAGAGAGACAGTTCACTTATTTGTTGACCTAGAAAGCGATCAATCGGCCGAGTTCATATTATATTGGATATGAACTAATTGATCACTAGGGGTTAATGGTAAATAAGGATAATATGTTTCGAGAAGGGTTTACGGAAATATCCCGAATCGAAGTGAATAGTCTATGGAGGATTTATCTGTATGTAATGATTATATCAGTGGACGCTTTCGACTCATAAATTGAGTGTAAGTTATATATATTCGATAGATTTCAGTTTCGGGTTTATGGTGGTGTAATCCCGAATTAATAGGTTGGATATAATTATTCATCGATGAATAATTTTACCTAATTTATTGTAGCTACTGAATATGGGTGCATGGTCCCCGACGTGGCTCCCAAAATAGCATAATTGGGTTTCTCGTCGTTGCACCTCAATTATAATTAAATAGTTGGATTGGGCTATTTAATTTGATATGTGGATTAATTGTTTAGTTGGACTAAATAATTAAATACACGGAAAAGACATTTTTCGTGGACTCGTCCCAAATTAGTGTGTTGACCTTTTTTTTTGACCTAATTGGTCAAATGTAGTAAAATGCGTGTAACCTTTTTGGGGTTTGCATATGGCGCATTTTTGTGTTATTATTTAATTATCAATGAATTAGTTTTCTTGGATAATTATTTGATATGTGATTTATCTTTTATTTGCTAATTGAAAATTCATGGAATATTAGATAATAATATGATTTATCCTAATTTGTTTGGGATAATTGTTTTATTTATCTTTTATTTGGAAAAAAGGATTAATGTAATAATTATCTCTTAATTATTTAATCCTTGGAGGTTAAGTTTTACTCTCCTATATAAAGAGAGTTCTTCCAAGCCTTTTGACACAACACAAATCACGCCATATTGGAAGAAATATAGCTTGGAATTTTCGGATATTTTCTTTGTGTTTTGAGTTGGAATAATCTTCGGGATTATTCCGGTAGCATATCAAGGAGGTCTGACGGCGGGAAACACCATCCACCTGGTGTTGCTGGGAGACACACGTTGGAGGGCTGTGGCTTCTCAATCACGTGTTCTTGGAGACCTTTTGTTCTTGGAGTTAAGCACCATAAAACGGTAGGCTCCTAAACCCCCTTGCAGGATTAGATCTTTTATTTATGTATTTTGTTTCGTTTAGATCTAGATCCGATACTTCCGCTGCGTAATCGGGTCAATCTATGATTGATCCGACGATATTACATCTAACATATAAAATTAATAAGACTTACAAAAATACAAAAACTAATCTAAAAGGACCCAAACAGGTACGGGTACCAAAAATCTCTCATTCTGTTTTGCTGGAAAAGATCAACAGCTGAAAACTGGGAAGTGGCAATTCGTAAAACTAAGTTGTACTCACAACTGAGTTTTTGAATTTTCTACGAGTTCTGGATAAGGACAAAACTGGACATTTGCAGCTGGAGATACACTGCACCTACCGTATTTACTGATACATGCTACAGATGTGTCCTACCTTAATCTCAACCGTCCATCTTTTCCACTCATCATCCGTTTTGCAATCTCAACGTTTCCTGATATGACGTTTTGAATCCCACTCAGATTTTTTTTTCTACCACTTATAAATACCATCGTATTTTTCCCATTAACTCTTTACACTCATTTTTTATTCTAATAATCCTTTGAAGTTCTTTCTCTCAAGAATCTCGATCCAATTCAATTTTCTGGAAATAATGGCCTTCGTCCGAGTTGAACCTGGAATGATCATATCACTTGATCAATTTATTACTAAATACACTGATCAGACCCTACCCAAGGAAATCGCTACAAAAGTTCGAGAAATCAAGGGTTTGGGGCAAGTGCTCAACATTAATCTGCAAAGTGTTTGTCTAGATAGCATTTGAGATTTTTATGAATTCGAAAAGACATCTATTGAAGGAGAAGATGTTCATACTCTTACGACCACTGTTAATGGAAAGGAAATTCAAGTTACTGAAGATCTGTTAGCAGATAAATCTGGAGGCTCAACAGCTATCAAATTAAGCAAAGAACAGAAAGAAAAATTATGGAAAGTTATCGCCATAAACTCAGATTCCCCAGTATTGCAGACTGGAAGCACAAGCCTATTCAAACCTGAATTTAATTTTCTTACCAAGATGTTGGCAAATTGCGTGATTGGAAACGCAGGGAACTTTAGCAATCTGTCTGGCACCGAACTGGATCTACTGTATGTCATTTGGTTCAAAGAAGATTTCAACTGGCAAAGATACATTCTAGATCAATTGATGGCACAATCTTTTGATGTACCCAAGAAGAAGACAGATGAACCAACACCTATAGAAGAACTAGTTGCAGAACTGGAACTTGAGTCAGTAAAAGAACAAGTTACTGAGAAAGTAGAACTTGTTGTTGCTGAAGAGAACTTGGAAACTAAGCCTACCATCTCAATTCCCATAATTGAAACTGAAACTAGCTTAGTCCCAGTTGTTGCTGAAGAGGATACCAGCAAAACTGATCGTGAAGAAATTGAAAGAATTGAGGCTCCTGAGAAATCTAATCTGGAGATTCCAAGAGAAGGTGTGTTCGGTAAAAAATAGTTTTATAATTTATAAACCGAAACACCCCAAGTATAAGGATCGTAGTATAGGGTGTTTACGGGTCGTCCTAAGGGAGTGGAATGTTTATCGGATCAAGGAACAATTATTCTAACGATTACGTCACAATTATCTATCTAAACGAAAGTTGAAACTAACTAAAACCTAAACCTAAGAATTAAAAACAGAAAACAGAGATAAAACAAGCTGAAAAATAAGAAAACAGAAAACCAGACGAGCGTTCACTTTGGTGAACGAACGTCTGAAAACGGAATCTAACGGACGGGCGTCTGCTATTGCGGACGAGCGTCCAACTACGAACTGGAACAGAAAATTGCAGAAAAACAGCAGGAAACTAGGGTTTATCAACTAGAACTTAAACTAAAGATTAAACTAATGATTCGATTAATAAACAATAAAGGAAAACACACAATGAGGCAACGAATCCACCCATCAACCAACAACCCCAAACTAGATGGTGATCTAAGATGTAGTTTTTAGTGGTGATTTATTCACTAATCCAATTAAATATCTTCAATCAAATTCTAGGGTTTCGTTTATCTTTTCAAATAAACTAAACATACAATCAACCCGAAATCACGAGGTTGTTTCCAAACTCTTACTCAACTAATCATGCATAATCTCTTAAAACACGAATAATTGCATCACTTGAACGAAATAAAACTTAAACCAATATATTTTCATACATAGATCCAAGCATATAGATATAGATAAATCGTTTCATCAAATCGTTAATTCCAACAAAACATGATCAATACAAAACAAAGATCCAAAGTGATGAAAAACTATAAATTAAACTCACTAACACAAAGCATCGAACTCTAGTTGGTTGTGTTGATGATGGGCTTCCTCCGTCGACTCACCGCAGGTATTTTTAGCCAACAATCATGTTGAAGATGATTGTTGGTTGGGAGATTTGCATCTCTGTGAAATTAGGGTTCTCTGGCCGCAGCTTTTTGGTGAATTTGCGATCTCAATTATGTGGTATATGAATTAGGGTTGGGGCTGCCGCTTTATTTATAGAGTTTTGAGTCGGTTAGGGTTAAGTCGGCAACGGACGCTGCCTGGTCTTATGGACGCCCGCCCGTAATGCCTGGACGCTGAGTAAACGCCGCTCATCCTCCGCCTCAACTCTCTCGAATGTAAAACACACCCGACGCCCGCTTGCTTTATCAAACGCCTGCCTGAATGGACGCCGCACGAACGCCGCCCAAGATGCCGAGGTCGGATTTCATCATCTTTATCCAATTTCTTCAAGCCAATTCCAACTCCATCTCTTATGATTCGACTTGAGCTTCATTTATCCACTTATCGCACTCAAAATTAACTCCTACATGATAAATAAACAATGCAAAAATGTAATAAAATCCAAATAATAATAATTCCATTAAATCAACACTTAAAATCATCAATTTTGCATACAACCCTCTTAAAATCATCTTTATTAAATAATTACACTTAAAACCTTAATTCTCATGTAAATTGTGCAAATGTGGGGAAAATAATAATGAAATATACCCTTAATAATCATATAAATATGGCCTTAACAACTCCCCACACTTAGCTTTTTGTACGCCCTCGACAAAACAATCAAAACTATAGCTCAACTTTATAAATAATCCACATAGATCTCTAACTCACGTAACAAAAGATACAACAACTATAGCAAATAATACCAACACAGAGATAGATTCGTGTAAGTGTGACAAGCCGTTCTCAAATTTAACAAGCCTTTCAAAGAAATATCCTCTCGTAAATTCCAATGACTATCCTAGTACAGCATAAAGAATAGCTCCACTCAAAGCCTTCCCACGCACTCAAGTAGGATAATCCCTACAAAGATATCATGCGGTTCTACTGGGTATAAGATCCATGATAACAAAGACTCTACTTTATTCTTAACTCATCATTTTTCAAAATTTTCAAATGTGACGATATCGTAATAAAGCTCTTACCCATCATAGTAGAATAGGATGTTTCGTGATAACACCCTACCTTACTCAAATCATAAGGTAGCTTCTCCTCGACCGCCGTGAGCTATTGGTCATCATAGTGGTATAGACATACGAGGTATACCCTACCGCACTCCAAATCATAAACCACTTTTCCGACAAACGTATTTATTAATAACTGCTCCCTCACTTTATTTATTCACTTTTCAAAGTCATAAGTTACATCTCACCTATCACATTCAAACGTTATGATATTCACAGCACACGGTCTAACTAAGGTGTAACTATACTGACCTTTCTAAGATAAATCACTAAAAATAATGAAAGGATATAATTCAAAAGTCATGCTTCAATCTCAAAGGCTTTCGTGAATGAAAAACGAAACTATCTCCATAAAAGTAAAACATGCTATAATTATCTCACTAAGTCACATACTATCATCGTTAGAAAACTACAACTAGCAAGCATCTAGTTCCAATTATATGCTCAAGATTTACAAAAATTTTAAATTTCGCAAGAAATTTAACATTCACTCATATTTCAAAGGATATAGCATAAAAACATACCCAAACACCCACACTTAAAATCACATTATGTCCTCGTAATGTGCAAATATAAAAGACAAGAAAACTTAGTTGTTTCAACAAAGGTTGTCGAATGAAAGTTGGCAGAGGTCGCCCGGAGCATGAACATACCGCAACAACTCGAATAGACAACACCGATGTAGTAACTCAAAACTGCTCAAAAGTATCTCGCAACACTCGACATACCATATAATCTCGGGTACACGGGTATATGAGCAACACATAACACAAAACACTTACAATGAACGTAAGAGGAATAACCAACAACACAACATCAACTAAAGTATTATTTCTAACACAATAAAACAAAACAACCTAAGAAAAGAAACAAACAAAGAAAACTAGGCTGCCTCCTGGAGCGCTTTTTTAATGTCAATAGCTTGACACGAGTTCAAAAGATCAACCCGGATCGGGCCACTTTGGTTTGACTACCGCCACCTTAGTATCGTAATCGAATTACTAGTATGGAAATGATTTTCACCACAACAACAAGTCAAGTGCGCAATAAGATCATTAAACCTTTCTCTCCACACTACACCGACTCTCTTCTTCTTGTTCTTGCGGATGATAGGCATAGACACAAAGTGGTATGATCGTAAGTTTCAAAGAAGGTACCTCACGGGTGGAGATAGGAACGCCATCGCTATCCGACTCAAAGAAATAAGATGGAATCTCCTCACAAATCAAGACATCTGCATTTCATCTCTCGCTTTGGAAATAAAGAATCTCAGCTTTTCCTTTGGTTGCCCAAAATATTTCTTAAGTCGATGGCCATTCACTTTAAAAGCTTGATTACCATACCCGCTCAAAGTAATCACTCCACTTGGATTAACCTCGAGAATCTCAAAGGGACCGCACCATCTAGACTTTAGCTTACCCGAGAAACAAATGAAGTCTAGTATTATAAAGTAAAGCCATTTCACCAACTTTGAATTCTCGGTCCTTGATCTTAGCGTCATGGAGCATCTTAGTTCTCTCCTTGTCGAGCTTAGCATTCTCGTATGCACGGAGTCCGAATTGCCGAGCTCTGCTCAATTGTAACAATCTTTTCTCCCCACAGAGTTGGCTATCAAAATTTAAGAATTTAATTGCCCGTAAAGCTCTGTGTTCAAGTTCGACAGTAAATGACAAGCTTTGCCATAGACCATTTGGAAGGGTGACGTGCCCATCGGGTCTTGAATGCAATGACGATAAGCCCACAACGCGTCATCCAACTTCGTGACTCCAATTAGATCGATTATTGTTCACGGTCTTCTCCAAAATTCTTTTCAAGCTCGTTGCTTACCTCGACTTGGCCACTAGTTTGAGGATGATATGGTGTACCAATCTTATGTTTGACACCATACTTCTCAAGGATCTTGTCAAGCGGCGCATTGCAAAAGTGAGTGCCTTCATCACTAATGAGTGCTCTCGGACAACCGAATCTAGTAAAGATATTCTTTTGCAAGAATTTCTTTACAACCTTATGATCATTAGTTTGAGTAGCTATGGCCTCACCCACTTGGAAACATAGTCCACACAGATTTGTGATATACTTATTACCGCATGAGGATGGAAAGGGTCCCATAAAATCTATGCCCCATACATCGAAAAACTTCGCATTCAAGAATGGGCTTAAGTGGCATTTCCATCCGACTACTCGCCTTCCCTGCTTCTCTCGCACCTATCACAACCTTTACAAAAGGCTTCTGCATCTTTAAACAGAGTTGGCCAAGAGAATCCAAATTTGAAGAATCTTTGCAACCGCTGGTGTTCCATAGTGACCTCCGGTAGACCACTATGGCATTGTTCTAAGATATCCCACTCGATCATGCTCGGAACACACACCTTCAAGCAACCCGCCTTTACTGCACTCAACAAATAAGGATCTTCCCATACGAGATATTTGAGATCGAAAAGAACTTTTTCTTCTCCCGATACGCCATGTCTTCTAAATGACCACTCGCTAAATAGTTGACGTAGTCGAGATACCACGGCCTAACCGCTTCAAGCTTCATCAATTGCTCACCGGAAAATCAATGCCTATATCATTGTGATTTTCGCACCTCATTTACTAAGCGAGATAAATGATCACCACAATATTCTCACTACCTTTCTTATCTTTAATCACAAGGTCAAACTCTTGTAGAATTAAAATCCATCTAAGTAACCTTGGTTTGGCATCCGCTTTATCCATAAGGTAGCGTAAAGTCGCATGATCTCGCTCCATACAATCACTTGAGACCCGAGAAGATAGCTTTAAAATTTGTCAATGGCAAAAACAACAAACTAAGAATTCCTTCTCGTCGTAGTATAATTGCATTGAGCCGGGTTCAAGGTACGACTCGCATAATAGATGGGCCTCAACCTTTTATCAAGTCTTTGACCTAAAACCGCACTTCACGGCGTAATTAGAGGCATCGCACATCAATTCGAAAGGCTTGGTCCAAATCAAAGCTACTAAAATAGGGGCACCGATAAGCTTATCTTTCGACAATTGAAAGCTTCTTTGCACTTCGCGTCGAACAAGAAATCTACATCTTCTTTCAAGAGATTTGATAAAGGCTTGGCAATCGTAGAAAAGTCTCTAATGAAACGCCGGTAGAAGCCAACATGTCCTAGAAAACCTCGTACTTCTTTCACCGCCTTAGGGTACGCCATCTTTTCAATGGCTTCAACCTTAGCCTTATCAACTTGAATACCAAAGATTGGACACCTTATGTCCCAAAACGATTCCTTCATCAACTAGAAAATGGCATTTTTCCCGCTTAAGCACCAGATTTTTCTCAACACACCGCTGGAGTACCATATCTAGGTTCTTTAAAATTTCATCAAAGCTATCACCGTAGATCGAGAAGTCGCCCATGAAGACTTCCATGCATTTCTCAACAAGTCCATCAAAATGGCCAACATGCACCGTTGAAAAGTCGCGGGTGCATTGCATAGACCGAATGGCATTCTACGGTGCCAAAAGTACTGTATGGACACGTAAACGCTGTCTTCTCTTGGTCATTGGGGTCAATGGCTATCCGAAGTAACCGCAGTATCCATCGAGAAAACAATAATACTTGTGACCACTCGCCTTTCAATTAGTTGGTCAATGAAGGGTAAGGGGAAGTGATCTTTTGCAAAGTTGACTTCATTCACCACGATAGTCGATATGCATCAGAGCGATCCACGAGACGTAGGCAACTTCCTCCCTTTTTCATTCTTTTCAACCGTGATTCCGCCTTCTTCTTGGCACAACTTGAGTAGGGTCGACCCACTCGCTATCGGCGATTGCATAGATGATTCCCATGTCAAGCCACTTTATAACCTCCTTTTGACAACCTCTTGCATATGCGGATTCAACCTTCTCGAGGTTGTCTCACCTTTAGCTCCTTCCTCCGCTCGATTTTATGCATGCATATGTCCGGCCGATCCTCGGATATCACCCACTTGCCAACCGAACGCGAGGATGTTTTTCTTAAGCACTTCTATCACCGTGTTTCTTCTTGCTCGTGGTTGAGTTTCAAGAAATGATCAAAGGCAATTTATCTCCATCCTTAAGGAAGATATACTTAAGGTGTTTTGGAAGCGGTTTGAGCTCTAAATCGCAGGGTGGTTGCTCAATACTAGACTTTAACGGGCCACCTTTCTCCCTATGAGCTTGAAGTGGTTGACAAAAGAACACCTCATCTTCCCGAGGCTCAACCCCGCAAAGCGCACTCGATCAAATCATCCATCGGAATCCTCCGGTCAACACTTGCTTCCTTTTCTTGTGATCGATCATTTTCTTAACTCTTCGCCTTTCAAATTTCTTCGCGCAAATTCTTCCCACTCATCTACTTCCCAATGAGTAGCTTCTTTCCAAAACTCTACCTCGTCCCAACTACCCATCGAGCTTCTTCTTCACCAGTGATGAAGTCTTCCCGACTCAGCCTCCTTGAGATTATCGTTTGTTGCTTGGGTATCTCCATGCTTCTAACTCAATAACAGCCCAGTGATGAGCGAGTGAAGATGACTCGCCAATGCCTACGGCTTGAAATGAATTAGAAGATGGTCCGCAATCACCGGATCCTCAATGTCCATGACTTCAAAACACCTATCTCTCGTAAGCTCCATTGCATCTTCGTAATAGGCATCTCCTCCGCCCCTCATATATGGCTTCGACAAACGATATTTCATCAATTACGGCTCTTTCGTGATGTGTCCTCGTGTGAAGGTGACAGATGTGTCACCGACTCTAAGAGTAATCTGCCCTTTGCGTAAGTCGATGAGAGCGCGTTAGAAGTGTCTAAAAAGGTTCGGCCTAGAATTAAAGGCATCTCCTTGTCAGGTGGATAGTCTAGAATAACCCAGTCGGTAGGGAAGACCAAATGTTCAATTTGAAGGAGAACATTAGCTACACAACCGGCTGCAGTACGACTAGATTTGTCTACCATCTGAAGAGAAATGGGGCGTTCCCGCATTCTTTTGTCTAGTCCGAGCTTTTTGCATACGTTTAATGGCATCACATTAATAGAGGCCCCTGAGTCGCATAAGACATTTTCGAACAAATGGCCTTCAATCTCGCAAGATATTGAAGGTCTGCCAGGGTCACCTCGCTTAACAGCGACTTTCTGTGAAACCATTGCGCAATCTTCTCGAAACACTTCTTCAGCCATGCCCTGAAGCTTCCTCTTGCTCCTGCTGCAATTCTTTAAGATACTTAGTACATTTAGGCATTTCAGCATAATACCTCGCCTAAGGCATACTCACTTTAGTGTCCCTAAGTATCCTCCTCACTCCAAAGATACCGCTTGTCGTTAGTGAGGTTTTCTTTCCTTTTGGGTGGAAGGAAGGGCTTTATCATTCTTCGTAGCTTGATTCTTTATCGCCTCGCCCTCCTTATCCTTCCATCTCACAAACTTCTCTTCCTTTTCTTAGTCGTGGTACGCCTTTGACTTTCCTTCCTTTCCTCATCATCGAATTATTTTCATCCTCCGAAGAATTGTCACTAAGCTCCTCCTCATTGCTTTCTTCGGCATGTGGTTTCGATTTCCCCTCCCGAACTCATGGCGCCGTGAGGGGCTACTCGCTTCCGACATCTTGCCGGGTCCAAATTTCTTACCACTTCTCGAGTTACTTCGCTCAACTCCTCTTCTTGCCCATACTCCCATTGTGGTGTAATGGCAAAGGCAAACATTCACATCGCCTTTTGGATTTCTCTCGGTATAACTCGGAAGTTTACCGTGAGGTCTCGCTTGCTTGTCGGTCCGCCATCCCGACCAACTTGTCTCTCAATTGCTTTAACACTAGTAGACAGTCTTCACCATGTCTACCAAATTTCATCGAATTTGTGTTGAGGACACACATGAGGTGGTATGATTGTTGTTCTGAGTTTGATTCCAGCCACCTTGAGGCCTTTGAGAGTTAGGAGTCGTCCTTTGATAGTTTGAGTTGAAAGAATTCGAATTTGAAGGTCCAGTGGTAACTTGGCTTGATTGAAGTTTTGTCTTTGAAATCTCGAATAGTTCTGCCTCCGGCTGAAGTTTCGGAAGGGTTGGTTTTGATTATCCATTAGGTTTACCTCCTCCGCTATCTCGCCCCCTCGCTGAGTTTCAAGATAATTTGAATCGTAAGGTCAGATCAAGATTGGCCAACCGCTTGCTTATCAATTCCATCCGAGCAACCAACAGCTTGTGTATCGTGATTGCTTGCAGTGATTTCTTTTTAACAATATTGGTCTTCTTAGAGTCGACCACATATTGTTCTTGGCTATTGTCTCACCCACTCTATAGCAGCCTCATCACCTCCCCTAAGAAGGATCCATGAGTCGTGGAGTCAAGATAGTCTCTATTAGGTTGAGAGACACCTCAGTAAAATAGTTCCAACAACTCATGTCTGGCATATCCGTGATTGGGGCACTTCCTCATCAACATTTAATCTCTCCCAAGCCTTGCCAACAGCCTCATCCTCCAACCGCCAAACGTAGCTATTTCCCGCTTTCATTTCCATAATCTTGCCTGGTGAAACCCACTTAAGAGCGAAGGCTCTTTTGACATCATTCCATGTATGGAGAGAATGATGTGCTAACGATTTAAACCATCTCGCTTGCTTCACCTTTCAAAGCAAAAGGAAATAGCTTCAACTTTACGATCTCGTAATCAACACCAGGATAATGGCCTGGTTCACAGATTTGTACGAATGTGGACAAGAAGTCGTGTGGATCTTCCCGAGCAGCAAGCACTATGGAAAGAGCTATTCTTGACTAGAGCAACTACTCCGCTTTTAGATCAAAGTTCGCTCCTCCCATGTCGGGAGGACGAATAGTCTATGTCCTCGAGAAAATCTTGGTTTAGATATGGAGTGTAGGGGTCCTGGTTCAGTTGATTAAGCTGGTTTTGGCGGAATTGTTGAAGTTGTTGATTTATGCCAGCTTGCTGATTCTGTTGTTGCTGCAGAGCTTGCATTTGTTGAAGGAGTAAATTTAATCGAGCTTGGGGATCGTGATTTGGAATTGGTGGATCTTGATCCGCCATTTTATCCAAATCGTGAAGAAGCCTTCTTTTAAGGATAGATCGTTCGTGCTCGTGATCAAAGATCGGTCCTTCTTACTTCTCGCTTGCATAAACCGTAAGAAAGGAAAGAAAGAAATCAACCCTTCGGGGTTGATTAGAATAGGTTTAGAAAAAGGTTAGATGGTTTGTAGGAGAAAAGAAAAAGAAGTGTCAATTGAAGAGAGTGAATCAAGCGTTCAAGATAAGTGAACGCCGCTCGTGAGGAGATTCTCGAAGTGGACGCTGTTGCATCATCGAATCAAGCTCGTAAGATGTATTGGGAGAAACGGGTGTTTAGAGGCTCGACGAGCGCTTGGTAGTTCAGACGCCGTCTGATCACCTTAAACGATGCGTAAAAGAAGATTTTTAGAATGCAGACGGGCGCCTCAAAGGATGGACGCCCGCTTAAAAACCGAAAACGAAACAGATATGTAAAAGAATAGCAGGAAAGAAAATAAAACCTAAAATAGTAATAATTAAGGCAATATATTTATACGATCTAAAATCTAAGGCAACCTAAGCTAAATCTAAGGCTTCGAAACTAATAAAAAATCTAATACGACCAATAACATAAAATAAATAAATAAAAACTAAAATAATTAAAATCAAATTTATAAAATCGAAAATCTAAACTATGATAAAGTGAAATAAAATAAAAATAAAAATAAAACGTAGCAATTAGATTATTACCTAAAAAAAATAGTACCGAAATAAAAATTGCACCTAGAAGAATCCGACAACCGTTACCGACTCCCCGGCAACGGCGCCAAAAACTTGTTCGGTAAAAACTAGTTTTATAATTTATAAACCGAAACACCCCAAGTATAAGGATCGTAGTATAGGGTGTTTACGGGTCGTCCTAAGGGAGTGGAATGTTTATCGGATCAAGGAACAATTATTCTAACGATTACGTCACAATTATCTATCTAAACGAAAGTTGAAACTAACTAAAACCTAAACCTAAGAATTAAAAACAGAAAACAGAGATAAAACAAGCTGAAAAATAAGAAAACAGAAAAACTGCATTTGAGCGCTCACTTTGGTGAACGAACGCCTGAAACTAAATCTAACGGACGGGCGTCTGCTATTGCGGACGAGCGTCCAACTACGAACTGGAACAGAAAATTGCAGAAAAACAGCAGGAAACTAGGGTTTATCAACTAGAACTTAAACTAAAGATTAAACTAATGATTCGATTAATAAACAATAAAGGAAAACACAAATGAGGCAACGAATCCACCCATCAACCAACAACCCCAACTAGATGGTGATCTAAGATGTAGTTTTTAGTGGTGATTTATTCACTAATCCAATTAAATATCTTCAATCAAATTCTAGGGTTTCGCTTATCTTTTCAAATAAACTAAACATACAATCAACCCGAAATCACGAGGTTGTTTCAAACTCTTACTCAACTAATCATGCATAATCTCTTAAAACACGAATAATTGCATCACTTGAACGAAATAAAACTTAAACCAATATATTTTCATACATAGATCCAAGCATATAGATATAGATAAATCGCTTCATCAAATTGTTAATTCCAACAAAACATGATCAATACAAAACAAAGATCCAAAGTGATGAAAACTATAAATTAAACTCACTAACACAAAGCATCGAACTCTCTAGTTGGTTGTGTTGATGATGGGCTTCCTCCGCCGACTCACGCAGCAGTATTTAGCCAACAATCATGTTGAAGATGATTGTTGGTTGGGAGATTTGCATCTCTCGTGAAATTAGGGTTCTCTCGCCGCAGCTTTTGGTGAATTTGCGATCTCAATTATGTGGTATATGAATTAGGTTGGGGCCGCCGCTTTATTTATAGAGTTTTGAGTCGGTTAGGGTTAAGTCGGCAACGGACGCCGCCTGGTCTTATGGACGCCCGCCCGTAATGCCTGGACGCTGAGTAAACGCCGCTCATCCTCCGTCTGAACTCTCTCAATGTAAAACACACCCCGACGCCCGCTTGCTTTATCAAACGCCTGCCTGGAATGGACGCCGCACTTAACGCCGCCCAAGATGCTGAGGGTCGGATTTCATCATCTTTATCCAATTTCTTCAAGCCAATTCCAACTCCATCTCTTATGATTCGACTTGAGCTTCATTTATCCACTTATCGCACTCGAAAATTAACTCCTGCATGATAAATAAACAATGCAAAAATGTAATAAAATCCAAATAATAATAATTCCATTAAATCAACACTTAAAATCATCAATTTTGCATACAACCCTCTTAAAATCATCTTTATTAAATAATTACACTTAAAACCTTAATTCTCATGTAAATTGTGCAAATGTGGGGAAAATAATAATGAAATATACCCTTAATAATCATATAAATATGGCCTTAACAAGGTGAAGCAATCACAACTCCACCTGAGTTATCTGTTAACGCCGGAGAACAGATATTAGCTGACTGCAAGAGACTGCACGATTATCAAAGCTGGAAACTGAGCTCTATATCAAATCAGAGGAGTCAGTTGGTAGAAATGGAAATCACAGAGAAATGGGTGTTTAATCTTTTTAATATCACTCATTTGTCCAAACTGATCAACACTGATGAATTTCTGAGCAATTAATATGCGTTGATCAGAGACAGTCATTGGAATAAAATTGCAGCAGGAGTAGATTCTAAGAAAGATGACAATGATGATGATGATGATGATTCACAGGGAAATCCTAAGTCATAAGGAGGAGTTTTGGATCCTACTCAGGAAAAGGAAACTGGAAATGATAAAATATTGCTGATGATGAAGATAACTCTGAAGGAAGTAGTGAAGACTCAGACTCTGAAACTCAGTCAGAATTTGAAAATGAAGAAAATGAAGATGATCAGTCCCCAATCACATCGCCTCTCAATCACCAAATCAGACGTGAGATAGCAAAAGCCGAGGTCGATAATGTTGGTGAAGAATCGATAATGATTTCAATGTTGAAATATCACCAGTCAGAGAAATCGATCACTCAAATCTGGAAGAAGTAAGAAGATAATTTGAGGAGAGGAGAAAATCTACGGAATACAAAGAGGAACTCAAGAAGGTTGTTCCTACTCCTATCAAAGAAACAAAAGTGACTCAGAGATGGAGCGATAAAATCAAGTGCAAAAAGTCAAATCGGATAAGACATTCTACACAAGTTGACATTATCAAGTTTTATCACAATGAACTGATCCGTATTCAGAAAGATGATATCAGTTTATTTGGTAAAGTGTTAAAATCCTTGGAAGAAAGCAAAACTGAGAGGAATAACATGGAAAAGAGACTGGATAAAGTCAAGAGCGATTGTCATGACACATTGATTGAAATTCGCAAAACAACCATTGAAAATGATTCACGGAAAGCTGAAACTACAGAGAGATGGGAAGGCATTCTTAATAATTTGGTTTACAGAATGGTGTTAATGGAGAATGTAATGAAGGATTCAGTTGTAGCTCAGACCATATTGGCATCAAACCAGCAACATCTCAACTCCTACATCAAGAGTTTGATCGAGAATAATGATGTCAATAAGGGGGAAAGTTTAGATATGTTAAAAGTCAATGCGTTAGATATGCCAAAAGTGCTGGAGAACATTGATGATAAACTGGTTGAAATGAAGAAAGCTAGAGGAGAGTTTACATATGAAGAAATGGAGATAATTGCAAAATTTGCTGAACCAACTGACAAAAGACTTGGTCAAGATTCTCGTCTTTACAATATTTTCAAAGACATGCCCTTGAAAGAAGGAGAATCCATAGAACAATCCTTATCAACCTTTCTGAGTATGCAAAAGATCATCATGCATTTCTGGCACAAACTGAGCAAATGGGAGAGAAATGGCACTTTGGCGAAAGTTCCATAAAAAGTTGAGAAAGAGGAACTGATTTTGTTTTGGAATTGCTTGGCGCACAAGTGAAAAAAGCGAGACAAATCGTGTTTTTGTTTGTTGTACTCTTCAAGAGCAAATTTTTCAAGAACACAATATGTCCAATTCACGGAACATTTATGCAAATATTAATGGAATTGAAAGATCGGCAACAAATGAAGCCATGAAGAAGTATGCTGAAGATTTTGATAAACTCAGTTTATCTGAAGTGAAAGGAAAAGGAGCTGACACTTAGTTTCTTTTCATGTATTGTATTTTTAATACCTGTATTTGTAACTCGCCTCTAAATATAATATCCGCTTTCCCGATTCATTCTGTTTTGTTTATTTTGTCTTTATCTTTTTGCATTGCTTTTAAGGAGGGTATTGACATCATCAAAAAGAGGGAAATTGTTGGAAATAAAATTTATGTTTTGATGATGATTCATCACTTATTCAGTTATTGTTCTTTTTCGACCCCATTGATGAAGTGTCATAACTAGTCAAGATAAGGCAAAGCAAAAAGATGTCTAGAAATCAATGTATAGGATTTAATATGGTCTGATATTTGTATAAGTCAATCAGACAAGCACTGTAATAGTTCAAGGTTTAGAACTGAGAAACTGGGTAATTAACTAAAGGAAACGGAGATCCTAGAGATACTGGAAAACTGACATAAGAACACACAAACAGAAACTGAAGAAGGTAAGTTCGCTGAGGGACACAGACTCAGTTGACTTATCTAAGAATTAAAGAATCGAGGATCGACTCGATTCATCAAGATTGAAGAACTGAGGGTTCAAACTCAATTTATGAAGACTAAAGTCGAGACTGTAAATTTAGACTTCAGGCAAGATTGTGATGACCTGAACTGACTTTGTGGATCTTATATCAAGGCCTAAGAAACATAAGTACAATGACATCTTAGATGATCAATTGAATGGTGTACTCAGATTTAGTCAATTGTAATCTGAAGAAAATAGTACTGAGACTTTGAAGAAAAGTAAAAACTCAGTTAATGCTCTTAAAAACTGGAAACTGACTACGTCATGTTTGAATCAGTTTTTAACTAAAGAAAGGAGGAACTGAAGATAAATCAAACCATTGTAAGATAAGCAATCTTATTGGTTACGCAGAAATGTCAGGAAGGACACTGACACACAAAAGAAGAGCAGGACCACTAACGGCTGCAAGGATTCAAATTCAAATGATCTAACCGTTAGAGAAACCCCTATAGATAGATCACTTCTACTACAAGAAGTAAGGTGGAATTCTAAAATTTAATCAATTCAAGAAAGTTCATATTGAAGGGGAAAAGCAAATTAATAGAATTCCTGCTAAGCATTTAATTGCCAGATCAAGAAATATCTTCAAGTGATCTTAAGCATTAAAAGAAGATTAAGATCAATTATTTGAAGAAAAACAGAGCTGTGCATAACTTATTTATCTAGAAAAGAAAGCTCAAATCACAAGTTGAATCATAGTCAGTGATTCAAACCTCAACTTTGATCTTATCAAAGGTTTTAAACTGTGAAACACCAAGAAGGTGTGAAGGATAGGTTGAGTCACAATGTGAAGATCTGTGTTTGTGATGAGTCGTGAATAGGCAATTTCAACCCTCTAAGGACCAAAGTGTAGCTAGCTTAGTTCAAACAACAATCCTACCATTGAAAGACTCAAGCCTGGAAGATTGTGAAACTAGGGATTAGTGAAGGACAATCAAGCGTCCTAGAATTTACTTTGTATCTTGTAAATCAGTAAACCTCAAGAACATAGTAGATTTGACCTCCGCATCACAGGGGAAGAGAGGGCTGACATGATTACCCCACCTGGAACCTCTATAATTCTTGTCTATTTACTTTACGCATTTACTTACTGCATTATAGTTATATCATCTAGTTCGCATACTCAAGAATCGCCGAAGAATCGAGTCAAGACATTAACTGATAAATCATATTTTACAAAGGCTTAATTTAATTCTCTGCCGGTTAACTCAGTGAAGGATAAGTCAGCTTTGACTTATACACAGCTAAGTTAGCTTAACTCCGTACAAGTTTAAGTTGAACTTAATCAAGTTTAAGTTTTAGTTTTAAGTTAGGTTTTTGGTGACAAGTTTATTCACCCCCCCCCCCCTCTAAATTTGTGTTAGCCTTTCTAAGGGACCAACATCTGTGATGACCTTGGATAAGTCTAAGTTATAATTCAAATGATGGAATACAATGTCTAATATGGTGTACACTGATCTCACCCAAAATAATGATCGATTCAAGAGACCAAAGATAAAAGATCAAGGAAGATGAGAATTCAATAGACCAGCAGAGTGAACTGACTATCGGTTGAGTAATAACAATGCAGTGAAGAAAGAACCAAACAACCAAGTCAGAAGGATCACTTAACCGTTCAGGGAACGGCCAAGTAAACTTTACTTGTTCAGATTTCATACTATGAAGATCAATCATTAAATGCACAATCAATTGAGGATCAATCAATGACGGATTTTCTTATAGACCTTTGAAGAAATCTGATCACTAAAATCAAGGAGAAAATCAAATCAAGGATTATCAAGGCTATAAATAGAAGGTATTGACAGAAAAGAAAAACAACGATTGAATCTGATAAGAAACAAGCTGAAACGCTGTCAATTTGAAAAGCTTTCTATCTGCACTTAAAGGAAATATCTAGAGATCAACTCAGTAAACAGAACTCAAATTTCAAATCAAGCACTAAGGTTGATCACAATTCTGTGAATGCAATTCATATCAACTGAAGCAACTGAATTAAAGGAATCTGAGAAGGAGTTGCAACCTTTGTGATAGCTGCTAAAAGATTTGTTCTCAAGGAGCAGTGATAGAGACTGAGTCACTAAAGCTTTTGAAGCCAATGAGTGATAGTCTTGCAGATTGTGAAGCTTGTGTAGACAAGGACAATCGTGCTATTGTATCTGTGAAAACAATAGTGAATTCCTCCAATCATCACATGAGAATAGTGGATTAAGGGATTACACCACCCTGAACCACTATAAACCTTTGTGTCTATTTACTTTTAGCAATTTACTTTACAACACTTTATTTCATTGCATACTCTATATATGTGATTGCATAATCTACTTTGAACCAACATTTAAAGAAGGGATTTATCTGCTTCCCAAAAGTTTTTAAATATAAGAAAAGTTTTTGAAACTCCACTATAGTCATTCACCCTCATCTGACTATAGTTTTACCATTCTCTAGGACCAACAATTGGTATCAGAGCAGTGTTCCTAGTTTTAGAACCTGTTCAGATCTAATTTCTAGTAACAAGGAGATCACATATTTTCAGAGTAGTTTTCAAATTTGAGCTTTATATATATATGTATATATATATATATATATATATATATATATATATATATATATATATATATATATATATATATATATATATTTATTTGTACTTATGGATTCCTTAAATTTTATGTCAAAGGTACCTGTATTCAATGTTAATAATTTTGATGAATACAAAATAAGGATGTTGTCTCATCTTGCAGCAACTCATGAAGAAATGCTGGATGTAATTAATGATGGCCCAATCAAGATCACAACTGTGATAGCCACAGGAGCAGATGAAGGAAATGAGATAGACAAACTCAAGAAGGATTGGACCAAGGATGACAGAAGAAGAGCAAACCTAGATTTTGTTGCAAAAAATATGATTTTGAAGACTCTGGACTGCAACATGTTCATGAGGATCAAAGATTGCAAAACAGCATAAGAGATGTAGGACAAATTGGCACTGATCAATGAAGGATCAGAAGCAGTCAAGGAAAATAAATTATCTGTTGCAAAACAGAAATTTGAGAACTTTAAAATGAAGACTTGTGAATCCATTGATCAAATGGATAACATATTTTCAAGCATCATCAGTGAACTGCAACAACTTGGACATACATACCCTCAGAAGGAAGTTTGTCTGAAGATATTGAGAAGTCTACCTGAAAGATGGAAGATTATCACATCAGTTCTTAAAGTAACAACAAACCTTGTAAACACTGACACCTTGACTCTGATGTCTCAATTAAAGGCTCATGAATTTGAGTTGAACGGTGAATACAATTGCACCAAAGAGAGGCACGTAATGCCATTCAGCTCGTTGCACCTCAAAAAAGCAAAACAAATTGACTCAAGCAAAGAAAGAGACACATGAGCTGAAAGAACATGTAGCTTTACTGATCAAACGTTTTGACAGGTTTAGCAAGAAGAAGCAATTTAAAGGAGGTTCATCATGAAACAAGAAGTCAAGCTCAAGCAAAGACATGAAGAAAAAGGATGATGAATATAGATGCTTCAACTGTAAGAAGAAAGGTCGTTTCAAGCCTGATTGCCTTGAAGAAAAAGACAAAGATGAGGATAAGAAGAAGTACAAGACAACCGAAAAGAAAGAGCAAAAGGCACTCAAAGTCGAAACTAGCGAAGGAAAAAGAATGAAGAATCATCCTGAAAATGATTACGATGATGATGAAGTTGACGATTTCTGCATAAATGAAAAGGCTTACTTATGCCTTATGGCTAAAGAATCAAATGAAACTGAGGTAACATCTAGCTCATACTCATCATCTAGTGCATCCACATCTGACACTGCACAATCTTCTATTCTCCTCTTAGATTCTGCAAATCAAATTAAAAATCTCATGAGTAAATTTGAAGAAATTCAAGTAAATCATGAAATTTTGGAACAAGAATGTGAGAATCTGAGAAAAGAAAATAAAAGATTAAAGAAAGAACTGGATGAAGTGAAAGCTGAACAAACTAGTAAGGAAATTTACTCAGTTGATCAACAAGCAGCAGATGATCACTCATCTGATGTTGAACGACCAGCTGAGAAAATATCCCTACCAATTAAGGACACCACTACACCACAAATTGCACCAGCTTACAAACCCCCAAAAAGGTTTGGATCCAGATCCGGTCTTGGCTACAATGATCGAGGATGAAAATAGAAACAATGGACAACACACTTACAATCAAGGACCAAGCCTGGACCAAAATACGAAAAAGGGATGCACCATAGTTTCAACCACTCATCCCGCACCGTGAAGTCAAAACCTAGTGTAGTGAAACCGCAGAATAAATCATCAATCCAGCCAAGTAAAGGCAAATGTTTTCAGAAAGGTAAGGTAAGACTTTACCCTTCTGAGGATGATTGGAATGTTGCACCCCCAAAATACAAGAAGAATATTACAAACAAAAAAAAAATACAAGAAGAAACCATTTCATGCTATGCATCATGTGTTTAGGAAAAACCAACCAAGGCACATTCCTAGACACAAGAAGCAACATGAAAATAAGTTTCCTCCTGCATATTGGAGAGTGAAAAAGGATGTAAATGCACCAAAAGTAGAAAAAGTATCGTAATACACTTAGTAGAAATATCGAAGCTATTCTCGCCATGCCTTATACATATAAAGTTGATGACTTCAATTATCCAAAAGAAGATCCTTTGGATATACACTTGGAGTAGGAGGCATGATCAAGTAACAGCATGGACCCAAACAAATGTTGGGTACCTAAACATACTTAACTTGTTTTGTAGGATGTCTGGTACATAGACAGTGGATGTTCCAAACACATGACAGGAAACAAGAGATGGTTGACTGCTTTTAAAGCCTTTGATGGACCCAAAGTAACATTTGGAGGCAAAGAAAACCTAGGAAAAATTAAGAAGGAAGGCATAATGCTCAAAAACAGTTTGAAGATTCAAAATGTAGCTTATGTTAAAGGACTGAACTTCAATTTGCTAAGTATCAGTCAATTCTGTGACAAAGGCTACAATGTGCACTTCAACAAGGAAGGATGCAAGGTGATTCACAACCAAACCAACACAGTTGTACTTGCAGGAAGAAGAGAAGACAACATGTATGTGGTAGATTGGAAGACAACAAAAGCAGAAACATGTTTGCTTGTCAAAAATAAACAATCAACCAGCTGGATTTGGCATAGAAGATTGAATCATCTCAACTTCAAAACCATCAACACACTGTCAAAGAAGAAGTTAGTTGAAGGCCCAGAGATCACATTCAAGAAGGAAAGTCTCTGGGCCGATGACCTTATCCGTTATTGAGTTTATGATAGGCCGTGCATGCATCCAAAGGCTCTTTCTGACTTGGCGGGCTATCTTTGGTTTTGACATATCAAAAACCAGGTCAAAACAAATCGAACCGAATAATTGATTTAATTTTATATTCGTTTTGATTTGACTTAATTTTTTGTTTTGTTTTGTGGGAGACTTAAAAATTTAAAACACGTATAAAATGATTTGGTTTCATAAATTAATAAAAATCATTAAATCGAGCCATGACTAATTGACTTTCGCTCACAACCAGGATCCTCTCAAGTACAGATGTACTACCTCCGCTCCATTATAAGTTATACATATTTTTAAAAAATTGTCACTATAAAAAGTGTCGGCTACTTTATATTACTAATGATCATTTAATGTTTATTTTCTAAAGATACTGGCCAGTTAAACATTTATTTATCGTGACTCATTTCACATCCCAAAACAAACATTTATTATTTGTTAGTGGTAAGTATGTCAATGTAGTATAAAACACAACACACTTAATTACATTTTTATTATGTGTTAAAACTAAAAGAAGACACTTAATTTGGCACCGAGGTAGTACTAACCATACATCAAAATATAAAATAATTTAGCCAGATAGTATTTTTGAAAAGAACAAAAAAAAAAAAAAATTAGCAAAAAAGACACTAGACATATGAAGACAAAAATACCTTTTATAAATACACGCATTAATGGTTGTTGTTTATTGTTTTTAATAGAGGACAAAATTATCTTAATACAAAATATTTTATCTTTTACTAAAATACAAACGTTATCATCATTTTTGATAATTTCATAAATTTTATTTTATTTTAAATTTTTTTGGTTCTTTTTCGTAATTTTCCTTTTTGAAAACTACGTTGTTACGTCAAATATTGTGAGATATTACTTACGGCCACTGTTTGAGTGCTTGCTCGCTCATTGTATCGTGCATTTCGGGAAATTTTATTATGGTTACGATTAACGATGAACGATGATCCGGGGACCAATAAAAACGACAAATAACATAAGAAATTTCATCGCAGTAAAATATAAATCTCATGTATTGACATTTTTACCCTTTTATAAAACATTTCATTAGTGGACAAGTATGACATGGTGGTCCTGGACCACCATAAAACCACTGCGTGCATTTCATTTCTATATTTATTACATAATTAGTTCGTCAAAATTTTCCCCCAAAGGCTAAAGTGAAGGGAAAAAAAATGGTGGCTTCCATGTACACCGCCGGCGCCGACTCCCTACCACGATCTCCTCTCAATCCTCTGCCGTTCCCTGAGGCCGGCAGAGAGAAGAAAACTGTTCTGATCCGATCGGTCTGGTCCGATAACTTAGAGTCTGAATTCTCCTTGATCCGTGGCTCCGTCGATCAGTACCCATACGTTTCCATGGACACTGAATTTCCCGGCGTTGTCTATCGTCAGGATTTCCGCCGTCCTACTGATCCTCAGAATCATTATATGATTTTGAAGTCTAACGTTGATGCGCTTAAGCTTATTCAGGTCGGGATTACTCTCACAGACGCCAATGGAAACCTCCCCGACCTCGGCTCACCTGACATCAGTTACATCTGGGAGTTCAACTTTTCTGATTTTGATGTCGCTCGCGATGATCACTCTCCTGGCTCCATCGAACTCTTACGCCAGCAAGGAATCAACTTCGAGGAGACCCGTGAGCGTGGCGTCAATTCTTTCCGATTCGCGGAGCTTATGATGTCATCTGGTCTTGTCTGCAATGATAACGTGACTTACGTTACGTTTCACAGTGCTTACGACTTTGGGTACTTGATCAAGGCATTAACTGGTCAGGCTTTGCCAGATTCATTGGAGAAATTCTTGGAACTGTTAAGCTTGTTCTTTGGGAGCAGGGTTTATGATGTGAAGCATTTGATGAAATTTTCCAAGACACTTCATGGTGGGTTGGACCGTGTGGCAGGTAACCTTGCATTGACTAGGGTTGCTGGCAAATGTCACCAGGCCGGGTCTGACAGCCTGCTGACTTGGCAAGCGTTTGAGAAGATCAGAGCTGTTTACTTCAATGGCGACTTGGGATTGCAAGAGAAGTATGCAGGTGTTCTTTATGGGTTAGAGGTGCTCTCTGCTGCTTGAATTATCTTGTTGGCTTTTTAGTAGGTGTTTTTCTTATCTTGATGTAGAATTCTCTTTATTTTCTCTAGTCCATTTGTAAAATCCTTTGGTCTAATATGAAAACTTATCACATTTCATTGTTGGTTTTGTTTTACCCTGGCTTATCTTATATCCTTTTCAAATGGTTATGCAAAGATATATCACCTTTGAGTTTCTTGTACTGAGTGTCTCTTCCACAATTTCAATAATCTGATGTTACAACCACCAGACTCCAACATTAGTATAAATTCCCAAGTATCACTACGGAGTCGAGTGGATAAAAGAGGTTTTCTAACAATGATTTTTCTGGAAAACTTCAGTTGATTGTTTAGCTGATGTGATTCAGTTGTCAGATGTCAGCAGTTTCAAATGGTTTACTGCTGACATTTGAGACGACTGTAGTAAAAACAGACTTAGTTTAGCGTTTGGGTACTTGATTTTACCTGGTTGGATAGGCAAGATTCTAGCTTTTTCATTCAACAAGCCTAATAAATGCCAGTGAAAATCTGGAACTGTTAAGTTCAATAAGAATTTGCTTCAATTATGGGTTTTTTTCTCCCACATGATTGTAAAGCAGTTTATATCATCACTTCTAACTTTATATTGACATCAGTTGTCAATCAGTAAGGGTGCACAAAAGTATGAATGATCATTGAATATTCAAAATTCTATAAATGAACAGGCATAGCTTTGTTGTTCCAAAACAAACCATGGTTTCTCCATTTTGCTAAACTAACTTCACTTTCAAACACGACTTCCAATGGCTCAAAAGATAATGTTATGGTCCATTTATGGGAACCAAGCATTTGGTTTTAAGGGTAATATGTGAATTTTGTATTTCTGTGAGACCTTGTAATAAAATGAAATAAAGTATTGGCATCTATATGGCAACACCGTCGTTAAATTGGATGTTTCACGTGGATAGCTGGAAAATTAACTAGATTTCTTGACCTGTTTGTTTAAGGGGGTGTTTGGTTCATATGAAGGAATGTATCCTTGTGGGGGTGGTATACGACGACTTTGATCTGACTTTAGAATGAACCTAACTGACTTGTATCCTTGGTAGAATAAGAGCTACTAGTATCATTACAATACTCAGTGCTTAGTGTCTATATGAGAATGAGATTTGTTGTCTTCTTTCACCTATACACCACCTGTAAACACAGTCCCACCACCGTCCTCTAGATTACCATAACATCCTTCTCCAATCTAGCCTTCCTTGTCTGAGTTGTCTCTTCTTCCTCCACCTTCACAACACCAAATCACCGTGCTGTGTCGCCACTTGGTCGTATCTCCGCCCACAATAAATGGAAATTAGCCATTTAACTGTGCTGAATCTCTACTAAATGCTTGACTATTGATAAAGAAACAAACCAGTAACAATGTAAGACTGTCAATGAGATTTAGAATGACTTGATATGTTCATCCTCACAATTGTTTACCTTGTATCTTTGTAAGAGTTGTCTCTTGACTTGAATTCATCCTTCGGGCTTTGGCATATGGTTAGCTTTTAGAGCAGCATCAAGGCTTCATTCACTATGAAGTGTGACAATTCATACGATATGAGAAGTAGTGTTGAACTACCATCTCTCCCGAAAGCTTAAGATGTTGGGGAGGGTAGGTAAATTACATGTTAAATAAAGCTGACTTCAACACGCTCCTTCATGTGTTGGCCTATAACAAGTAGCTTGGGCCAACATAGGGCACACACAAAGGCGTATAAATGGCACAAGTCCAACAGAATAATATGCGTATTTAACAACTGATTGAGATTCAGTATGTATTAGGCATATTTAACAACTGATTCACTGGACTGACTGTATGCCCGTTAGAGGTGAGTTGCAGAATTTGGAAGGAATCTAGCTCCTTCTTGTCTAGTCACTGACTGTGGTACAACTGAGGCAGAGTTCTGTGATATGGTTAGAAAATTAAATGTTTATTTTTCCTACTTATCACGCCATTCTTCTATTCATGCTGCTTGGCTATACAAAAAAGATCAATTAGCAGAAGATATAAAAAAATTGCATTAGCAAATTAACCTGAGGTGAATTTCATTTGCATTAACAATTTACTGGAGTTTAGATATCCTGTCTTACTGTACCGTTTACGCACTATATCTGTATTTTGTTTGGATGATCGAGGGTTGCCAAAAGCTCTGGCAACTCGTGACTGATGATTATTGCCCTCTGATTTAGTCAAATAAGTTAATATGGGTTGGTCAGGCATTATTTTCTCTAGGCAAATTTACGCAAAACTACTTGTTTTTTACTTGATAACTGAAGATCCAGGGATTTCAGATTTATTGTTGTGATTGTGAGAATACTCTACATGATGCTTTGCCATTACCTTTTTTGTTTTAGCATTTATCTTTTCTGATGGAAATGAATTAGCCTCAGTGATTATCTTCTTTTCAAGAAGTACAGAACTGGCTGAAATCATTTTCTTAGTTTGTGATTTAAACTTCCACTTTGACTTGTCATTGCTCAGAGCCAAAGTTGAGATTTAGAAGAAAAGGTAACTATTCAAGAAAAATATAAGCAGCACAGGTATGTAGCTGATTTTGTGTATTTCTGTTGCCGGTACTTGTTTCATGGACCAAATCTGAAATGATTTCTTAACTTTTTGTTACTTTCGTTGCCTTTCTGTATTGGTCTTTTAGGTGAATCTACATACTACCTACTATGTAGAGAAATAAGTAAAATGTGATGGCTTATGCTTCTGTGTGTGTGGTGTCTTCATAACTCATTGTTGTGTGCCCGTTGGGTATCGACATGTTCCACGATTTAGAAGGCAGCCCACATAACATAAAAGCAATACATCTAAACCACCTCATCTGCCCTTCATAGTTATAAATTCCTATGTTTATGTTGATGTAGATTAATGAGTGCATTTGCAAGTGAGTTTGGAGTAAACCGGAGTCTGAGGGGAGGTTTATACGGATCGTGTTTATTGTCCGTGTTGCCTAGCTAGCTAAAACTTATGAGTATATATGAATGAGCCACAATGTTCTTGATTCCCAAAGATCCTACATCTGGGATGCCAGTGCCACTACATGTTCTTTCGGGGTTAAACATGACGTGTTTTTCTGAGAAAAAGTACAGGTGGAAAAAATCATGCAAAATTAATGTGAATGATGATAGATAATACAGTCAATTATTTTCTTACTTTCTTGCTCATCTTCTTATTAGATTAACAAAGCTGCCTCATAATTCATGTTTTTTTTTAATTGCTGGATTGGTGTAAGCAAGTACAATACAGATGACAGATTGCATAACCGATGCTTTTTGCAAATTCAGGATGTTCAAAAACTATGCTTGATGAAAATTGAAATGGGCAAAACAAAAAGCATCGGTTTCCTTCAACTTTAAAAAAAGAAAATTTGCAAAACGTCATAAAAATTAAAAAAAATCACTTTCTGACTTAATTATCTGTCCAACCCGGTTTCCTCAATTTTTTTTTTAGGATTACTACATTTTTATAATGGTGACACTTTTTCTTTAGATCCGTGAAGACTTCATTTCTGAAATGGAGTTATCAAGCTAATTACTGTGTGCTGTTTATAAATTTTAGGGGGAATGAGGGAGAAGGACAAAAATATTTCATCAATTGAGTAGAAGGACAGTCTTTTGAAACTTTTGCATAAAGGACAAAACTATTTATTCATCTGTCGAAATTCACTTGTGTTAAAATTCATTGTTGAAATTCACTCGCCAAAATTCACTATCGAAATTCACTAATTTTTAAAATTCATTGTTTTATTCACCGATTTTCTGGATTCATCATCAAAATTCACTATCGAAATTCACTTATTTCGGGATTCACTATGGAAATTCACCGATTTTCTGATTCATTGTTTGTCATTCTTCTCGCTTATAAAAATTATCATTGTCCTTCTCCTATAAAAAATATGTAGTTGTCTCCGTTCTTAATAATATTCCAGATTGTGTCCTTATCCCTAATTTCCCATAAATTTTAAGCAGAAATATATTGACTTAATTTTATGAAATGATTCATTTTGTATAATCCAGATCAAAACTGGGTCCAGTATATAGACATGCGTGAACCCTAAGGCACAATCATTCGTGGAAATGGCCAACTGAAATTGTATGTGTGAGTAAACTATTAACAAGTGGTATAAAATCCATACCCTAGAATTAAAGATGTCGAGTGACGAGGACGTATTTAACCACGCCATGTGTCACGCACACAATACCCGTATAAGTAATAAAAATAAACTTGATACCCTAACATCGGCTGCTCGCCTTCAGGTCGGCTAGAGCGTATAATGATAAACACATGTTTTTCAGGATAATTATGGAAAGAATTCTAATCCATTAAGGCTCTGATCTTTACCATTTAAATTTAATTTTCGAATAACATGATTATCTTCTAAAATCAGGGGATAAAGACGGCGTAATAATGCTTGAAGGACACGAAAAAAAGTCCACAATGGACACGGCCCATTTGGCCAAGGGCATAAGTGTTCCCTATAAAAACGTTAATAAGAACTACGACAAACTTGATTCCAAGACAGACTTTGGATACGTAGGCAACTTAGAAAAATCTCAGGCTTAGTCTAAATTCCCCCACAAAAATCTTCTCATTATTCGCACTTTTTCTACTTATTTTCCTTGATTCAATTACCACTAGACTAAACGGCCAAGATTATTACCCGACGAAATTTTGCTTCGTGAATTGGCGCTAGAAAGAGGGTCCTTCTATTGGTAATTGTTCGAGATTTATCTTGATTGCATCAATGGCGAAAACACGTCGTGAAAGTCACCGGCGCCGAGAATGGCCGAGCACGCGATAATGAGAAATAGAGAACACCGATTCGAGAATCAAACACAAAGAAACCGAGGAGGTTTCCTTGGATTCAAAGACATCGTGCAATTGTTGATCGCCTAGCGCAATGGATCCCCACTGCAGAAAGTGCTATTCTCCGTGCAAGACATCCAGAGAATGGCGATTCAGAGGAAAGTACGGAAGGAAAAACACCCTCTTATCAAGGGAAAAGTAAGCAAGATGAAGAGGCGTCTCTCTAACAAGGGAAAGAAGCCGCTGGATGCCCGGGTTAGGGAAGCTGCTCGGGCAGAAATTAATCCCATGATGGGCAAAGGATCTGACGAGTTTTCTTTTACTTCACCCTTCACAAGACAAATAGAGAATTATGAGCGACCGGTCGGATTCAAGGTCCCAAAATTAGACCCATATGATGGGTCCAAGGACCCATCGGATAATCTTTTCCAATACATCACCCAGATGAGTCTGTTCAGCGCTTCGGACGAGATGAAGTGCAAAGCTTTCTTGACACGGTTGACAGGCCGAGCTCGGGAATGGTTCCGGAAACTCCCACCCAGGTCAGTTTCTAAGTTTTCTGAGCTAGGTAGACTGTTCCTTACGCCTTTATCACGGCTAAGCCGTTCCAGAGGAACGCCACCCATCTACTCACGATTAAACAAAAGAAAGAGGTGTCTGTCCTCTAGTACTTAAAAAGATTTAATGAGGAATCTGTGCAAGTAAAGGACACGGATGATCCGTTGCTGATCGCTTTGTTCGTAGCTGGACTGCGGAAAAGGAGACTGCATGCCAAGCTAAATAGCAAACTTCCTAGATCAATGGAGGAATGCATGGATGCGGCTTATAAGTATTGCCAAGGTGAAGAGGCAAATAGGTTGAAACGAGAGTTAGAAAAAGGGGAATCTAGAAGTAAAAAGACGGAGGATAAACCATACAGGAAGAGGAAAGTGGTCTGTGACCGGATGACTGCCCCGATCATAGATCGGCTGGGGAAGAAAGGTGCTTTACAGGAAATATATTTTATCCCCTAAATCGACCTCGGGTATAGGTCTTAGCGATTATGGAACAGAAAGGGATAGCTCGGACACCACCCCTTATGAGAAGCCCTTCGGAAATGAGATATCATAGTAAATTATGTGCTTACCACAAGGATGTGGGGCATGATTCAGAGGATTGCAAGGACCTAATAAGGGACATTGATGCTTCCATAATGGAGGGAAGATTGGATGAGGTCGTAGACCAATCTCAAGATCCCGAGCCATGAGGACGAAGAGATTTCAGACGCAGGGCGTACCGGCAAGATCGGGACATGCAAGAAGAGCCGCAGAGAAAAAAAGATCGAACCCCAGATGCCGATCGGCAGATCGACAATCATCCGATTAACACTATCAACACTATTGTAGGGGGTCCCAACGTTAGTTTGGAAGGTTTAATTGGTCAGGTCGGGAAGTCCGTGATTTATGGCCCAAAGGATCCACTCCCCATGATAACCAACAATGAGGGTCTGGTCATTGAAGGCGTAGTTCGTGAAAACCTGGTGAAATGTATATGTGTCGATATTGCGAGCGCTGTTAGCGTCTTATACCATTCTGTCTTCCAATCAATGAAACTAAAAGATTTAGATTTAACACCTGTCTCCACACCGCTTTTTGGCTTCGCAGGACCTCCAGTTCATCTTATGGTAAAGCTTGCCACAACATTCGGAAAAGATCCCAAAAGCAAGACATTGATGGTGAACTATGTAGTGGTAAAGGCTCCGTCATCTTATAACATCATTATGGGAAGACCAACGCTAATCGACCTCCGAGCTGTGATTTTGCTGGTCCACACCAGGCTAATGTTTCCTACTATAGAGGGTTCAGTATAAATCAAAGGAGGCATAGAAATGGCAAGAAGCTGCTACATGGTGATGGTCAACAGGAAAGGAATTGAGCTGATGCAAGCCGTTTCATATTTCTATTCTTTGATACAGTTATCATGATTATCTATTTTCAGTAATTTGTTAATTTTACTTTTGGATGATTTGAATTTGCACTTGGTGGTTGCTTCTTTTTTATGCAAGTTACAATCTTTGATGCTTTATTTTATAAGAATGATGCTTGTTTGGGTGCAGAACCCATGTATATGTGAAGTTTGCAAAAGACATATTTTATTAAGTCCACATGACCGACAAGCTGAGATCCGCAGGTCGGATTCAACGTAATTTTATTAAGTCCGCATGATGGACAAGCTGAGATCCGCAGGTCGGACTCAGTGTAATTTTGTTAAGTCCGCAGGAGGACAAGTTGAGATCTACAGGTCGGACTCAGTGTAATTTTATTAAGTCTACAGGACGGACAAGTTGAGATCCGCAGGTCGGACTCGGTGTAATTTTATTAAGTCCGCGGGATGGACAAGTTGAGATCCGCAGGTCAGACTCAATGTGATTTTATTAAGTCCGCAGGTCGGACTCGGTCAAAAGAAAGTTGTAACCTCAAAAGAAATCTAAGCCCAACTCCAATAAAAAGCCAAGAGTGCCATTCAAAAATCACAAGGACGCACTGGGGGGCTAGGTTAGAAGATCAGGGAAGACATGCCAAAGCGCCATGAAGTAAGTAACAGCTTTTAAATAAGTATTAAGATACTTGCAAAATATGAAAAAAATTTGCATATATTATGGATATGATATGAATCATTTACATTCAAGTAAACTTAGATGTTTCTAAAAATAAAAAGTAAGGCAAAAATCTAAGACCCAGGAGTTGAACTCTGCTCTGGTCTCGTAGCCAGATCCGACTAGACTGGTCCGTAGACCCTTGAAGGGAGGCACGCTGGGCTGCATGATTGGCCATAATGTCCACCCCCATCCTGAATTCTTACACACGTCATTGTTGGAAATAAAATTTATGTTTTGATGATGATTCAGTTATTATTTTAAACCCCATTAATGAAGTGTCATAACTGGCTGTTATAGTGCAAAGCAAAAAGATGTCTAGATATCAATGTATAGGATTTAATAGGGTCTGATTGTTTTATAAGTAAATCAGACAAGCACTGTAATAGTTCTAGGATCAGAACTAAGAAAACGAGTAATTGACTTGATGAAACTATGAAAACTGAGTTCACAATTGAAGACTCAGAGCACACTATTAGGAACTGAGGAAGACAGGTTCGCTGAGGGACTCATACTCGGTTGACTTATCTAGAAGCTGAAGAACTGAGGGACACAGGCTCAATTATTGAAGACTGAAGTACTGAGGGTTCAAACTTAGTTTACGAAGATTAAAAGCCGAGACTGTAAAGTTAGAATTCAGGCAAGATTGTGATGACCTGAACTGACTCTATAGATCTTGTATGAAGACCTAAGATACATAAGGACAATGTTATCTTAGATGATTTATCTAAGTTATAGTGTACTCTGATTAAATCAATTATAATCAGATAAAGAATAGAGTACTGAGTTTTTGAAGAAGAGTAAAAACACCTCAGTTAATTCTCTTAAAAGCTAAAAACCGACTAGATCACAGAAAATCAGTTTCAAGCTGAAGTTATAAAAACTGAAGAAGAATCAGAACGTTGGAAATCAAGCATTTCCATTGGATGATAAACTGACATGTCAGAACGGCCACGGACATCTGACATATAGCCGTTGGTAGATACAATGGTTCAAATTCAAACGTTCAATTCATTCAAACGTTGGAATTACCCCTATAAATAGATCACTTCTACCACAAGAAGACACGTGGAGTTCTAAGAATAAGTTTATCAAGAAAGATTCTACTAAGGGGGAAAGTGAATCAAAAGAACTCCTGCTGTATACCTTATTGCAAGATAAAAAATCTTCAAAGTGTTCTCTAACATTCAAAGAAACATCAAGATCAAACACTTGGAGAAAAACAGAGCTTGAGCATATTATCCATGAAGAAGAAGAAGCTCAAATCACAAATTGAATCATAACTTTGATTTTATCAAAGGTTTTAGACTGTGAAACACCAAGAAGGTGTGAAGGACAGTTGAGCTGCAGTCAGGAAGACTGTGTTTGTGATGAGCTGGTGAAGAGGCAATACAATCCTTCAAGGACCAGTGGTGCAACAGTTGCAGAGCAGCAATTCTACCTGTTCTATAGTTGCTTAGATAGTGAAGCTAGGGATTAGCCAAGGACTATCAGTTTAGGACTTTCTGTAACCGAGCTACCTCAAAGAGTTCTAGTGGAATTTTCCTCCGCATCACATGGGAAGAGAGGATTGACAGGATTACACCATCTGGAACCTCTATAAATTCTGTCTTATTTATTTATTTACCTTATGCATTTACTTTCTATAGTATAGTTTATATCACATTAGAAAGCACTCAGCAAACATAAGAACCCGAGTCAGCACATCACTGCATGTTACTTCTACAAACTGATAACTCAAGTTTTACAAAGGCTTTAAATTTTCTGCTGCCGGATAACTCAGTTAAGAATAAGTCAGTCTTGACTTATACTAAGCTAAGTTAGCTTAACTCCGCACACGTTTAAGTTCAAGCTCAAATCTAGTTCAAGATTCAGTTTTTGGGTTTTTGGGGACAAGTTTATTCACCCCCTCTAAACTTGTGTCAACCTTTCCAAGGGACAAACAATTGGTATCGGAGCGGTTCTTCCTTTTGGAGGTGATCCAAAGTTGTTACTGCTTCGAGTCCTCAGTTTAAAATAACTGGCCATCGCTATTCCGATACCAACAATTGGTATCGAAATCGTATACGCTTACAAGAAATTCATAAATTTGAATCTCAATATCAGTTTGTCTGTTTGAAGTAACCGGTCATCAGTTATTTCAAATAGCTTTCGAAGATTTTCAAAACTACATCATGAATACACAACATCACTTTAGAAGTTTAATTAATTGCTCATTTTTAAGATTTGATGAATATAAAAGCAAATTGCGTGCTCTTGTTCTTTGACACTTAAGAAAGATTAATCGAGACATTCGTTAAAGATCCAATGATTATCAACAGCCATGAGAATTATGAAAATTTGCCACTAAGTCTTGCTGCACAAGATCACATTGAAAGTGATGAAGAAATCCTTCTTTTTGGAATTGAACCAGCAAATGCTATATCAAGTAAAGGAAAACAAATAGTGCAAGATGAAGAAGGTGTAACTGAGAACTTATCGATCAAACATCATTAGGTAAATGCTTCTACATCCAACTGTCACTCTGCCATAAACAATCATAGAAATGCAAATTTCAATGAAACCTTCGACATACTCATAAAGGAATTAGAGGAAATTCAAAAGAATTATGAGAGTGTCAAAAAGGAAAAAGAATTGTTGAAAGCTGAAGTTCTAAGACTAAATGTTGAGATTAATTTCATCAAGGCTAACAATGGAACTAAGGAAAATTGCTCAACTGATGAAATAACAGAAGTAATAAGTATCACAGAATCATCAGTTGATCCAATTCCTAAAGTTCAGTTCAATCCAGGAAAACCATTTAGAGATAGAACAGGTTTAGGGTTTGACAATCAACAGAATTCTAAGTTCAGACCTAGTGCAGTTGCACCTAAGTTTGTGGCTGCACAAAAATCAGGAACTCAGAAAACTGATAAAATTGTTAGAACTGACAAAAACTCAACGACAACCTCGGTCAAAAACGAAAAAACGTAAAATCAGGTTGGTGGCAACTCACAAACTGATAGATTCTACTGAAAGACTCAGAGGGCTTGAAAAAGGCAAAACTGATCCAAAACCAGTCAATAAAACATTCAAGTCATATTCACCAAAGAATGACACTCCTTCATGGAATAATAGATTCATGAGGAAAAGGGAGATTCTTTCCTACTGATGAAGACTGTAATGGACCCATGATCACTCAGTCCCACAAAATTTTTAGGAAAAAGACGATCGAGTCGAAACAGCAAAATGTTGTGAAAACTGACTTTTTTTTGCCAAGTCAAAAGGTCAAGAAAGACATGTGAGAGAAATGAAATCAATTTGGAGAAAATTAAATGATCTCAAAAAGGAGATTAATCCTTAGGAAAAGAAGTCATCCTTAAGAGTTAATCCAAAAGATAATTAAAAAGGACCCAAACATATATGGGTACCAAAAAGCTCTTAATTTGTTTTGCAGATGAAAACTGGCTACTGAGGACTTATGGAAAGCTGACATCGTCAAAACTGAAATGTCAATGTCTGATCAGGAAAACAAAACTGGGATATAGTCACTGAAGACTGATCTTGCTATAGATAAGATCAATGCTGAAATCTTACAGCTGGAGATACAGCGCATCAATCGCATTTACTGATACAAGCTACACTTGGCAGAAAATTCGTACTTTGCACAGATCTCAATCGTCCATCTTCTCCACTCACCACATTTTTCGCATCTCAACACCTGATGTGATTTATGACAAAATGTTTTGAATCCCATTCAGATTTTCTAACTACCAATTCTACCATCTATAAATACCTTTGTATTACCTTTAGCAAAATCTTTACATTCAGTTTCGTTCATCCCCCAGTTCAGAAGAATTGTTTTTATCTTCAAAATTCACTCCAACAATTAGAAATCATGACTTTTACCAGAGTTGAAGCCGGATTGATCATCTCACTTGATCAATTTCTTAAAAAATACAATAATTCAAATCTTGCTAAGCAAATTGTGGACAAGATCAGGAAAATCAAAGGTTTTGAAGAAGTGTTCAACATTTCCTTGGAGAATGTTTGTCTGGATAGCATAGGCGATTTCTATGAGTTTGGAAGGACAGCCTTAGAAGAAGAAAAAACGTATATAACCAAGGTCAATGGGAAGGAGATTAAGGTTACTGAGAACCTTATTGCAGACTCTTTTGTTTCAGGAAGTCTGGATACTCTTCTGCTATCAAAGTAACTAAAGAGCAAAGAGAAAATTTGTGGAAGGACATTGCAATTAAAGGAGATTCTAATGTCTCATTGTCAGGGTCAATAGGTTTCCTCAAACCCGAGTTCAATTATTTGACAAAGATGCTAGCAAATTGCGTAATTGGAAACACAGGCAATTTTAGTAATATTTCCGGCCCCAAGATAGACTTGTTGTATGTCATTTGGTTTGAAGAAGACTTCAATTGGCTGAGGTACATTCTGGACCAAATAATAGCACAATCATATGATGTACCTAAGAAGGAAACTGACAAAAAGACAGGGAGATTCTATCATAAGAAGACACTTGCGTTAATGTCACAGAGGATTATTGACCACTTTGGAATTGCAAGCAGAGGATAAACTGCGGTTGTTGATGGTAAAATCGCAGCAAAAGATGAAAAGATTAAATATGGAAAGAGGAAAACTGAAAGTTTTTGAAGCTGAACCTAAAAAGAAATGGAAAAGATCGACCAAGAAAGTCACAACAAAGGAAGCATTGTAAGATCTTGAGAAATTAAAAGAAAGAAAGAGAAAACTGGATGATTTGGAGAAAGCCAAATCTATTGTAGTTCATCTGAGAAAAGGAAGGAACCATCACCAGCAAAATCTGTAACTTCAGAAACTGAAGGGCAATCAAAGAAACAAAGAGCTGAAGTTGAAATCCCTACCAAGTCTATTGCTGAGGATGCACCTGTTCAAGAGTTAGTTGAAGAAATTCAAGCAATCATTCCATCACTACCAAAAGCTGACTCAGGGGGAACAAACCCTGAGAACTGAATTCGATGATGAGGAAAATGATAGTGATGAGGAGCTGATTGGACCTGGTGTAATCGCAATGCTCAACTTGATTTCTATATCAAGATCAACACTATAAAATCAGCATCCAGACTGGAATATGAGGAATCGATCAAGGAATTGGAAGCCTCTCAGTCTAAAAACAAAGTAGTTGCTGAGATTGAATCCGCCCCACAACAAGTCATCACCCTGGATGAAGAAGAAGATCAAAAGGAAGGTGATGAAGTTGAGGAAGTAAATGAACCAGTTGCTGAAGTGGAAATTGAATCTTATGAGCCTCAGGCAGCTGAATCAAAAGAGAACCCTGAACAAGTTGCTGAAGCTGAACTTGTAGCTGAAAAAAGAATTGTTGTTGAAGAGAATCTAGGAACTGAGCAAGTCACTATAGTTCCTGAAATTGAAACTGAATCATCTGTCATCCTAGTTGTTGCTGAATCCAGCAAAACTGAAGCTGAGAAAGTTGAAGAGCAAGTTGGGACTCTAGCTGAATCAAATCTGGAAGTTCCTAGAGAAACTGAAGAGATTACAACCCAACTTGATCCTTCAGTAGATATTGGGAAAATGATTGAAGATGACTGTAGAAGACTTGATGAATATCAACACTGGAAATTCAGCTCAATCGAAAATCAAAGAAGCCAACTAGAAGCAATGGAACAATGGGTCTTTGATTTATTCAATATCACTCATCTTTTCAGTTCTGATGAATTTTTGAGTAATGTATACTCTTTGATTAGAAATAGTTACTGGAAGAAGTTTGAGGGAGAAACTTCTAAGTTGAAGAAAGATGATAATGATGACGATGATGATTCATAGGGAGATCCTGATTTACAAAAGGAGATTCTTGCCTCTCTTTAAGAAAAGGAAGCAGGAAAAGATGTTGATGAAAATTCTGATGAAGAAAGTTCTGAGGAAAGTGGTGATTCAGACAGTCTGAATCAGAAAAATAAGAGGAAGAAGGATATCAGTCACCGTCTGACAGAGATGTGCGTGAAATAGCAGAAGCTGAAGCTGACCAAGCCAAAGCTGATCAAGCTGGAGAAGAAACTGATGACGAGTTTGATGTGAAACTGTCACCAGTAAAGGAAACTGGTCCTGGTAACCTAGAAGAAATAAGAAGACAGTCTGAAGAAAGAAGGAAGTCTGAAGAGTATAAAGAAAAACTGATAGAAATCATCTCCCCACTAACCAAAGAAAAGAAATAAGTTGGGAAAGCATCTGAATCTGAGGAAGGCAAAATAGAAAAGAAAGCTGAAACTGAAAAAGATGTGCCAACACAAGCTGAGTTCATAAAGTACAATTTCAATGAGCTTGTGAGGATACAGAATGAATATGTGGGCATCTTTGGAAAAGTGTTACAATCCATGGAGGAGAACAAAAATGAAAGATCTAATATGGATAAAAGATTGGATAGTGTCAAAAAGGATTGTCATGACACATTGATCCAAATCAGAAAGGCATCCATTGAAACAGATGCTAGGAAAACTGAAACTCAGGAGAGACTAGTAGGTATGGTCACTAATGTACATGACAAAATGCTTATGTTGGAAAATGCCACGAAGGACTCAATGGTTGTACAAACCATATTGGCATCAAATCAGCAGTACTTGAACTCTTATATGAGAAGTATGATTCGTAAAGATGATGTCAATAAGGGGGAAAGTGAAGCCATCTTACAAGTCAATGCAGCTGAAATGCCCGGAGTTCTGGAAAGCATAGATGAGAAACTGGTCGAACTGAAGAAAGCCAGAAGAGACATGACCGACGATGAAATGGAACTGATTAGAAAATTTTCTGAACCAACTGAGAAAAGACTTGGTTTAGATTCACAACTTTATAGTAAATTTAGGGAGCTGCCGACTAAGAAAGGTGAATCAAGAGAACAAGCCTTAGAAAGTTTTCTAATCATGCAAAAAGTCCTTGTTCATTATTGGAAAAAGTTGACCAAATGGGAGAGACATGGAACTCTAGAAAAAGCTGAGAAGAAAGTTGTAAGAGCTGAATCTGAGTTTATTGAAGATCTACTGAAGACAGCTACAAGTGAGAAGTTGAAAAAAATTGTGTTCTTCTTTGCAATCCTGTTCAAGAGCAAGTTTTTCGGAAATCACAATATGACAAATTCGTGGAATGTATGGGCAAATATCAATGGAATCGAAAGCAGTTCAACAAATCTTGCCATGAAGGAGATTGCTGAACTAAATGACAAGCGGATACAAGAAACTGACCAAGAAAAAGGAAAGGAAGCTGAAACTTAGTTTCTTTTCACATATTATTGTATTTTAATACTTTATACCTTGTAACTTAGTATCATCAATAAAACTCAGTTTCTCAGTTCTTTATGTTTGTTATTGTTTGGTCTTTTATATTTTTGCATTGCTTTTAAGGAGGTTATTGACTTCATAAAAAATGGGGAAATTGTTGGAAATAAAATTTATGTTTTGATGATGATTCAGCTATTATTTTAAACCCCATTGATGAAGTGTCATAACTAGCTGTTCTAGTGCAAAGAAAAAAGATGTCTAGATATCAATGTATAGGATTTAATAGGGTCTGATTTTTGTATAAGTAAATCAGACAAGCATTGTAACAATTCTAGGATCTGAACTGAGAAAACGAGTAACTGACTTTATGAAACTATGAAAACTGAGTTCACAATTGAAGACTCAGAGCACACTATTGGGAACTGAAGAAGATAGGTTCGCTGAGGGACACATACTCGGTTGACTTATCTAGAAGCTGAAGAACTGAGGGACACAGACTCAGTTATTGAAGACTGAAGTACTGATGGCACTTTTCTAGGTGTCCAATCTAACCAGCAGTGTACCGGGTCAATTGTAGTCTAGTGCGGTGGGTCAATGTCGTAATCCACAGGGAAACTTGTGAGGTTAAACACTTAAAAGCTTATATTAATTCGATCTAGGTCGTAAATTGCAAGATGGTAAATTAAATACATAAATAAATTCTCTTGTTACAGTAAAGATAATAAATTGATAAAAGAAGCTAACCAAGATAATACGTAGACTAGCAATTCTCTTGTAGTATCATGGGAATGATTTCCTACCTTCCTATCATTGGTGTTCAAAAGCGTGAAACGGTGCATTCCTAAGCAAGCAGTTCCCCATCATACGAGTGTATGAAACTACTCTATACCTCCTCCTTGGTCTAGGTGTCTGATGAGAGATAAATTTATGATCGTTTTTATGATATTTCGCCCCATTTCTGATACAATTTTGAGCATTATTGTATCAAATCAAGTCAAAATTACTAAGTTTTATTCAAATGTATAAGTAGTAGTTATTATATAAATTATCGTATTTTTATTAGTTTTGTATCGGTTTAGTAACCGAGTGTGTCGTGTCGGGATTTACGTTTGGTATTTTGGTGGTTCATTGCGAGATTATATATTGACCAAGATTCCACGTAACGACATGTTTTTGAGTCTAAAAGATGTGTTTAGAGGTTAGAAGAAGGTGCCACAAGTTTATAAGTTCAACGGAGCAAATTTTCTAAGTACTTAAATCGTTACATATTTTCGACGGAGATTTGACCCAGCTTAGAGGCATTTTCAGGGGATGACTTCTTAATGAAAGTTGTAGATCTTCACATAAGCTTTCCAACGCACTTTGAATCACGTCAATTGGAGGTCTACAACTCAAATAGTAGTCAAGTGACTAACCGATTCGGATTAGTAAAAATCCCGAAATATCTTCGTAATACGAATGACTCATCAAAAAGACGTTATCTGAAAAAGTGTTCTTAATGAAAGTTAAAGATCTTCATATAAGCTTTCCAATGCAATTTAAATTATGAAGATTGGAGTTCTACAACTTAAACAGTGATCAAGTGGCTAATCGATTTGGGTTAATAAAAATCCCGAAATAGCTTCGGAGGAACACGAGGTAATCAAGAAGGCGTTTTCTGGAGAAGAGTCCTTCATGAAAGTTGTAGAGTTTCTCGAGACCTTAATTTTGGCATTTCGTTTGCAATTTTTGGAGGTCTACAACTCAAGATATGAATTTTAGAAGTTTTATTACAATAATTATAATTATTCAAGTTCTAGAATATGCTGAGTTGTTATGCAAATCATTACCACCGACCCAGTCCGCCACTTTCCCGACCCGGGCCGGCCTTGTCCCAATTGCCTATATATACAGAAGCAAATGGAATGGATCAAATGCCCCTTCTTTCCCTCATTCTCGTTCCTTTCTTCTTTGTTTTTTTCTTTCTTGTAGAGCACTTATATATATATATATATATATATATATATATATATATATATATATATATATATATACACACACACACTCACGTCCCAAAAATATATATATACATTCATATATATATATTTCATCTATCTTCTTTTCTTTTATTTTCGGTATAGTATATACATATATATGTCTACGTATGTATGTATATATGTTTTTCACATATATAAATAAAATGGTTATAGTATCGTTGTAATGGCGGAATAATTATCGAAGATTGTTGATTTGAAGCTTTGGCATGTTAGATCCGTGGAAACGACTCGATTGGATAGTCATAACCGTAATATATTCTAAAATTGTTATGTTTATTATTTCTATTTCTATTTATATATGATATTAAACTAAAAATATATCTAGCCAAGATATGAATCAATTAGTTAATCTTTTGGTAAAATGAATGATCGACTCGGTAATAATGATTAAAATCAATTATGATGAATCTCTTTCTTCTGCGCTTAATGAAACGTTAAAATTGAAAGACCGGAGGGTAAAATTGGCCGAGTGAAAGCGTGACAACGGAACCCGCTTTCCTACCCGGGGCGGTTTGTCTTGGGAAAGATAAATTTTATTGACATTTGTACTTGAGATCGTAATAATGTTAAATCATCAGTTTAATTGAAACTTAAACCGGAAAGTTGAATCGTCCGGCTTTGACAACCGGAGCCTTTAAAATAAAATTGACCGTTTGACGAACGGAATGACTCATTTTTATCTAAAGGTAGATTTGTACTCGGGACCTGTTCAGAAAAACCGTAACAGTTGTGGACCTTGGACTGATGCAATGGACATATGACAGTTTCATACGCTCGTGTGAGAAGGAACTGTTGAGCTGAGGAGTGCACCGTTTCACATAATTTACACCTTGAATAAAGGAAGATCTGTCTCATTTATTTCTACTAAAAGATATTGATTCAGTAAAGTATTCTTGGCTAGATTCCAAAAATATATATATTAGTATTTATTTACTTATTTTACTTTATGCACTACTAACAATCTAACTACTAACATAATCTAACCCAGGAAAATGATAAAACTGCGACTTAGATCGAGTTAATAATAGCTTCTTGGTGTTTAACCCCACTTAAAAGAGTTACCATGTTTTCCCTGAGGAATACGACCTGACTCACCAGACTAGCACTACAATTTGACCCGGTACACTGCCGGTTAGGATCTGTATAGCCTAGGTAATGTCCGTCGACTTTAAGCGCCGTTTCCAAGGTTAGGTTTAGGTCTGTCAGTATTATTTTGGCGCCGTTGCCGGGGAAAACGTCGCTAATTTCTTTCTTTGTGTCTAGGGTTACTACTTGTATTAGCTCAAAATTCTCGAGGATAAGTCAACTCTCTTCTTATCACATTTCTTTTTTATTTTCCGTTGGTATCTACCTTCTTTTAGTTACCAATTTTCTTCTTCTACCAATTTCGAGTTATTTTCTATTTTCGATAGTAGAAAGTAAACGCGGTTCGTTTATTTTTGTTGGTACCTACCTTTTGGTAAAATACCAATTAAAAAAAAAAAAAATACACTCGGTAATTACCGAGAGAAAAAAAAAATGTCGTTTTTTTATCGATTTCGTGTTATTTTCTATTCGATATTTTCTATTCCACAAGAATTGTCAAATCGAGTTATGAAAACGGCCGAAATCGAGAATGAAACACCATCCGATTCGAGTTTTATCTATTTCAAGTTATTTTTCTATTTTTCGATAGTTGATGACCGAAGTGGTAAGGCCCCACTCACTCCTTATAGGCCTGATTTAAACACTTACGAAAGCGCTTAAGAGTAGAGAGTAAACGCGGTCATATCGATCAGGAAATCGACCAAGTATCATTTTCAAATCGAAATACGAGAATGACCGAAACTAGTGATGAAACACCGAACGAGGGCTTGATCATGCCCAAGGGAATATTAATAAATAAAATAAAAATAGAAATAATCGAAATTGGAAGCAGTTTGGAAGGAACCAAGTTTGAAAGGGCCAATTCAAACCGAACCTTATCCACTCAACCCAAATTCATCTCGATTCAACCAGATAAGGCAACACCATATCCAATGCATATTTTGAAGAAAAAGGTACAGAATGATGAAACACAGTCATTCGAGGAAGCTTTACCATATTCATCTAATGACAAGGGTAAGGGAGGTATACATTCTATCCCTATTACAAAGATGAAGTTGGATAAAAAGTATGTATGTTTTCTTGACGATTTTAGTAAGGGAGAAGTTTGGGAGTTAATCATGAGAGCGTTATCTTCAACATTTACAATTCATTGAAATATCCATGCATTACACTAGAATCTTGTTCTTGTGTGTACACTTTGTGTTTTTTTTTGTTTTGGATTGTACTAACACGCAGGTAATTGAAGAAGATGACTTCAGTGATAATGTGAAAGCTCGCAAACCTAAAGCTCGAAAATCAAAGGAAAAGGTCAAGAATCGTTTGGATTGGTGGGAATTGTCTAACCTCTATTGGAAACCGGTATTGAAGAAGGATGTGGTGCGTGAGGATGACCCACCACCAGTGCCTTAAAAACTGAAGCACGGTAAAGTCTGGCTATAGACTATAAATGTAGTCAATGACGGGTACTATCCTTCCTTTTTACTCCTTAAGCATTTATTTTTAGTGGATTATGTGCTTAATTGTTACGTGCTTTTGTGAGTAATTGTTAGAAGTATCCCGTTTTGTTTAGTATATTATATTAGTTAATCATTATCATTTTGGTCGAGCAAACGACGTTAACCAAAAGTGCTACCGGGAGGCAGCCCGTAAAAATGTTAAATATAATAATTACTCATACTTTGGATGATACTTTGGTAATACTTAGGATTGATTTTCATTTTGTTTCATCAAATCTTAGGATGAATGTTTGAATGTCATTATAAAGGGAATGATTAGGTGGTTATCCGAAAATCCCGATGGAGAAAAAAGAGAAAAATTCAAATGCGTCATTTCTTGGACTTAGGTTGTTCGAACGATTTGAAATAACCCTTGAGGATCTGGGTATAAAAGACTCAGAGTTAATACTTGTCACATATTTCATATCATGATCTAGTCTGTTTTAAATTTCAAAAATAATGTGTGACATGTATTAGTTCACATACTATGGAAGTGAGGAGGTCATAACTTTAACCCACCCACCCACCCTTTCATATAATCCGAGTATTTGTTTTGACTTGTTTTAGTGCACCATTGCTTTCCCAACAACTTATTTACACTCACTTTACATTGAGGACAATGTAAGTTCGTAAGTGGGGAGTGGAGTCGTTGGTCTAGCAATGGAATTAATGTTTATTTTGTATCAATAAATCCCTTAGTTTTCGATCTTTTTCGAGCATTATTTAGTTGATTAAAATAAACTGTATAAGGTATATATTTCATGGATTTGAAGATATAATGATCAATTTGGATGTGTATAACCAATGTGAACCGTAAGTGCATTGTAATTCCAAATATAGTTGTGTAACATGAATTCCTTCACATAAGCCTTTGATATTGAAGCGAAAATTTTAAACTGTATCCATTCAGTATCCTAGTGGTTATTCTAGAGAAATAACAGTAACTTAGTACCTAACTTTTGAATGTGTACTGTGAATATCTGAATGTTTGAATGTGATAGAAAGGATATAAGTTAAGTTTATGAAAAGAAAAAAAAAAGAAAAAAGAAAAAGAGAAAGAGATGAACTATATATATGTCGGTTGTAGCTACCAATGATTTGAGTGCAGTAGGGCGTTATCACGAAACGTCCTATATCACTATGAGGTTTAAAAGCTCCCGACTGCCTGATGATAGAAGTCCAGCTAGGGTGTTATCACGAAACGTCCTATTGCTGGGAATGAGGGCATATGCTACACATGTGAAAAAAAAAAAAGAAGTTAGATAGGTATTAATGTATTCGATCTCACCTCATGACGCTTGCAAGATAGTCGATTTTGGCAATGAGTTCGGATATGTTAGTATTCTATGAAAAAAAAAATAATAAGAAGAACGAGCATGGTTGAAAACTTAGTTATCTTCCTCACTATCCCCAAAGATAAACCGAATGATATGCTTTAGGGATTATCCTAATAAGTACACGGAAGGACTTTGTGTGGAAATGTTACTGCATATACTTAGGAAAGTCATTAGGACTGTCTGAATGGATATTTGTGCGTTTGCTTGAATTATTCAAGAGAGGATAGTGGAAATTGAAAAGGCTTGTCACACACACACTCTGTTATACATTTATATTGAGGTTAAAGCCTGGTTATAATTCTAAAGGTTGTATTATCTGGTTGTTCCTTATACCTTCTATCTTCATGAATTTATCTCTCATTCATTTTGTTTTATCGCTTGTTTTGATCGAGGACGACCAAAAGCTAAGTAGAGGGTTGTGATGAGAGATAAATTTATGATCGTTTTTATGATATTTCGCCCCATTTCTGATACCATTTTGAGCATTATTGTATCAAATCAAGTCAAAATTACTAAGTTTTATTCAAATGTATAAGTAGTAGTTATTATATAAATTATCGTATTTTTATTAGTTTTTGTATCGGTTTAGTAACCGGAGTGTCGTGTCGGATTTACGTTTGGTATTTTGGTGGTTCATTGCAGGATTATATATTGACCAAGATTCCACGTAACGACATGTTTTGAGTCTAAAAGATGTGTTTAGAGGGTTAGAAGAAGGTGCCACAAGTTTATAAGTTCAACGGAGCAAATTTTCTAAGTACTTAAATCGTTACATATTTTCGACGGAGATTTGACCCAGCTTAGAGGCATTTTCAGGGGATGACTTCTTAATGAAAGTTCTAGATCTTCACATAAGATTTCCAACGCACTTTGAATCACGTCAATTGGAGGTCTACAACTCAAATAGTAGTCAAGTGACTAACCGATTCGGATTAGTAAAAATCCCGAAATATCTTCGTAATACGAATGGCTCATCAAAAAGACGTTATCTGAAAAAGTGTTCTTAATGAAAGTTAAAGATCTTCATATAAGCTTTCCAATGCAATTTAAATTATGAAGATTGGAGTTCTACAACTTAAACAGTGATCAAGTGGCTAATCGATTTGGGTTAATAAAAATCCCGAAATAGCTTCGGAGGAACACGAGGTAATCAAGAAGGCGTTTTCTGGAGAAGAGTCCTTAATGAAAGTTGTAGAGTTTCTCGAGACCTTAATTTTGGCATTTCGTTTGCAATTTTTGGAGGTCTACAACTCAAGATATGAATTTTAGAAGTTTTATTACAATAATTATAATTATTCGCAGTTCTAGAATATGCTGAGTTGTTATGCAAATCATTACCACCGACCCAGTCCGCCACTTTCCCGACCCGGGCCGGCCTTGTCCCAATTGCCTATATATACAGAAGCAAATGGAATGGATCAAATGCCCCTTCTTTCCCTCCTTCTCGTTCCTTTCTTCTTTGTTTTTTTTCTTTCTTGTAGAGCACTTATATATATATATATATATATATATATATATATATACACACACACACTCACGTCCCAAAAATATATATATACATTCATATATATATATATTTCATCTATCTTCTTTTCTTTTATTTTCGTAAGTATATACATATATATGTCTACGTATGTATGTATATATGTTTTTCACATATATAAATAAAATGGTTATAGTATCGTTGTAATGGCGGAATAATTATCGAAGATTGTTGATTTGAAGCTTTGGCATGTTAGATCCGTGGAAACGACCCGATTCGATAGTCATAACCGTAATATATTCTAAAATTGTTATGTTTATTATTTCTATTTCTATTTATATATGATATTAAACTAAAAATATATCTAGCCAAGATATGAATCAATTAGTTAATCTTTTGGTAAAATGAATGATCGACTCGTAATAATGATTAAAATCAATTATGATGAATCTCTTTCTTTCTCGCGCTTAATGAAACGTTAAAATTGAAAGACCGGAGGGTAAAATTGGCGAGTGAAAGCGTGACAACGGAACCCGCCTACCGAAGCGATTTGTCTTGGGAAAGATAAATTTTATTGACATTTGTACTTTCGAGATCGTAATAATGTTAAATGATCGGTTTAATTGAAACTTAAACCGAAAGTTGAATCGTCCGGCTTTGACAACCGGAGCCTTTAAAATAAAATTGACCGTTTGATGAACGGAATGACTCATTTTATCTAAAGGTAGATTTGTACTGGGACCTGTTCGGAAAAACCCGTAATAGATTGTGGACCTTGGACTGATGCAATGGACATATGACAGTTTCATACGCTCGTGTGAGAAGGAACTGTTGAGCTGAGGAGTGCACCGTTTCACATAATTTACACCTTGAATAAAGGAAGATCTGTCTCATTTATTTCTACTAAAAGATATTGATTCAGTAAAGTATTCTTGGCTAGATTCCAAAAATATATATATTAGTATTTATTTACTTATTTTACTTTATGCACTACTAACAATCTAACTACTAACATAGCTTCTTGGTGTTTAACCCCACTTAAAAGAGTTACCATGTTTTCCCTGAGGAATACGACCTGACTCACCAGACTAGCACTACAATTTGACCCGGTACACTGCCGGTTAGGATCTGTATAGCCTAGGTAATGTCCGTCAGCTTTCTGGCGCCGTTTCCAAGGTTAGGTTTAGGTCTGTCAGTGTCCTAAACCTAATGAATTGGTATGCTATGCACGTGAATGCAATGACAATGTCAACTATCCCCGGATAAGAAATCGAATGCCCCGAGAGGTTGATTTTTCCTTCCGGTTTTCCTACCCTCTTCCCACATTTAACATATCCTTTCGGTATCCGTTAAATGTGTAAATTCTAACACTAGGCAATTACTCTAATGCAAGCAATTCTTATAACACAAGTAGGAAAAGATTCACAATAATCAAAACTAACAACTCAAACAATCATTACCAATCAACATAAGAGAATAAACTAATTCTACAACATCATCTTGGCTAGTTAAACCTAGCCACTCATAACTACAAACATCAACATATCAAAGTTAACATTCATAACCATAAGAAAACTTGAATGAAGGTAAAGATTAAAGATTAAAGATTACCAAACCAAAAGAAAGAACTCGATTTTGATGTTCTTCATTCAACTCCAAAAGCTTCAATGGAATCAATACTAGTGTATTTAAATTCCAATCAAGTAGTAGAAGCTAAAATAGAATCCTTAACTATTACAATCAAAATCAAGAGCTAATTTTTACTAAAATTCGGCTATAAGAGCCTTGGAGGTGGGGGGGTGTCTTCAAGGAGGAAAATTTTAGGAAGATGAAGTGTATTCTTATAATTTTATTGAGTGGAAGAATAAAAGAGATCAAACAATTGCTAACTGCACAATATTGGCACGGGTCAGACCAACTGGCGTGCGCCATGTGCTTTAATGAAGTATTGGCGTTGGTCACAGGATATTGGCGCGCGCCAAGTCTAATGTAGTGGTTGGCTGAATGACATCCGCATTAAATGCTCAGCAGACTTGGATATCTTCACTTGGCGTGGGTCAATGTAACATGGCGTACGCCATCTGTATATAAAATGTCCCTGATCAAATTTATTCTCCAAGTGGCGTGGCCGGGCCCTCTAACGTGCGTCAACAATCATCGTGGGTTGGAATCCTCGCCTCAGCTCCAAAATCATCTCTCAACAATCCAATGACACCATCAATTCAAAATTCACGCTCCCAACTGTGATATCTGTGCTGCAAAATAGATACAAAGATACCACGTGTAAATCTGATAACAAAAATTGGCTAATAAGCCTATAATAAAAAGCAAAAACCTAGTTTTTCTGATATTTCCTATGTACACAAAATGGTTCAAATTATCATAAAATTGCTCAAGTTGATGTCAAAATGTCACTAATTGCATAAGAAAAAGGTGTAAATCATCGAGAATTGTATTATCGGGTTGACTTACATCAGCCATTCCCCACTTAGCGTTTGCTCGTCCTCGAGCAATCAGAGCGATAATGCAAGCTAGAGTCACAAAAATACAGTCATGCAACATCAAGAGATGAGAATCCAATTAAACGATGCAACCAATCAAAATCACAAGAGCATGTTCCCCACGATCTAAAGAAGTAGTGAAGTGTGTGAGTGAACATTCCTCAAGTTTGCTGTCAAACTGAAGACCATCAAATCATGCAAGCACTTACTCAACGATGCAACCCTAGGCTTAAGAATGATACCAATCTCCACTAATTAGGCACTCAGAATCAAGAAGTTAGGTCAGGTAGTTGACAAATCGGATTCTAACGTTCAGGCTAGGGTAGTGGGCTAACCGAAAGGGAACAAAAGGATAATCAAAAGAATACGGCAAGATAGAAAGAATCTACACCATCTTCTTATTGACATCAAATTTCCGAATTAGTCATTTCTCATCCTTACATTACTTAGGATCTTACAATTTGAGCTTCAAAATTGCCTTCAATGACTCATTATTCAACAACTAAGTATTTACATTTCTGATGCTTCTTGTTGACTTGAGTTTTGATTTGTTAGAAGTCTTTATTCAACTCTTGGGGTATATGTACATTGTAAAGAATAACTTTTTTTTGGAGTTAACACCAATGGGTTCCGAACTGAACTTCATAAGATGTCATCTCAACCTGTGCCAATACAACTCATCCAACTCTTAGTTCCAAACTACCGCCCGCACAATTAATATACTCTTGCTACACTTGCGGGAGGCCAAAGGAATGTAGACCAAATTTTGGCTAAGGGTCGGATTATAATGAGGTTAAATACGAACGGCTAGATCGAGTGGGGTCTCGCTACTCTACGAGGCTGAGATGGGGACATAAAGGAAAATTTTGCGTTCGGGTGGGCCATTTGGCAATGGGTTAGTCAAAGTTATGCCAAAATTCGTCATCCCTACTCCGATTCCAAGCACCTGTTATCTCGTCTCATAAGAATAACATTCTAAGTTCAAGTTGAAAGCAAGAGTATGCATGCACAATTTCATGAAAAGTTGTTTGTTAAGAAACAATCGGAATGTACGTGCATAATGGTTCACACTACCATCAAAGATTAGTGACTAACATGCACTTCATGCTTTATCTGAGTTGCTCGTGTTATTGAAGTACTCGCTCTATCAATTACAAGATTGTATTTCATGCCGAAAGATTGTTTATACGGCTCTCAATTTCTCGAAAATAATCAAGGCTAAGGCTTTTCTTAAGCATTTAATGATATTTCCCGTTGTTGAACTAACTATACTCTCACTCCCCACTTGCGAGCTTGCATTGTCCTCAATGTCAAGTGAGTAGCAAAAATATAGTTAGGGAAACAACAGGGAATCAAGATGAGAAAAACTTATGATAAAACCAAATGCAAAATTAGAGCAAAATATGTGCAGTAGTGGTGAATACTTGGTGGCGTGATGGTGCACGCCAAAGTAAAGTGGCGCATGCCAGATGGAACTGTAGAAATACAGAGACTAACCATGAAAAACTGACGTGCGTCAAAAATAGTCATGGCGCATGCCAGCCCCGAATATAAGGTGAATGATGCACGCCAAACAATATTGGCGTGGGTCAGATTTGCAGGTGTCTTAAAATAAGGAAGGGAATTGCATGCAGGGAGGGTAAACTAGTCGTTACGCACCACAAAAGAAGGAGCTATGTACGGATGCATGAAAATAAAGCAGACCAGCACAACCAAGCAAAAACATACAACCCCAAATATATTACATTATTCAAGTCAAAGCAAAAGTGCCACAGCACTGTTCGAAAATAGAAAGGAAAACGTTGCAACAATTATTCAAAACCAACCAGCATGACAGAAAACATGACAAACAACCAACCAACAAGTCCAACAACCAACCACAAAACGAGAAGAACTACTCAGAATCAGAACCAGAATCATCAGAAGACTGAGGTGCACCCGGAAAGTCCCTTGGAGTAAGGCCACGATGCGTAACAAGACTCAGGAAAACCTCATCCTGGAAGTGGGCGGGGACTCGAGCAACATGAGTACAAAGCCTAGAGATGAGCCTAGCAAAAAGAATGATCGAGAGAATGTGAAAGGGCTGAGAATGATACCAGGCAGCATGATGGATCAAGGCACCCCAGTTGATGTACATTCCCCGCTTGATCGCATAAAGCAACAAAAGCTCATTGTCTGTAAGCTCCTCAAAATTATCCGTGGGAAGAACGCGATTGTTGACGAAACGTTTCCACGCCCGCATGTCAGGAGAAAGAGCCGAAACCGAATAATCTGCGTTAGGTCCTTCACGACCAGGTAAAAGCTCAGCAGTGGCAGCAGTAAGGCGATCAATGAAGTTGCCCATATTTGCAAGGTTCCACTGCAACTCGTAATGACGGTTAGGCGGGATGTTGGTGTTGGAGAGTTGGAGAATGGCATTGATAGTCGCCGGAGTGAATGGTACTTCAACACCACAAACAACAACAGACGTGACTGACCTCTCAAAAGGAGCCGTGGACAACATGGAGAAGAACTGTCACATCACGGTTTCGTTGATGCGGCCACGAGGTGGTGCAACCAAACGATTCCAACCGCCCCACTCAATACGGTATTCTGAGTACTCCTCAATCTTCATAGTGTTCAACCCCCGCTCAAAGAGTATTGGGCGACGGTTGAAAAACTAAATAAAGATTTCCACCACGCTTGCCTCGGCTATGTCAAAGAACAGAACGGGACGATCCGCCGGAGAAGAAGACATGGTGGATGTGGTAGAATAAGAAAAGAAGAAGTGGATATGGAGGTGAAAAGAAAAGAGATGATGGTGAATGAAATTAGAATAGGAGGGGTGGGTTTTTTGGATGAAAATAAGGGTTTGATAAGACTTGTCGATGGCAGGGAAAGCTGGATTGACGCGTGCCAAAAGGAATTGGCGTACGCTAGATCGACAAAAGTTGAATTCTAGGGTTCTGTGGCGGCAGGGGTGTGATTGTGTAGGTCAAGTCACTTGGATCGCATCAAGGTGGATTGACGTACGCCATTCTTGTCGGTAGTGTATGAGGTGTGCTGAGGTGAAATGGCGCACGACAGAACAAAATGACGTACGCCAAGGCAATTGAAACCAATGCCGCACGCCAAAAGCGAATGATGCAGGCCAAGGTGCCTGGGACAGAAACTGCAGCTGAAAAACTAATGACCCACCAATAAACAATTACCGTTAAACAATGATCTAAGCACAAGTATTCTAAGAATACTGGGGGGTGATAAATTCATAGAAAGCAACAGCCAGCAAGTTTCAAAATGAACAAATCCGAACATGCTAGTGCACCAAATCAAATGCAACATTTCCACAACACAAATCAAAAACTCATCCAAGTAGACCAAAGCAGCAAAATAGTTCAACAAAGTAATAAAAGACTGCAAAAGTATCAAAGCCACACGCTGCTAACAAAACAAGTCATAACAACGTTTGGTGAATAAAAGTACTAATCAAACATCGGGGGTGGACGTGGGAATAAAAGTAGAACTAGTATGACGATCCTCATCATCGTCTTCATCAAGTAGCATACCAGCATCCAACGGAGCAAGCGAACCGGACGGAGCAAAACTTGCAGGATGGAACAAACTAGTACCCAGGTAGTCAGCTGCAAAATGATTGGATAGCATCTGGATGGGATCATCTGGGAAAGCAGCAGAGAGCAAAGGCTGGAAAGTCGAACTACCAGCCCCATCACCAACAGTTGATATAATCATCGAACCAGTCAAACTCTGTCCAGCAAAAGTTGTAAAACCAGTGCTAACCGAACCTGTACCTACAGAAGGAAAAGTAGAAACACCACCCGGAGCCATAGTATGCCGTGGGGTCCTAGAGGGGATAGGAAAAGGAGGGATCCAGGTGGGTAACAGATAAGGGTCCTCAGAACACGAGTCAAAATCTCCAGACAACTCCATAAACTTAGGGTCACGAGCTGTATCAAAAGCACGCTGACCACGAAATCCTACACGCAAATCATTCTTCCCCTTCAACAGGCTCTCAAATCCTAACCTCATATTGGGGTCAGAGGCCACCAGCCCTGCACGAACGGCTGCCAACTCAGACTCGAAGAAGTCAAACCTCGCCCTCACGGCAGAGTCTCGAATAAGAGGATGTGGGGGGACATGAGGAGCTGGATGACTCGAGGAAGAAACACCAATGGAAGATGGATCTATGATAGAAACAGGGGAAGCAGAAGAAGGAGCGGATTGCTTAGCATACTCAGGGATACTAGGACCGATCATGATGTTAAAAGAAGGAAACATAGTATCACTAGTTAGAAGATGAACCTCAGCTCGGGTGCAAAGCTCCTGAATTAACCAAGGCAGGGGCATATTACCATCCTTACGGTGATTGAGAGCAAAGTCTACTGCCCCTTGGTAAATATGATACCCTGCGTCTACATGTACTCCGGTAAAGATGGCAAGGGCTAAACATGCTTTATGAAAATTGAAAGTGTTGATCTTGTGGGAGGGTACGAGATTGTGACTGGTGAAGTGCTTCATCACCCTCACGTCCTTATATGCATTGCCGTACTTAAAACGTTTATCTACCCAGGTAGCAGTTGGGGAAAGATAAGTCTTAGCTTCCTGAGCCTTGGCAAAAAAGATTACCCTCCTCACTCAGTTTCCATACACTAGCAAAAGTGGTCTCGGCTAGGATTTCAGGAATACCGAAGAAGTCATTGATAACCTTGGCTTAAGAAAGAACAACCTGGCCACGAACGGTGACCGAGCCCTTGGCTGCCTTGACAGGGTCAGCAGCTAGAGTAGCGTAAAATTCAACTACAATGGTGTCATTGACCATAGAAGTACGATTGGCTGCTAAAGCTTCCCACTTACGCTCCTTAATGATTTGTGTAATCCTAGGGCTAACAGACTTGAATTCTATGCCTCGCTCAAAATGCATAATATGCTGATTGAAGTATGACTCAAAAAGTCTTTGAGCTTTCTTACCAGCGGCTATTTTGGGAAAAGAAGTGACTGGGTCAGCTGAGGTTGGTGTGGTTCGGGATTGGTCAGGGGCATTAGGGTCACTAGTGGCTTAAATTTTTCTCTTCTTACTCGGTTCATCCTGATGACTACCACTACGAGCGGAAGATTCAAACATGGTTACGGGTGTTCACAACAATCCAACAATACAACAATATAAAAAATAAGCCCTTCCTCCGCTTTCAATCAATCACAATATACAAATAACCAAAAGAAATTAATTTGAAAAGGGAGGAACAAGCCAAAATACCTTGTTGGATCGAGAAACACCACTGAAAAAGGTAGAGGTCGCCGGAAAATATAGAGGGATTCCGGAAAGCGGAAGAGTGTCTTCTAGTCAAAACGGGGTCCTCTTCAATGCAAGAACAAGTGGAAATAGAAGGATGGAAAAGAGTGTAGTTTTTGATGATGTTGAAGGGATGGAGTAAATTGTGAGGTAATGGGAGAGAAACTGATGAAATGGGGAGAAAAAGGGGCAAAAATTCGATAGGAATGGAGTTATGGGGAGAGAGAAGATGAGAGGAACTGTTTTAATTCAAAACTGCTCGAATTGATGCACGCCAAAAGTAAATGGCATACGCCACTTCCTATCCTAGCCCTAATAACCCACAGAATTGACGCACGCCAAACCAAAATTGACGCACGCTACGAAAAACGCCTAAACTCTCTGTATGTCTACAGTAAAATTGGCATGTGTCAAGAACAGTCATGGGGTACGCCAAAAGCCTTTCCAAAATTACCCAAGTTCAAAACTACAATTATTCACCAAACTAATCAAAATAATTATGAAATGACTCCAAATTATCAAATAACGGGTTGCCTCCCGGTAGCGCTATTGTTTTAACGTCGTTCGCTCGACGAGATTATATGGTAGAGACAATGGACTTATACAGATTATCAATTAGGGACACTACCAACAACTACTCATATCAGCACGTAGCAATTAAGCATACAAACCAACCAAAGGATAATTCTCAGTAAGTAAAGTGAAGGATAGTACCCGTTGTGTGCTAAATTTATAATCTATAGCTAGACTATGCAACTTTTCAGTCTAGTGGAAGGTCTTCGAGGAACATCACCTCCTCCTTTTGAGGTGTGCCCTCTTCTTCAATAAAATGTTTAATGCGATGACCATTTGGTATGAACGTCGTCTTGCCATCAGTAAGTTCAACTGCACCGGATCATACACCTTTGTAACAATAAACGGACCTGTCCACCTAGATCGAAGCTTGCCAGGAAACAATCTCAATCGTGAGTCATACAAGAGCACTTTATCATTTACATGGAACTCTCGATCATAGATCTTCCTGTCATGAAATGACTTGGTTCATTCCTTGCAAATTTGGGCGTTCTCGCATGCATCAAGGCGAAACTCGTCAAGCTCGGTGAGTTGGAGAAACTTATGATCACCCACAAGTTTGGGATCAAAATTCAAAAACTTAATAGTCCAATAAGTTCGGTGCTCCAATTCAACGGGAAAATGACAAGACTTGCCAAATACCATTCTATACGGTGAACATCCTATAGGTGTCTTAAAAGCAGTGTGGTAAGCCCAAAGTGCATCGTCAAGCCTCACCGACCAATTCTTACGGTTAGTGTCCACCGTTTTTTCAATGATCCTCTTCACCTCTCGGTTGGACACTTCAACCTGCCCACTTGTTTGTGGGTGATACGGTGTGACGACTTTGTGGTTTACACCATAGCTCTCAAGAAGTTTAGTGAATGGTCGGTTGCAAAAGTGTGAGCCACGGCCACTAATGATAGCTCGGGGAGTGCCAAATCTAGTGAAAATGTTCTTCTTTGAGAATTTCAACACTACCTTAGAATCATTAGTGAGATAGGATTGTGCTTCAACCCATTTAAAAAAATAATCAACCATTACTAAGATGAACTTATTACCGAACGAGTGAGGGAATGGGACCATGAAGTCGATGCCCCAAACATCAAATATCTGACACTCCAAAATAGGTTGGAGGGGCATCTCATGCCTCTTGGTCACATTTCCCCACTTTTGGCATGCTACACATGATCGTGCAAAGCGCTGTGCATCCACCTTGTAAAGTGTTGGCCAATAAAATCCACACCGTAAAACTTTGTACGCTGTTTTCCACCTTCCATTGTGGCCTCCGGTGTCTTGACCATGGTAAAAAGAGAGTATACTTGAGATTTCATCATTGGGAACGCATCTCCTAATGATACCGTCCAAACAGCTCCTAAAAAGGTTTGGTTTTTCCCAATAATAAAGTTTCAAATCTTGAAAGATTTTCTTCTTCTTTTGCCATGTCCAATTAGGTGGAACATACTCACAAGAAAAATAATTTACAATATTGGCAAACCATGGTGAGCTCTCCTTCGGTTTTGAACCGGCATGAATAGGTGCATTGTTGGGGGAGCATCCACCATCATGAGTTGTTCGTCCGGGAAATGGTCTCGAATCTCTCTTCGTTTCCCTTCTTCTTCAATGAACTCCAACCGACTTAAGTGATCTGCCACGACGTTCTCACTACCTTTTTTTGTCTTTGATCTCCATGTCGAACTCTTGAAGTAGGAGAATCCATCGGAGTAGTCTCGGTTTAGCATCCTTCTTGTTCAATAAATACTTCACGGCTGCATGGTCGGTGTAGACAATGACCTTGGAACCAACGAGATAAGACCTAAACTTGTCAAGGGCGAACACTATTGCAAGTAATTCCTTCTCGGTTGTTGCATAGTTGATTTGAGCAGAGTTCAATGTATGCGAGGCATAATAAATGGCCTTAAGTACTTTTCCATGGCGTTGGCCAAGCACGGCCCCAACTGCTAAGTCGCTCGCATCACACATTAACTCAAAAGGTAAATTCCAATCCGGCTCCACTAGATAGGTGCGCTAATCAGTTTCTTCTTCAAAGTCTCAAAAGGCTCTATGCACTTTTCATCAAAAACAAATGGTACTTCTATTTCAAGTAGATGACCGAGAGGTTTGGCAATACGAGAAAAATCAGTAATAAATCGCCTATAAAAACCGGCATGCCCAAGAAATCCTCTCAAAGTCTTCAGATTAACCGGTGGGGGCAACTTCTCTATTACTTCAATCTTCTCTTTGTCCACCTCAATACCCTTCTCAGAAATTCAGTGGCCTAACACAATACCCTCTGATACCATGAGGTGACACTTCTCCCAATTGAGCACTAAATTCATATCTTTACATCGCTGCAACACACGCTCTAAATGAGAGAGACATTCTTCAAAAGAATCTCCAAAAACACTGAAATCATCCATAAAGATTTCTAGAAATTTCTCCACCATATCAAAAAAGATAGCTGTCATGTATCTCTGAAATGTAGCCGGGGCGTTGCAAAACCCAAACGGCATTCTTTTGTAAGCAAATGTTCCATATGGACAAGTAAAAGTCGTTTTCTCTCTGTCTCTTGCTGCAATGAATATCTGTAGATAGCCCGAATAACCATCAAGAAAACAATAGAACTTATGCCCGCATAGCCGCTCCAACATCTGGACAATATACGGAAGCGGATAATGATCTTTCTTCGTATGGTCATTGAGTCGCTGAAAATCAATACACATGCGGTACCTTGTGACTTCCTTTGTTGGAATCCACTAATGTTTGTCATTCTCTTTCACTGTGAATCCGCCATTCTTAGGAACAACTTGAGTATGACTCACCCACTCACTATCAGATATCGGAAAAATAATACCCATCTCCAATTACTTGATGACCTCTTTCTTGACAACCTCTTGCATACTGGGATTCAAACGACGTTGTGGTTGAGCACATGGCTTGGCATCTTCATTGAGAATAATCTTGTGAACACAGATCTCGGACTAATTCCTCGAATATCAGCTACAGTCCATCCAAATGCTCTCTTATGTTTCCTGAGCATCCTCAATAGAAAGTCTTCCTGCACATTGGTTAGTGACGAAGAAATAATAACATGAAGTAGATTATCACTTTCAATAAAAGCATATTTCAAGTTAGGAGGAAGTGTTTTCAATTCAAGGTTCCTTTGTGGATCCTCCACCAAAGGTTTCAATAGTAGGCCATCATGCTCCAACTCTAGTTATCGATGCCATGGTTGCTTGTTGAATGTACGACCGGCATCCAAATAAGAAATCAAGGCTTGCATTTCCTCATCATTACTCTCACTGTCAAAGATAGACAAGGCCAAGAATTCCTCAAGCTTATCTTCATAGACCTGCAAGTTAGTATTCTCTACACACACAAAAGATAATGCATCTACAAAAGAACATGACTCTCGTGAGTTGAATGGATGTTTCATGGCTTTGACGATGTTAAATGTGACCTCATCCTCATTAACTCTCAAAATTAATTCTCCACTTCGTACATCAATTAGAGTCATTCCCGTGGCTAGGAATGGATGACCAAGAATAAGGGGCGTTGAATACCCTTCTTCCATATCCATAACCACAAAATCAACTAGGAAGTAGAACTTATCAACTTTCACTAACACGTCTTCTGTGACTCCCTTAGGGCATTTTATGGACCTATCTACTAATTGTAGAGCCATCTCAGTGTTCTTCAACTTTCCTATTCCAAGTTTGATAAAGTCCTCGTAAGACATAAGGTTTATGCTTGCGCCAAGGTCACAAAGCACCCTCTTAAACAAAAAGCCCCCAATTTCACATGGGATGGTAAAGCTCCTGGGGTCTTTAAGCTTAAGCTTATGCTGCAACACGGCGGAGCATTCCTCATTGAGACAAATGTTCTCATACTCCTCTAAACGTTTCTTGTTAGTGAGAATGTCTTTCAAAAACTTACCGTAAGCAGGCATGCTAGTGAGTGCTTCTATGACGGGAATATTAACATTCAAATGATGGAATGTGTCAAGGAAGCGAGCTTACTTCTTATCTAACTTTCTCTTTCTAATTTCCTCACGAGGAGGATAAAGTAATGACTCAAGATCATTAATTCTAGGGGCAGAGTTCATACCTTTCTTACCTTTGCCGCTAGTTGAATCATTGGAAGCCTTCCTCAAAGTTTGAGCTGCTGGTGGTCGCCATTCATCGTCGACGTGCACCAATTTCTCTTTACCTTTCTTAGAATCTGCCTGTTGAATTTTGACACGTGTTGCTACATCTTTGGCGTGCGTCAATCCGTCATTGAAACTATCATCTTTTGCTTTGGCGTGCGTCGTAACATCATTGGCGTACACCGTTTTTTCTTCAAAACTCTCTGAATGTCTACAGTGACTATTGGCGGGCGCCAAAGAGACATGTTCATTGAAGAGAGTCCTCAAATCACTTGCTCTCAGATTCTTCAAAATTCTCAGGATCTTCACCAAATCCTCGTCCTCTTTTTCCACATCGACATATCCGTCTCGCTGTAAAAACTCATCAACAATTCCTTCCTCCTCTTCACTCAATTCATTCTCTTCATCTGTGTCATGCAAATCATTCTCAACCTCGTTTCCCACTTGGTTTTCATAAATTCTCTAGTTCCACAAACTCTTCCACTTCGGGTTATGATAGCCTTCACTCCCCTCTGGTTTCTTTCAGTGTTGCTAGGTAGTCCACCCGGTGGTCTACTAGCATTCCTCTCACCTTCCCTACTCAAGTGCTCTTCCAAGTTCCGCACGGATGCTTCTATATTTTGAATTCTCATGTCATGACCACTCATAGAGGTCCTCAAAGTGCCAACATCTTTTGTCAATGTGCCTATAGAAGACATCATCGTCTGCATATTCGCGGCTTGAGTTGAGACAACACCCATAAGATTCTCCATCAAATTCTCCCATCTTTATTCCTTTTCTGTTGATGAGCTTGAAGTTTGAGTGATAGGGATGTTTCGTGTAGGACGTTGTTGGTAAGAGTGTGTAGGTGGTTGTGGTGGTTGGTATGAAGTATGGCCTTGGAAATTTTGGGTTGGAGCGTTGGTGTTGAAGGAAGTCTTTTGTTGAGGGACGAAAGATGATGCTAGCTTGTTTGGGTTTGGAGACCAACGTTGAGTAGGAAAATATCTTTTCAAACTATTATATGCATTGGAGTAAGCATTATGTAGCGCTCGGTGTTGTTGCATACAGCTCACTTCTTCATTAGAATAATCACCGGATTCATTCATCTCCAACTGTGCATAGTCATCTTGTTTCAATTCCCCACTACTCATGTCATTGGACGCATTTCCTTCCAAGCCTTTACTTCCCTTTATTTCATCAACTTTCTTGCTATGAGAAGCTAATTGAGCTAACACTTCGGTTTGAGCGGTGGCTTCTCCCACAAAAGCAACTTTTCTTGTACTTGAACCGGTTTTCCACATTCGGTTGTTCTTTGCAATCTTCTCACTAGCATCATACACATCTTGTGCCGCACTCATCATCAACGAACCATTTCATGCTTGATCAACATCGGCTCATGATTCCTTTCTAAGCTTCCGACAAAAGAATTAAATTTGCATATCCCTGAACTACAAGAATAACTGACTAAGCCGTGCTATAAGGGGGATAACCATGGACGGGACAAGCTCTTAACAACCTCTTAAATCTTTCTCACGCAACTCCAAGTGATTCATGTTCACCTTGCTTGAAACTAGCAATCTCAACTTTCAATTCCAAATTTTGGCCCGGAGTGAAGTATTGCTTCAAGAATTCATTTTGGATTTCCTCCCAACTTGTCAAGGAATGGTGAGGAAGCGACATAAACGAATCCTTTGCCTTCCCATCCAAGGAGAAAGGAAACATGGACATTCTTGTCAATTCTCTATTAGCACATTGACTCTTATCCATATTACATAATTCCTCAAAGTTGTAAAGATGGTGATGTGGATCTTCGTCTTCACGCCCATGAAATTTAGCTCTTGTCAAACCAATCCAAAAGATGAGCTTTAACTTCAAAATTATTTGCTCCCGCATTTGGTAAATGAATTGGATTGTTGGTTTCATTCCTTCTCACGGCTTGAGCACATAGGGGTCTTGGGTTTGGTGGTTGTTGTTGTTGTTCCAGTTGTTATGATTTCGGTTGTGGTTGCGGTTTTATTGGTTATTATTTGGTGGTGGTGGATTGTTGGGGTTTGGGGGGTTAATGATGTGGAGGTTCTGGTCTTGTTTATGGTTTTGGGAATCCTCATGCTCTTGTTCAACTTGTGCATTTGCTATTTCCCCGTCCATTTCTAATCCTTGGGTAGATGATCCTTTGGAGGTGTCTCCACTGAGTGCCAAACCACGACGAGCTTGACCAACTTTATTCTCAGCTACTCGTTCCCTAATATACGTATTGATATCCAGAATGAGAGGAGTAAGCGGTGCTTTACCACGTCGAGTCTTGGTCATCCACTACAAGATAGAAACAACAAAAACACAATAAAATAACACTTGGTGACTCACCAAGAGGTAAGCACGAAAGAAGTAATATAGAAACGAGACTAGAAAAGTCTGATCTATTCTCAAATTTTTTAAAACTAGTACAAGTATTAACCGTTACTCAAGATCCCCGGCAACGGCGCCAAAAAACTTGATGGCACTTTTCTAGGTGTTCAATCTAACCGGCAGTGTACCGGGTCAATTGTAGTCTAGTACGGTGGGTCAAGGTCGTAATCCACAGGGAAACTTGTGAGGTTAAACACTTAAAATCTTATATTAATTCGATCTAGGTCACAAATTGCAAGATGGTAAATTAAATGCATAAATAAATTCTCTTGTTACAGTAAAGATGATAAATTGATAAAAAAAAAGCTAACCAAGATAATGCGTAGACTAGCAATTCTCTTGTAGTATCATGGGAATGATTTCCTACCTTCCTACCATTGGTGTTCAAAAGTGTGAAATGGTGCATTCCTAAGAAAGTAGTTCCCCCTCATACGAGTGTATGAAACTCTTCTATACCTCCTCCTTGGTCTAGGTGCCCTAAACCTAATGAATTGGTATGCCACACACGTTAATGCAATGATAAGGTCCACTATCCCCAGATAAGAAATCGAATGCCCCGAGAGGTCGATTTTACCTTCCGGTTTTTCTACCCTCTTCCCACATTTAACATCTCCTTTCGGTATTCGTTAAACGTGTAAATGCTAACACTATGAAATTACTCTAATACAACCAATTATTATAACACAAGTAGGAAAAGATTCACAATAATCAAAACTAACAACTCAAACAATCATTACCAATCAACATAAGAGAATAAACTAATTCTACAACATCATCTTGGCTAGTTAAACCTAGCCACTCATAACTACAAACATCAACATATCAAAGTTAACATTCATAACCATAAGAAAACTTGAATGAAGATAAAGATTAAAGATTACCAAACCAAAAGCAAGAACTCGAGTTTGATGTACTTCATTCAACTCCAAAAGCTTCAATGGAATCAAGTGTATTTAAACTCCAATCAAGTAGTAGAAGCTAAACTAGAATCCTTAACTATTACAATCCAAATCAAGAGCTAATTTTTACTAAAATTCAGCTATAAGAGCCTTGGAGGTGGGGGTGTCTTCAAGGAGGAAAAGTTGAGAAAGATGAAGTGTATTCTTATAATTTTGGTGAGTGGAAGAATAAAAGAGATCAAACAATTGTTGACTCTGCAATATTGGCACGGGTCAGACCAACTAGCGTGTGTGTTAAGGGTGATTTTATACGTTTTATAAGGATATATTTTATGTCAATTTCCCCCATATCTGGATGTTTTTCATAGAAATCGAGCTTTATATTGAAGTATTGAGCAAGTGATGTTTTTAATGGGTTAGTTGCAAAATTGTATGATTTATGTGTAAAATTGATGGTTTTATATTGATTTGGAAGATACTACATTTTGCAATGTGTTTGATGTATTGTAGATACACAATTTCAACCAAAAAGAGGATTAAAAGAGGTTAACAATCGGATTAATGAAGAGGAGAAGAGATAAAGATGAAATCGATTGAAGATAAAGATGAGAAGATCGATTTTTGAGCAAGCAGAACGTTCGTTCAAGCCCCGTCCAGAGTGGACGGGCGTCTGCAGAATGGACTGGCGTCCAGGAGAAGAAAGTTGATTCAGAAGTTTGGACGCTGAGTGGACGGGCGTCTGAAGCAAGTCCAAGGTATCTTGGACGGGCGTCCAAAAAGACGGACGGGCGTCCTTCCACCGACTTAGAGCAGCCGACTTTATTTTCTATAAATACCAGCGCTATTTTCAACCCTAGGACATATATTATTACACAGCCGCATACACAGAAAACCCTAAATTCGAGCCAAGTAACCTCGGCCGGCTGAGCCTTGGTGCTTGGCCGACCGAGGGTTGTTCTTTTTAGATTTTGTTTCTGATTTTGCTGGATGATTGGAGGCTAAACAATTTGTCAAGTTATTTAAATCCGTTTCATCAGGTTTTTATATTTTCAATCTAAGTTTGTTTTGTTATTTTGATTAAAGTTGTACCTTTTCTATGCTTATGTGTTATGCAATCGATATCAAGAGATGTATTGCTATTTGATGTTTACCATATGATGAGAATCGGTGTAAATCTTAGATCACCATAGGAAAGATGGGATTTTTAACCTTGACATAACGAGAGTTGATAGGTTGAATATCTAGGTTGCTAGATTGAGAGATCTTACACCTTGTTTTGATACGTCAATCTTATAGATCAAGAGATGAGAGATTGATAGGCGAATTATCTACGAGAGTAGGAATTCATACCTCCGTTAGGTGGACCACACCTTTAATTAAATCATCACAAGACAACTTTAGAGAGGAAATTAAGGGTTGCGGGATCGGTGGATAATTACTTGTTCGATTGTTTAATCACCATGATCATCGTTGTTTAAATTCATAGTTGTTTATTGTTTTCTTTTTAGTTTATATTTTAGATTTAAGTTCGCAATTATCGTTTCCTGGCTTTGGACTGACAATCCTCTATCCAGTTTATCTTTTCGTTTTGTTATTTTAGGTTTTAGTAATAATGGTATCAATCTTAGGAAAATTAATGAACTAGATACCTCGATTCCCTGTGTTCGACTCCGGTTGTAGTTACTATACTACGATCCCTGCACTTAGGGTAAACCGGATTTATTTTATTACTTGTTTGTTTTCCGTTGATAAAATCCGAGACAGTGTGCCATGTGCTTTAATGAAGTATTAGCGTTGGTCACAGGATATTGGCGCGCGCCAAGTCTAATGTAGTTGTTGGCTGAATGACATCTGCATTAAATGATCTGTAGACTTGGATATCTTCACTTGGTGCGGGTCAATGTAACATGGCGTATGCCATCTGTATATAAAATGTCCCTGATCAAATTTATTCTCCAACTGGCGTGGACCGGGCCCTCTAACGTTCGTCAATAATCATCGTGGGTTGGAATCCTCGCCTCAGCTCCAAAATCATCTCTCAACAATCCAATGACACCATCAAGTCAAAATCCACGCTCCCAACTGTGATATCTGTGCTGCAAAATAGACACAAAGATACCATGTGTAAATCTGATAACAAAAATCGGCTATCAAGCCTATAATAAAAAGCAAAAACCTAGTTTTTATAATATTTCCTATGTACACAAAATGGTTCAAATTATCATAGAAATTGCTCAAGTTGATGTCAAAATGTCACAAATTGCATGAGAAAAAGGGGTAAATCATCGGGAATTGTATCATCAGGTTGACTTACATCAAGTACTGAGGGTTCAAACTCAGTTTACGAAGATTAAAATCCGAGACTGTAAAGTTAGAATTCAGGCAAGATTGTGATGACCTGAACTGACTCTATAGATCTTGTATGAAGACCTAAGATACATAAGGACAATGTTATCTTAGATGATTTATCTAAGTTATGGTGTACTCTGATTAAAAAAATCATTTATAACAGATGAAGAATAGAGTACTGAGTTTTTGAAGAAGAGTAAAAAAATTCAGTTAATGCTCTTAAAAGCTGACAACTGACTAGATCACGGAAAATTAGTTTCAAGCTGAAGTTATAAAAACTGAAGAAGAATCAGAACGTTGGAAATCAAGCATTTCAATTGGATGATAAACTGACATTTCAGAACGGTCACTAACATCTGACATATAGCCGTTGGAAGATACAAGGATTCAAATTCAAACGTTCAATTCATTCAAACGTTGGAATTACCCCTATAAAGAGATCATTTCTACCACAAGAAGAAGTGTGGTGTTCTATGAATATGTTTATCAAGAAAGATTCTACTAAGGGGGAAAGTGAATCAAAAGAACTCCTGCTGTATACCTTATTGCAAGATCAAGAAATCTTCAAAGTGTTCTCTAACATTCAAAGAAACATCAAGGTCAAACACTTGGAAAAAACAGAGCTTGAGCATTTTATATACATCAAGAAGAAGAAGCTCAAATCATAAATTGAATCATAGTTATTGATTCAAGTCTCAACTTTGATTTTATCAAAGGTTTTAGACTATGAAACACCAAGAAGGTGTGATGGATAGTTGAGCTGCAGTCAGAAAGACTGTGTTTGTGATGAGCTGGTGAAGAGGCAATACAACCCTTCAAGGACCAGTGGTGCAAGCAGTTGCAGAGCAGCAATTCTACCTGTTCTATAGTTGCTTAGATAGTTAAGCTAGGGATTAGCCAAGGACTATCAGTTTAGGACTTTTTGTAACTGAGCTACCTCAAAGAGTTCTAGTGGAATTTTACTCCGCATCACAGGGGAAGAGAGGATTGATAGGATTACACCACCTGGAACCTCTATAAATTATGTCTTATTTATTTATTTACCTTATGCATTTACTTTCTATAGTATAGTTTATATCACATTAGAAAGCACTCAGCAAACATAAGAAACTGAGTCAGCACAGCACTGCATCTTACTTTTACAAACTGAAAACTCAAGTTTTACAAAGGCTTTAAATTTTCCGCTGCCGGTTAACTCAGTTAAGCATAAGTCAGTCTTGATTTATACTAAGCTAAGTTAGCTTAACTCCACACAAGTTTAAGTTCAAACTCAGTCTGGTTCAAGATTCAGTTTTTGGGTTTTTAGGGACAAGTTTATTCACCCCTCCCTCTAAACTTGTGTCAGCCTTTCCAAGTGACCAACAGTCATTGTAGACCTTATCCATACTCGACTCATACATGTTGGTGTGGGAAAGACGAGTGATGTCTATATCAGGACTGAACTATGGTGTCGTTTACCCATATGGTGTAAAACCCGTAGGCTACAGGGGCAAGCAGTTGGTTCAGGGCCTGGAGAAAGTCGGGTGAGGCCTTGTACTCTTGGATCATACGGGCGGGGGCTGTGGCGAGCTCAGCCACCAGAGCATTCTTTTCATCCCGTAGTTTGGTAATGACCTCTCCCATCTCAGACGTCTCAGCCAAATTCTGGCCCTTCATGGATTGAAGAGAATCCTTGTATGCAGACCCAAATTTCTGCAGTTCGGCCTCCTAAGCCTAAAGCTATTGTTTAAGAGACTCATTCTCTTGGGTAGTGGCTTGCAAACTCTGATTGAGCTGATCGCGCTCAGTAGATCCCCTCTTTAGGTCGGTAACCCTCTTCCTTAAGTTCTCTATATAGGAAGAGGCAACTTCTAGTCTTTTGAAAGTCTCTTCTCCAACACGAGACCTCTGTAAAAGGAATAGTTAAGCTTACGAAGAAATGAAGCTCAAAGGAAAACCATATGGGGCTGTTAAAGCTACTTACATATTCAATGGTACTGATCCCTTCGTTGGGAAACTGTTCGTTGGTCATCTTTAGTAGAGGGTCTGTTTCTAGCTCATCTCTCGCCTCTTCTTCACCCTCTCCCTCATCAGTGTCGGTTAGCTCGGGGGTCTGATCTAGGTAGGCCTCTGACCGGCCTCACTTTCTTAATCGGCCAACCCTAGCCTCAGAACGACTCCTCCGGATAAGGGGGTTTCATCATCATCATCATCATCCTCATCGTCTGGGATGTCTGTAGTAAGATCTGTAACATCCATTATGGGCACGGAGGAGCGTGAAATGGTCTCTTGCTGAGGACCTGAGCATGATGAAGCCATGACGGCGCTAATGGACACAATGTTGATGACGACACCCGCAGTTTGGGGGACGGGATACGCCTCAGTATGTGTCCTTTCTATGGAAATGCTCTCACCGATTTGCTCCTCTCTTGCAACATCCAATAAACCAACAAAGGTTGCCACTACAAAACGATAGAAAGATGAATTTGGTTAGTATCATACAAACCCAAAGTAAAACAAAGAAGCTTTTATAAACTAAACCCTACACGTGGTTTGGTCCTCAACACTAAGGGGTACGTATGGGTCAGGCCCAGCCTCTTCGAGCCTAGCTGTCCCAATTAACTGGTACGACAACTCCTTGGTAAGGATAAAAGTGCCAGAGTCCCGGAGTTCCTGAACTTCGGTAAAGTCAGCAATCTCAGGTGCAGCGTCCCTGTCCACATCGTTAGACATCCATCGGCTCAGCTCGGTATGCCCCCCATTCTGAGCAAAGAAAAAGTGAGTACGCCAACCTGTGGATGGTGAAGGACCGTCAACAATATACGTCCGGTCACCAGACCGGCGTGGAAATTGATACCACCCGGCTGGTCCGGGATTCTTCCTGATCAGATGAAAACCCCGGAAGAGGTTTACGGAAAAACAAACTCTGGCCATCCAGCACCAGATGGTAAACCCGATGATGCTCCTAACACCGTTAAGGGTCACATGGGCAGCACCAATTCCGTAGTGCCTCAAAACCTCTATAAAAGCCGGGCACCAAGGTAGTCGCAACCCTCCCTGTAATAGGCCTTCGTAAACCATGCCAAAACCGTCCGGTGGATGATAAGCATAATGACGAGGGTCGTTAGGGAGCATATGGGTCAACACTTCTCTGTTTATCCCGTATTTTTGGCGGATGTAATCTATACTGCTTTCAGAAAGAACAAATTCCATTCCAAAGCTTCCAATCATTCTTTGGGTCGCAGTGCGAATCTTATGCCTAAAGGTAGGGTCAAAAGTCCCGGAAGAAGGTCGAGAAGAAGAACCTAGAATGGGATGGGCTAGGGGCCTGTCGTTTTTGGTGTCTGATTCGGATGAAAATAATTCTTCTACAGAGGAATTGGAAGGGGTCGAAGCTCTCATTGGAAAATAGGAGAGAGGAAGACAGAATGTAAAATAAAAAAGCAGAAATGAAGACTTACTCAGAAACTATCAGGGAAGTGAAGTGCTTTGCGTCTTTAAGTCTACCATAAACGTAGGAAGGCCGGTTGATATGACAGGGGGCTATAAACATCAACCCATTCTCGAATACCGTCCCTTGTAGTGGGCGGGAAACGTTTTGGTTTTCAAAAAATGTTATGACAGAGGTTCTGACAAGTCTGTGCCACCTGGAACGACCGATTACTCCAACTCTATTAAGACCGGAGCCGAACACCATCAAGCTCAAAAAGATTAAGACAGGGTTAGGCAGATCCGACCTGAACTCAAAGAGCCCATCTAGATCTGGAAGGCTTATGATGAGGACGAATTTAACAGCCCCACGTGTCACGCACACAATACCCGTATAAGTAATAAAAATAAACTTGATACCCTTACTCTAAGGGCCATGAGCCCCAATATAAGCCTAGAGGCCGATCTCCGCCTCTAAGACGGAAGATGACCAGGTTGTTCCTCGGTCCACCGCAGGTCGGTCAGGAGGAAATAGAGGCAAACATGCCCAGCTCGGTCATACGGACCTCGGCTGCTCACCGCAGGTCGGCTAGAGCGTTTAATGATAAACACACGTTTATCAGGATAATTATGGAAAGAATCCTAAGCCATTAAGGCTATGATATTTACCATTTAAATCTAATATTCGAATAACGTGATTATCTCCTAAAATCAGAGGATAAAGACGGTGTAATAATGCTTGAAGGACACGAAAAAAGAGTCCACAATGGACACGTCCCATGTAGGCCTATGACATAAGTGTTCCCTATATAAACGTTCATAAGAACTACGGCAGACTGGATTTCAAGACAGGTTTTGGATACGTAGGCAACTTCGGAAAATCCCAGGCTCAGTCTAAATCCCCCCACAAAAATCTTCTCCTTATTCACTTTTTTTCTACTTATTTTCCTTGATTCAATTACCACTAGACTAAACGGTCTTGTTTATTACCCGACGAAATTTTGCTTCGTCATCGAGTGTTGACAAAAGTATGGATTTTTTTTTCATTTATCTTTTAGCAAATTATGTCTCATTTGATAATGAAATATATCAAGTGGTGCCACGGTGGAGATTTTGTGAAGAAGGAAATAAATACTCAATTCAGTATTGTGATATACTAATACCTAAAGCAAGTATTGCATAAATATCAAATATAAATTAAAATAAATAAAATGTCATCTTAATTACTTACGTGAAATGTAGTTTGTGATATACAAACAGTGAAAAATTGTGGTGCATCGGTGATTTGACGGGTTATATCAAGTGGAGGGATGTGATGCATCCAATTCATCCACTTTCACATAATAGATGTGTGTAGGTGTGAGGTAGATGTATCACATGCACCCACTTGGTATATCTCTCCAATAACTGTTGCGTAATAACTCTTCTCATACAAACACGGGGTCATATAAAAAACTGGATAAGATGATAACCTTTTATAAGAGAGATGTACGTTTATGGAAAAATAAATTGTCCAGAACATTTCAACCTCTTTTAATTTTACTTTCATTTCCCTTCTGCCGTATCAACTCCCTATTATTCTGTTGTTTGTACCGCACAAGATAGAATTTAGTCAATTTACCTTTTGAAAAGTTCACCCTTATCGCTCTTGGTATCGAGCAAGGATCCTCTCAAGTACTTAAGGGTCAAGTGCAGTTGTTTTTACATATAATCACCAAAACAACATAGTTTTGAAGAAAAAAAACTACGGTTAGATCATTTTCATATTTTGGGTGTGTGGTGAGATTACTTCTACTTGAGAGAACACATCAAGTACTTGAGAAGATCATGGCCGGTTGATACTTACTTTTACTAGGTTCAATTTAATTCGGAATTAGATGCCGGTAGAGTCTTGCTTGTTAGCCCTTGGTACTTTGACTCTCAAATCCTGATAGACAATGAATCCTTCAACATTGCTCCGGTATGGGTTCAGATATGGAATCTATATCTAGATTGGATTGCCGAAGATGCTGGGGAATATATATGGGCGCACGGTATTGCCAGGGCACAAAAAGGTAATGCCAGGGCAACTAAAGATAATAATCATCAAATGGAAAAATTGCCCTTGTCTTTGTCTTCAACAAAGAAATAAAAAATAAAGAAGCTTTCTTTTTCGGCAGTTCATTCCTCCCACTCTTATTCGGTTGAATCTTCTTTACAGACTTAATTTACCTCTCCAGCTACACCCATTTCATAACCTTTAAATTCTTCAACCCCAATTGGGCGCAAAAGGGTTGTAGGTTCTCTTAGTCAACATATTAAGCATTCAATAAAAACAATTAAAAAAAAACATCAATTGAAACCCAATGAACACTTGCAGATATTGAGCTTCAAAACTATTCTTAGGGGCAGAAGGGCAACAGATTCTAGCAAAAGGGGTTGAAGAGCAGAAAGAGAGGAGGGAGGGAGATCTGGCCTAAAAAATATGGGCACGAAGAACTTTTGGGTGGGGTGGTGACGATGCTAGATCTCGTCTATGAATAAATCCGGGCCGTTTAATCTAGGGTAATATGAACGAGGGATGGTTTTTGTGTGATTTTTAGACTGAGCTTGGGTTTTTTCCCAAATTGCCTACGTAGCCTGTTATGTTTCAGTAATCAAGTCTTTCATAGTTCTTCAGGGTTGTTTATATAGGGGACGATTTATCCCTTTCCTTGTTCTACAAGGATTTGTATTATTATTAATATTTCCCTAAGGATATACACGCATAAATCCCTATAATTATATTTAAATGTCAGGATCAGAGTCTTTATGATTAGGATTCTTCCCTTATTTATCTTTAGTTATCCAGCACGTGGAATAACAGCCGGGGTCGCTCTGTGCGTCCTGCGCCGAGCCCCTAAGGCCACTATGGCCGAACTGGGCAGCTCCTCTTCACCATGCCTTGGCCGACCTGCGGTGGCTGGAGGAGGAGTTTCTGCCAATCTCCCACCTGGGGTTAGCGACTTGCCCTTAGGTATGTGCTTGGGTCTCTTAGCCCTTAATGCCTTATTTTTAGAGGCTAGTCATTTATTATATGACTTCAGAGGATGACACGTGCCGTAGTTCGGGTCGGCCATCATCAGGTGATAAGAAGAGGAACGGATGTAACTGGAAATTTCATTGAAGGTGGAAGAAAGGTCATAGTAGAAATCATGAAGATGTAAAAGAGGGTATATTTGTAATTTTGTTCGTACTTATTTGAAATTGCCCTGGCATTACCTTTTTGTGCCCTGGCATTACCGGACGCCATATATATGCAAGATTCTGGGAGAAGTCCATAAAAATAAACTCCCTCCGTCCCGTAATATAAGGTCTTTTGGCTTTTGTTGGTCCATTGGAAAGGCTAACACAAGTTTAGAGGGGGGGGGGGGGGTGAATAAACTTGTCACCAAAAACTTTTCTGAATCGAATTGCCCAGAACTGAAGTTTCTCGAAACTCAAATCGATGCTTAGTTCAGTTTTGTTCATGTCCCTTAACTTGTGCGGAGTTCAGCTAATTCAACTGAGTATAAGTCAATACTGACTTATATTTAGTCTTGTTAACTGGCAGCGGATATAAAATAGCCTTTAGAGCAATAAATGTGTCAATAATGATCTGAGTCTCCTATGTATCAGTTTTATGCTGACTCAGTGTCTGACGTTTGCTGAGTGTGAAGATAACAAGAATTAAATCAATCACAGCAAGAATATAAATGCATAAAGTAAATCAACACAAGATTTGTTTATGGAAGTTCCGGGTGGTGTAATCCCGTACGTCTCCCCTTCTCCTGTGGTGTAGGAGGTATCACTAGAATCTTGAGATAACCGTTACAAAATCCTAGCACTATGACAGTCCTTCACGAGACCCTAGTTTCACTGTCTACACATAATGAAGAAAGGTAGGATTTCTCCCTTCATTCTGCACACTGATCTTTCGGAGGTGGAATTGCTCTTTCACCAGCTCACCACTAACACAAACACAGTTCGCAGACTGCACCAACAGCTGTGGCAACCAAGTTGCAACCGTTTGAGGAAAGGTGGAATTGCTCTACTGAAACTATGCACAGCCACCCTTTTTCACAAAGGTTAGGTTTAGAATTAATCAAGAGATTAATTCAGTGAGCTGTCTGATTCTTCTGGATCTGGCTTTGTAGCTCCAAGATGCCTTCTTTCCCCCTTAATGGGTTACTGGATCTTTCTTTGAAATCTTCAAGGCAATTCCGTTGGCTTCCCATTTTCTAGATATATATAATCTGATTTTCTCAATTTGGATCTTTGGATATGTGCTTGTAAAGCTCTTTTTCTGATCCTTCTCTCCCTCTCCTTCAAGTGATTCTCTTGTGTATTTATAGGGGCGATGTAACGGCCACTAGCTCTTGTAGCCGTTACACTTTGTCGTTTAGCCAACGTTCATATGTACGACCTTTGTCGTATTGTTAATTCAAATTCAACAAGGCCTTAACTCAGTTTTCTACTCTACTTCAAAACTGAGTACCTTTTATACTTAACATCTGACTTTAATTTACTAAGTCAGAGTACACCATTCAGTTTCTTCTTTTCCTAGTAACTGATAATCTTTGTCCTTAAGATTATTCGATTTTACATGATCTATAGTTCGATTTGAGTCACCACAAACTTGCACGAATCTCGACTTATAGTCACGACTAAATCGACTTAACCGAGTTTGCCACCTCGATTCTTGATCTTTTATAATCGAGTCTGTGTCCCTCGGTTCTTCAGTCTTCTAGATAAACCAACTGAGTTTGTGACCCTCAGCGAACTTATCTTCTTTAGTTCTTGCATAACTGAGTTTGAACCCTCAGTTCTTCATGTGCATACTCAGTTTTCTTGTTGTGACTCAGATGTTCGCCTAGTTCCTATTCTATTACAATGCTTGTCTGAAACAACCTATACAAGGTTCAGACTCTAGATAGAACTTATACATTTTCTCTAGACCATTTCTTGCTTCTTCTTCCATTATGCACTATAACAGTTAGTTATGACTTCATCATCATGGGTTGTAAGTGATTTGTCTAATTACGTGATGAATCATCATCAAAACATAATCCTCATCATGGGGTGAATAAACATGTCACCAAAAACTTTCTCTCGAATTGAATTGCCCAGAACTCGAAGTTCTCCGAAACTCAAACTGATGCTTAGTTTAGTTTTGTTCCTGTCCCTTAACTTGTGCGGAGTTCAGCTAATTCAACTGAGTATAAGTCAATACTGACTTATATTTAGTCTTGTTAACTGGCAGCGGATATAAAATAGCCTTTAGAACAATAAATGTGTCAATAATGATCTGAGTCTCCTATGTATCAGTTTTATGCTGACTCAGTGTCTGACGTTTGCTGAATGTGAAGATAACAAGAATTAAATCAATCACAGCAAGAATATAAATGCATAAAGTAAATCAACACAAGATTTGTTTATGGAAGTTCCGGGTGGTGTAATCCCGTACGTCTCCCCTTCTCCTGTGGTGTAGGAGGTATCACTAGAATCTTGAGATAACCGTTACAAAATCCTAGCACTATGACAGTCCTTCACGAGACCCTAGTTTCACTGTCTACACATAATGAAGAAAGGTAGGATTTCTCCCTTCATTCTGCACACTGATCTTTCGGAGGTGGAATTGCTCTTTCACCAGCTCACCACTAACACAAACACAGTTCGCAGACTGCACCAACAGCTGTGGCAACCAAGTTGCAACCGTTTGAGGAAAGGTGGAATTGCTCTACTGAAACTATGCACAGCCACCCTTTTTTCACAAAGGTTAGGTTTAGAATTAATCAAGAGATTAATTCGGTGAGTCTGTCGATTCTTCGGATCTCGGCTTTGTAGCTCCAAAATGCCTTCTTTCCCCCTTAATGGGTTACTGGATCTTTCTTTGAAATCTTCAAGGCAATTCCGTTGGCTTCCCATTTTCTAGATATATATAATCTGATTTTCTCGATTTGGATCTTTGGATATGTGCTTGTAAAGCTCTTTTTCTGATCCTTCTCTCCCTCTCCTTCAAGTGATTCTCTTGTGTATTTATAGGGGCGATGTAACGGGCACTAGCTCTTGTAGCCGTTACACTTTGTCGTTTAGCCAACGTTCATATATATATGCGACCTTTGTCGTATTGTTAATTCAAATTCAACAAGGCCTTAACTCGCTTTTCTACTCTACTTCAAAACTGAGTACCTTTTATACTTAACATCTGACTTTAATTTACTAAGTCAGAGTACACCATTCAGTTTCTTCTTTTCCTAGTAACTGATAATCTTTGTCCTTAAGATTATTCAGTTTTACTTGATCTATAGTTCAGTTTCAGGTCACCATAAACTTGCCTGAATCCTGACTTATAGTCACGACTAAATCAGCTTCTAACTGAGTTTGCCACCTCAGTTCTTCAGTCTTTTGTAACTGAGTCTGTGTCCCTCGGTTCTTCAGTCTTCTAGATAAACCAACTGAGTTTGTGACCCTCAGCGAACTTATCTTCTTCAGTTCTTGCATAACTGAGTTTGAACCCTCAGTTCTTTATGTGCATACTCAGTTTTCTTGTTGTGACTCAGATGTTCGCCTAGTTCCTATTCTATTACAATGCTTGTCTGAAACAACCTATACAAGGTTCAGACTCTAGATAGAACTTATACATTTTCTCTAGACCATTTCTTGCTTCTTCTTCCATTATGCACTATAACGATTAGTTATGACTTCATCATCATGGGTTGTGTTTTTGTCTAATTACGTGATTTAATCATCATCAAAACATAAATAATATTTCCAACAATTTCCCTTTTTGATGATGTATCATAACCCTCCCTAAAAGCAATAATAAGAGAATAATGCAAGAAATCATAACAAATCAAATTAAGATAACAAACTAGAACAGCTGAATTCATTACAAGAATAAAGTTTAAAACAAACTAAGTTAAAACTGAATAGAATTACAACTTTTCTTTTTCAAGTGCCAACATCTTTTCTCCAAGGAAAATGCTTCTTTTGGTCTCCAGGAGTCTTCTTGCCTTTCCTTCTTAAACTGATTCGCCATCTCTAGACTTGATTTCTAGATATTCACCGATCAACTGATTAGCCTCTTCATTGTCTTGATTCCTGAGCTTTATCAAGATTTCTTTGATCTCCTCATTCATCATTTCATCTTCTTCTTCTGAAATGAGATTAAGTTTATCTTTTTCAGCTTTCCTTTCTGGTTTCTTTTCATCTTCCCCCTCAGTTTTTATCGTCTTCAAATTTTCAAGGAATCTGACACACATTACAAGCTTCTTTCTGATATTTAACACGGCTTTAACTGAGGCTTCTTCATCTTCCTCAGTTCTTGTTTCCTTAAAATTTTCTTCTGCAGTTAGCTTTTCGATCAGATCATCAATTCCTTCTCCATCTTGTTGAATTGTCAGTAGATCAGCATCTACTTGTTTATCTTGTTCATCCACCAATTGTCTGGCATAAACCTCTTCAGCATTAGCATCTCCTTCAGCTTCATCACCTTCAGCTTCATCTTCCCCCTTGTTTGAAGATACGCGAAAGCTTTCTTCAAATAATTTTCGTAAGGTGATGATGTTGGAGTAAGTGTTCAAACCTGAATAATGAGTTCGTCCAACAAGGTCATGTAGGTTGAAAAATTTCTGATGTATGGTCTGTAACAGACTTTCGATGATTTCTTTTGCTACTTCCAATCTTTTTTCAATCTCATTTTCTTGATGCTGAGCTTCTTCTTTTGCAGACTTGCTTGTAGATGCCTCATGGGCCTGAGATGAGGTACTGGCCTCAGGATAATAAAAATGAGTATCATGACTTGTCAGTTGCTTTTCATATTCAGCCTCACAAAATTCACCATCTTCCAAAGCTTCCCTTTGTTCATCAGTGTACTCTCCATGTATCTCAGTTGGAGGTTCACTTTCTTCAGTTTTATCAATCTCGCTTCCTTTAGTTTCACTTTCCTCAGTTTCGCCAAGCTCGCTTTCTTCAGTCTGATTCTGTTCACTCTCTTCTGTTTCATCCTCAATTTGAATTACTTCTTCAGTTTCAGTTTTCTTTTTCTGAAATTTGTTCCAAGTCCTCTTTTGTCTTCTAAGAGTCCTTTCATCTAAATTCACAGTTCCACTTGAACTTGAATCTGAAACTTCACTTGATTCTTCTTCAACAATCTTCCTTTTCTTCACTCCAGTGGACACTGATTTGTGTTCCACTTTTGTTCTGGTGGATGTTGAAATAGAGAAATGATCTAGTATCATTTGAACTGGAAAAGTGAATCCCTTTTTCAATAACAGCTTTTCCCCAGTAGCTTTCTTTTCTTGTGCTCTCTCTTTCTCGTCTGAAATTTTCTTTATCAATTGATTGAGAACAAATTTGTTCCAATCAAATCTCTCTTCAAACCAAATAGCATATATCAGTTTTAGTTTATCTATTGAGAGAGTGTAGAAATTCCTGGCATGACCAATGACATTTTTGGTCAGAAGAATAGTCTAGAATGCGAATTCTTGCTTTTGCTGATAGATGGATCCGATGAAGTTCTTCTCCTCTTTGTTGACTGCAGTAACATTCCAAAGCTTGCCTTTTTCTTCATTTCCAAACGTAAGAGATGAAGATCCTCCGATTATGTCCAAGCCAAACACCAGTGAAAGCAACTGTTCATCAACGGTAAAGTTCTTATCTTGAACAGTTGTTTTGAAGCTTTTTCCATTATTGGTGATTACGGCATTTTTGTAGAAGTCTCTGATGCCGTCTGGACTCAAAGTAGTGACCTTTGTGTCAATCAAGTTTTCCAATCCTCGAATCTTCTTGATCTTGTTCACAATCCGTTTTGATAGAGTGGAGTTTGTATACTTTTGACAAAATTCGTCCAAGCTTGTGGTGATCCCATCATCAATATTGTATTGATCCATTGATTTCTGAATTAGGGATTCTTTTGGAAAATCTTGAATGCTTTGATTTTGGATGAGCAGGATTTCGTCAAGATTTTGTTTTGCAATCGTTTTCAAATAAGAGTCGTGTCACAATCAATGGGATTTTGTAGGGATGTACATCTACTTCTTCTCCCTGATTGACACATGGCTTTGAGTGATTTGTCATGTCAGCCCAAGCGTCAGATGGTAGATGGAAAGTTTTCTTCTTTTGACCAATATGTCCTTCATCAGCTTTTGTTTAGAGGTCAGTTTTCTCAGGTTTCAGCATTGAGAACTGACTCGGCCTGGAAAACATTTTTAAATTTTCTTCGGTACCCATATCTTTTTGGGTCCGGCTGGATTAGTTACTGAAGTATTATATTTAGTTTCTTCGATGAGAGAATTAAGCTTTCTCATTTCTTTTCGGGATAAACCATTACGCTCAATCTTAGTTGATTTCACAAGGATTCTTTTAGATTTAACATTCTTAGTTTCCTTGTGTAATCCACTAGATCTTCCAGTAATTTGATGTTCAGAATTTTCATTCTTTGAAGTCTCAATACTGGGTAGGGGTGGAAATTATCATTGCTTTTGTCAAATTTACTAGACATTAATCTTTCAGCAAGATTTGACATCTCAGTTTCAAGAAACTCATTCCAATCTTTCGCTTTGTCAAGTTCTCCGTCTTTTAATTTCAGTTCCAGCGTTTTTCAGTTAACTTGACAAGATCAGAGTTTCTCTGGCTGAGTTCAGCGAACGATGACTGAGTTGAAGAATATACCTTTTTATGATGGTTTGATACAGTTTTAAGATATGAGTGTACATCCTTTTCTTGCTCTAATGAATCTTCTATATCAATGGTAACTTGCAACAACTTCTTTTCTTCTTCTTCTGAGAGATTTCTTAGTGATGGAACTTCTCTGGATTTGTTAATATAGGCATTGAAGTTTGTATCCACATCAACACTAAGTTGAGGGTCTGGATTTGTATGCAGATTTGTCAACTGAACCTTTCAACTATTTGATCCTAAAAATCAGATACATTTTGCAGACAATTAATCAGGGGGTGAGTAAGCCAAATCTTAATTCTAGATGTAGTCATTGAAATCAAACTAAGTGTTTTAACACTGATACAGTGAGGGAACTTCAACAATTGGTTTAAGAGATATCTTTGGATCACTTTCAAATGGAAGATCGAACTTGCTCCGATACCAATTGTTGGTCCTTGGAAAGGCTAACACAAGTTTAGAGGGGGGTGAATAAACTTGTCACCAAAAACTTTTCTGAATCGAATTGCCCCACGAATCGAAGTTTCTCCAAAACTCAAACTGATGCTTAGTTCAGTTTTGTTCCTGTCCCTTAACTTGTGCGGAGTTCAGCTAACTCAACTGAGTATAAGTCAATACTGACTTATATTTAGTCTTGTTAACTGGCGGCGGATTTAAAATAGCCTTTAGTGCAATAGATGTGTCAATAATGATCTGAGTCTCCTATGTATCAGTTTTATGCTGACTCAGTGTCCGACGTTTGCTGAGTGTGAAGATAACAAGAATTAAATCAATCACAGCAAGAATATAAATGCATAAAGTAAATCAACACAAGATTTGTTTATGGAAGTTCCGGGTGGTGTAATCCCGTACGTCTCCCATTCTCCTGTGGTGTAGGAGGTATCACTAGAATCTTGAGATAACCGTTACAAAATCCTACCACTATGACAGTCCTTCACGACACCCTAGTTTCACTGTCTACAAATAATGAAGAAAGGTAGGATTGCTCCCTTCATTCTACACACTGATCTTTCGGAGGTGGAATTGCTCCTTCACCACCACCACTAACACAAACACAAATCCATGATCGCACTAATAATGTGTGGGCAACCAAGTTGCAACCATTTGAGGAAATGCGAATTGCTCTCCCGAAACTATGCACACCCACCCTTTTCACAAAGGTTAGGTTTAGAATTAATCAAGAGATTAATTCAAAGGAGTCGTCTGATTCTTCGATCTCGCTTTGTAGCTCCAAGATGCCTTCTTTCCCTTAATGGGTTCTTTGGATCTTTCTTTGAAATCTTCAAGGCAATTTCGCTGGCTTCCTATTTTCTAGATATATATAATCGATTTTCCGATCTCGATCTTTGGATATGTGCTTGTAAAGCTCTTTTCCGATCCTTCTCCCTCTCCTTCAAGTGATTCTCTTGTGTATTTATAGGGGCGATGTAACGGTCACTAGCTTTTGTAGCCGTTACACTTTGTCGTTTAGCCAACGTTCATATGTACGACCTTTGTCGTATTGTTAATTCAAATTCAACAAGGCCTTAACTCAATTTTCTACTCTACTTCAAAACTGAGTACCTTGTATACTTAACATCTAACTTTAATTTACTAAGTCAGAGTACACCATTCAGTTTCTTCTTTTCCTGGTAACTGATAATCTTTGTCCTTAAGATTATTCAGTTTTACATGATCTATAGTTCATTTTCAGGTCACCACAAACTTGCCTGAATCCTGACTTATAGTCACGACTAAATCAGCTTCTAACTGAGTTTGCCACCTCAGTTCTTTAGTCTTTTTAACCGAGTCTCAGTCCTCGGTTCTTGATCTTCTAGATAAGCCAACTGAGTTTATGACCTTCAAAGAACTTATCTTCTGCAGTTCTTGCATAACTGAGTTTGAACCCTCGCCTTCATGTGCATACTCAGTTTTATTGTTTGGACTCATTTTTCTTGTTGTGACTCAGTTTTCTTGTTGTGACTCAGCTGTTCGCCTAGTTCCTATTCTATTACAATGCTTGTCTGAAACAACCTATACAAGGTTCAGACTCTAGATAGAACTTATACATTTTCTCTAGACCATTTCTTGCTTCTTCTTCCAATATGCACTATAACAGTTAGTTATGACTTCTTCATCATGGGTTGTAAGTGATTTGTCTAATTACGTGACGAATCATCATCAAAACATAAATAATATTTCCAACAGCTTTTTAATGGTGTCTCAAAATACTGGTCCTTCTCACAAAGCAATACAAAATTAAATATAATGTTTTTACTTTTACGTTAAACAATGCAATATTATTAGTCACTTTATAAAAACAATGTAAAAAACAGTCTTGAAATCTTAAAAAGTTGTTAATTAATGACATTTTTTAACTTGTGTGTAAAAACTAAAAAGACTTGTGGGACGGAAAGAGTAGTAGTATTTGAAGGCAGTAAACACGGTAAATTTGTTAGATTCCTAGTTGATTTGGATATTTCCAAACCTCTAATTTAGGGCCTACCGGTGGGTAGAAAGATGGGTGTCTATGAAGTATGAAAATGTCTTTTTTTTACCGTGCCTATTGAGGAATTATCATACCTACATCCAACCGTTGCTATACCAAGGTGATTGAAGTTTGTATTGGTGTTTACACGTGTTTATGCCAGTCCTTCCCCTACTTATGAAAAAGAGCAATGGGAGTTTTTTTTTGTAAAAGATCCTCTTTTTGGGGAGATTATTATGTGCTTGCAGGTGACTTCAATGATTTGTGTTCCAATAACGAAAAACCCGGTGGTAGAGTCAGAAATGAGTCTTCTTTTTTGTTATTTCAAAAAGTTTATCGATTCGTGCGGTCTTATAGAATTGGGCTTTGTGGGTCACTTTTGGACTTGGTGTAGACAAAGATATGTGGAGGAACATATTTTTGAGAGGTTGGACCGTGCCCTTGCTTCTTCTAGCTGGGCTAATTTCTTTGATTGTGTTGTCTGCAATCCCAAACAAGAGGGGCTCCAACAATTTTCTTTTTTAATGATAGATGGATATCCAAGCCGGGTATTTTTTATGTTGTCTCTGAAAGTTGGTCTACTAATGTTTGCGGCACTCCGTTTTATCAAATTTTGTGCGAGATTAAAGAAGTCAGAATGAGGCTAAGCCTCTGTTTGTTTATAGCAATTAGTTTTTTTTGGGAATCGGTGTAAGTGGTATTATTTTATTATTATTTTCTTCTAAAATTAAATTTTAAATAGATAAATATATTAGAAACAGAGGCTGGTAAACGTTTACGGATGGAAGCTCTCTTACCCTAAAAAGCAATTCCACCATTGCGGCTCTTTCTTCTCTTCCAACTCCAATTCGACCATTGCAGCTCTCTTCTCTTCCAACTCCAGTTGAAGTTTTTTTCCCTTCATTGATTGAACGTCCCATAACCTAAAATCATTGTAATAATATATTCCATGAGGCTATTTCTTCTTCTCTTCGTCTCTTATCCTAGGAGCAGAAGTCTACTAGGATTCAACGATTAGACTTTGACGACGTAAAAGGCCCAACAAAATCAATTCCCCAAACATCAAATAGTTCTACCTCAAGGATAATGTGCAGTGGCATCTCGTTCCGCTTCAAAATGTTATGGGTCATTTGACAGGAATGATAGGCTCTGGTGAATTCATAAGCGGTCTTAAATACGGTTGGCCAGTAAAAGCCGCACTGCAGTACCTTTGTTGCTGTCTTATTGATGCAACTTTTCTAAGTGTCCAATCTAATCGGCAGTGTACCAGGTCAATTGTAGTCTAGTCCAGTGGTCAACGTCGTACCCCACAAGGATTTGTGACGTTAAACACCAAAAAGCCTTTATTAATTCGATCTAGGTCGCAATTGAATAAGAAGTACGTGCATAAACAACTTTCTAGTAATAAGGGTGATAAATGATAAAAAAAGACCTAACCAAGACAATGTGTAGGTCAAGATAATCTCTCGTAGTATCATGGGAATGATTTCCTTCCATCCTACCAATGGTGTTCAAAAGTGAAATGGTGCCTTCCTAAGCAAGTAGTTCCCCCTCATACGAGTGTATGAAACTACTCTATGCCTCCTCCTTGGCCTAGGTGTCCTAAACCTAATGAATTGGCATGATAAGAACTTGAATGCAATGACAGTGTCAACAATCCCAGGATAAGAAATCTAATTCCTCGTGCGGTCGATATTACCTTCCGGTTTTCCTACCCTCTTCTCACACTTAATATCTCCTTTCGGTCTGCATCAAGTGTGTGCATGCAAGCATTAGTTAATTACTCCAATACAAGCAAACCATACAATACAAGTAGGAAAAGATTCACAACAAATGAAACTAGCAACATAAACAACCATTCCCAATCAACATAAGAGATTAAACTAATCCTACAACATCATCTTGGCTAGTATTGATCTAGCCACTCATGGCTATGAACACCAACTTGTCAATGTTAGTATTCATAACAGTGCGAACAATTAATTCAAAGTAAAGATTAAGAATTATACTAATCACAAGCTATGAACTCTAAATCGAAACCTTCATTAAACTTTAAAACCTTCAACCCCAGTCAGCGACACAGAAATGGTTGAATCAGAGTTCTTGATATTAGATTGGTGCCATCTATGTCTTTCCCGTCTGGCTCTCACCGGTAGACCACCCCGCCTATCACATGCCAATAAAGAAAGAACCTAAACCGAGGTGCTTTCTCGGCTCTCGAAATGAGTGGTGAACCAGAATCGCCCCTATGAATATAGCTCCTTCCTTAGTCATAGTTAGGTTAGGTCCACTTCTTTCAAAACAAAAAAAAAAAAAGCTGGAATGAATAGCCAAACCCCTTCTATGAAGTGAAGCAAGCGAACCTCCGCCGGGTGACGTTGCCCTCGCTTTCCGCCGCATTTACTAGTCGATTTTCTTTATTGCTTGCTTGTCATGTATCGCTCGCTCCCACCTTCCTTATAGAGAGGAGGGATGTCGCCGCTTCTCTTTGATCTTTGTTCTCAGTATGAATGGGTTTGGTTTTCCAACGGTTGTCGGTCAACTTCGTGGTCACTCGCCGCTTGCTGTCACTCGACTCTCATCCGGTCTCTTTGTTGACGCTTGTCCAAAGAGTGGTCTCTTTCTTGCTTGCCCGTCGGTCACTCTGTCGCTGCTCAGTAGTCGTGATGGCGGTTGCCGATGAGTCACTCGGCTTGCGTGTCTTTGCCTCAGTAGTTCACTCCGCCGGTCGGGCCGGGTTGCCCCGCCGGGTCGCCTCATGTAGCCTGTCATTTGTCGAGTTGCTCAGTGCTTGCCCATTCTAGCTAGTCGTGAGAGTTTGACAACAAGTGTTAATCTTGCTCAAACAAAAGTAGTAGAAATCAACAACTAGGAATTCTTTAATGTTTACACTTGTGATTAAAAGCTAATTTTTATGCAAAATTCGGCTAGAACAGCCTTGGATGTTGGGTGCCTGCAAGGGAGTGTGGATATGGAGAAGATGAAGTGTATTTTTGTGATATGGTAGTTGAGATGAATAAATTCGATCCAAAATTGCTGACTTTGCATTCTTGGCGTGCGCCATGTATCTTGGTGTGCGTCATATTGCTCTTCGTAGTCTCTTGGCGCAGGTCAATGCTAAATGACGCGTGCCATTCTCTGATTGGTAGTTGGATGATAGACACCATGCATCAAATGTTCCATCAGACTTGGATTTCTCACTTGGCGTGGGGCAATGTCACATGACGTGCGCCATATACACATGGAATACTCTCTGATCGTGTTTATTCACCTCTGGCGTGGGTCAATGCTTATGGCGTGCGCCATTTTGTCTTCATGGTATCACCTTTGCCTAATTGCCTCGAATCATCTCCCCAAATCAATCTCATAGCATCAACACATCCAAAATCCAAGATCTAAGCTTTGGTACCCGTGCTACAAAATAGACACGAAGATACCACGCGTAAATCGATAACAAAATTTGGCTAAGAAGACTATATCAGAAGCAAAAAGTGGTTTTTCTATGATATTTTCTATGTACACAAAATGGTCCAAATTATCACAATAATTGCTCAAGTTGATGTCAAAACATCGATAAATGCGTGAGAAGTGGGGATAATTAATCTAAAAATGCATCATCTGGTTGGCTTACATCACTTATCTGGCTCGTAATGGTCTCCAACTTCTATTTAGTGGCAATAGCTTAGTATGCTTGGTATCTCATCATCAAGAATACATCTCCTCAGAATGTTATCGGGACACATCTTGTATAAATAATGATCATTATAATAGTAATGATTCAGATCTGTAAAGAACTTGTTCTTATCAATGCTCGTGAACTGTGGTGGTAGGTACCTTTTCGCAAGATAATTCACTATGTTAGCAAACCATGGGTATATCGTTCCCACTCTTGATGTACTTGATCTGGGCTGAGACTCAACTGGAGTTACAAATGAGACGGAAAAAAGTTGTTCATCCGGAAAAGATTCCTGAATCTCAGTAGCATGCTCTTCTTCAAACAGTCTTAATCTCGACAGGTGGTTAGCCACATGGTTCTCAAACCCTTTCTTATCCTTGATTTCCACATCAAACTCCTGTTGGAGTAAAATCCATCTCAATAATCTCGGCTTGAAGTCTTGTTTGGCTAGAAGATATTTCAAAGTTGCGTGGTCTGTGAGAACAGTGACTTTAGACCCCACTAGGTAAGATCTAAACTTGTCAAATGCGAATATCACAGCTAAGAGTTCTTTTTTGGTGGTCGTATAGTTCCTCTGGGCACTGTTGATGGTACGACTGGTGTAATAAATCGGCTTAAAGATTTTGTCCTCTCTTTGTCCCAAGGCTGCTCCAACTGCCGTATCACTTGCATCACACATGAGCTCGAAAGGTTTATTCCAACTGGGGCTACCAGAATTAGGGCAGTTATCAATAGTTGCTTCAGTGTGTTAAATGCCTCATTGCATTCTTCTCCAATGAATATTACGGGGTTCGCGGTCCACTAGTGGGCCCAGATGAGTATACATCCTTTACCAATGTTGATGATTTAGAGAGGATGCAGATGATTGCTGATTATTTCAGGGTGTAATGGAAACGCAATCCTATGGGAGCCCCCACCATCTTTCTGGAAATGAATTATCTTGGGACAGGAAGGCGGTCAACAGATTTGTATGTGCCAGCCTTCTGCCGACTAAGCATACGGTATCTGTCACACCGAAGAGGGCGGAGTTGATGTTTTACCTGGAGCATGGATCTCCAGTCAACATAGGCATACTGATGCACAACCGCATTCATGAGATTGCCGCTATGTCTGAGCGAGAGCAGCTGCCCTATGAACCTATGATAGACATGTTCGCTACGGAGGACGAGGTTCCGGTTTTGGTTAGTGACGATTGGGAAGAGCCTGAACCGATGATCAGTTCACAGTCAGTTATGAGAGTACCAAGACGGGTTGGTCAAAGAGCTGAGAGAGAGCGTACTCCGGTTCTCGGAGGACCTCGATCCTAGAGAGCCTTGTTAGAGGAGCATTCACGAGAGATTGCGAGTCTACATCGCAAGATGGATAGAATTATAGACTTTCTAGGAGTTCCTCCATCGACCCCCCCACCTAGGATTGCCCCACGTCACAGAGCATCTTCTTCCACTGGTGCTGCCTGAAGTTCTGGACCACCTCCCGGTTTTGAGCCTAGAGATGACTGGGAAGATTATTACGACGAGGACTAGTTTTCTTTATTTTTATTTGTTGTTATTTTCCATTTCTTTTCTTTTTATTTCCTATCTAGTACTGTATGAAATTTTTATTAATATAATTATTTTGTCGGCTTAATTTGTTTTGGTGTTATTTAATTTCTCTTTTACTGCCGCACTATTATTATACGGTTTGTTGTCACCCAATTCTTCTTGGTTTGTTTGAGATACTTAGAGCAGATTTTTGACGGACTTCTTACACCAGCCCATTGCCATTACGGCGATCCCGTTTCTTACTTGGCTCTACGCTTAACCGAAGCTAAGTTCCTTTTTGTTTTATATTGTCATCTTCTCATTGGGGACAATGTTTCAATTAAGTTGGGGGTAAGGGACGTCACTAAGCTTGTTAACATTATATTCCCAATTACTAGATTATATTGATTATTTTGATGCACTTTTCACCACGTCGACTTTGATTCGTTTCATCAAAATTTTGAAAACAAATGACATCTTTGACCTTTTGAAGTTAATTAATTACATATTTGTTTCACTTTGCATAAGTAAAAGTAGTGCCTACTTCTGAAGTAGTGGCGTATTAAACACATATTCTGTTATGGACCACCATTTTAAGCACGTATAACTCACTTTCCCTGGTATGTAGTCGACAGCGCATTACTTTGAGTAGAGTTGACCCCAGCATCATCTCGAATTTTGTTCTACTTATGGTCATTCGAGTCAAGTTGTGGATCTTATATGGGCTACGGATTCGGTAGTTTATCATGATTGGGGCCGTGAGGATAGATAGAATTATGAGCGTTCACCCGCCAAGAAAGAGAAATATATATATATATATATATATATATATATATATATATATATATATTCTTTTGGCAAACTAAAGTCGATGGAGCATAAGACGCATGACTCTCATATCAAATAGACCGATAAACACGAGCCTAGAGTAATACTCGGTTCTCGATCCGCCTTGCCCAGTTGACTTGACTCAAAGAAATAAAAGAAAAAATTTCATTAATAAAATACATGGTTTAAAGGGAAAAGCATGTTTGTGACTGGTTAGTTCAACTATGGGTTGACGTAATGTGAGATTGTCTGCATTGCTAGGAATCGAGGGGTTATTGCACACACACATTGGTTCATGACGTGAATATTGTTTAAAGCGTTACTTATGGATGTGAGTGACATGATCTTGATATTGACTTTGTGAGGCATAGCTATTTTTAAATAACTTGTATATTGGTCGGGATTTTGTTTTCTTTTCGCTTTCTTTGCTCGGGACGATCAAAAGCTAAGTGGGGGGTAGTTGATAACAATCTAAATGCACCAGTAAATTAACCCTTATTTACCCTGAATTCTGCTCTAGAGAGTGTAGATAGGCCTAATATTGTGAGGGAATATATGTTAAACACTGAGTGCATGTTTCTAAGTTCGTAATTCTGCATCTACGTTATTATCCCGAAGATTTGGTACTGTTTTGACTTGTTCTATGTATTTTCAGCATGTATCAAATTCGGAGCATTTAAGGATGGAGCTGGACAAGAGGAAGGAGTATTGAGCCAAGTGAATTGAGTCCAAGAGGAGATCTATTGAAAGAAAAAAGAATTGAAGGCTCGGTTTGCCGTGGGCAAGGCCCGATAAACCGAGGGTCTTGGGGAGCAAGTAATCGATTCTGCCGTATCTACTAGGTCGGCTAGGGTTTCTATAAGTCATAAGTCGGCCAATGTATCTATATAAGGCCGCAGAACTGAGTATCTTATATATCTTTTTTATTCAATCTTCAATTACATTATACAATTTGATGAAATAAAGTTCTCCTAAGCTTTTGAAGTTTATTTTCTGGTTTACTTCCCTTCCCTACCATCTTTAGCTTGAGTGGATCAAGCTAGATCTCCATTGTTGAAGGTATGAAGCTTTGAACGTTCCTTTATGTCTTTAATATGGTAGATCTGTTTGTATTCATGTGTTTTAGTTAATCTGCATGTTTAACGACCCTATAATTTACTTAGATTAATCAGAATTGAGCAATGTAGATCCAGAAATAGGAAAAGCCGCTCTCGGTAAATCGGCGGTGTATACCGGTTTACCGAGGCAAAATTTAGAAAACTTAATCTGGAGGCTCAGCATCAGCTATGTTGATCGACAAAAATAATTAAAAGAAGTAATAGGTTTGGCCAATCTAGTATTCATAATTCGTAAATTAACATGAAGTACTGATAGTGAAGTGTTAATTAGGACATTGTCTTGATAGACCCTAAGAACGTGCTAATCAGTGTCAATAGCTGCCTAGGTGGGTTAGCGGTATAAGTTAGCGCTCAATACATGCAATTCTAGTTCCTTATACGTATGGCTATTACGGACCAATTAAGGAGGGTGGATGGCATATAGATTATCTACTACCATGGTCGGAGTAGATAGGGTTAGGAGTTGCACCCGTAGCTTAAAACTGAATTAATAGCTCAATTGATTAGATTTAAGGAAATTGTGTAGTGAAGCAAACAAAAGGATTAACTAATCCAAGTTGGTAGATCGGTGGAAAGAGAGGGAGGAATACCACGTTTCTTTTATGTCCATTGTTGGTCAAATACCATATATGTGTCTTCTTAATTAGATTAGAATAGTTTATACTTGAGTTGCATTGTCTCTGTGGGATCAACCTTGATTCGCCCTTGCTATACTGCGATTGACCTCGTAATCTTGCTAGTAATATCGACGTAAGTGACTTACACGCGATCATTTACCGAGGCCTATTTCTCCTGATTTTTCTATTCTCCATTCCTGCACACTTTACCTTAACTTACTGTTCAATCATGACCTCAAAATCACTAGTTTTTACTCCTTTTGTTGTTACTTCCAACTCAATCCTAACCTACTTCACTGGAATCCATAATGAGTAAAAAAACCTTCCCAACAACCATCGGTTTCAAGCCTAAGGGTGCGGTAGGATGAAAAAAAGTTTGTCATTTCATCCGGATACTTTTATTGACTCTTATTCTAACTAAGGGTTCAAGATAAATAGTTCTGAGTTTATAGTCGCCAGCTCGACTTTCTTCAGATCCTTGCTCACTCAGGGGTCGGGGATTTAACTTGCCAAACCTTTACTTTAGAGGCTTTTACCGTCGTAGAACCTGTTTGAGCTCTTCTCCTGGCACACTTTTCTCTTTTTTTCTCATGCACTAGGTCTACCCCTGCTTCGAGATTTAACTTTTACATTCAGTGATTCCACATTTTCCACTTTAAGCTCCTTTTCACTACGCCTAGCAGAAGCACTGAATTCCATGAGTGTTTGGTCGTGGCCTTTTTCTTCATGCTCTCTCAGCAGTACTCTCATGAATTCCTGCTCACAGGTTCCTACTAGAACCTCTCGGTGCCTAAACCTCTCCTCTTCTATCTCCTAGATTTTCACTTCCCCAGAACCATAAGTCATCATGCAACATTCAAGCCTATTATCTAGTGGCTCTAGGATCTTGTTAGATACATCATCATTATTGGTCCTCAGGGTTATCTCCCCATTGTCGAAGTCCATGATCACCCGGCTGGTCGCTAAGAAAGGTCTACCTAATAGAACTGAGGCACTAGGATCCTCCAGTACATCTATAACGGTAAAATGTATTGGGAAGGTGAATCCTCCTACCTTAATCGTACAATTCCTTAGCAGGCCGGCAGGCATATCTCTGGTCCGATCGACAAAGGTCATGGACCGAGTTTGGCCCATGACAACCGGAATCTTAATCCTCTGACTGTGGGAGAAAGGAAGAATATTGCAACTCGAGCCAGGGTCACAGAGACATAAACCTACTGATACACCGTTGATAGAGATCGGGAGTCAGAACGTCCCAGGGTCTCTTAACTTCACTACAGTATCTGAGTCTGGGTAATCCTCAGGCTCAGAAAACATAGTGTCCAGATCCTCTTCAGGATCATCAGAATCGTAATCAGAAGAAGATATATCTATTAACTCAAGAGGAAACTCACCTGGACAATACGTGTTGCACTCCGTTAAGCTCTCTTCAGGCTCCTGCTTAAGTGCTTCTTTTTCCTTTTCCACACGCTTCTTGTCCGCTTCGTATTGCTCTCTGACTGCTGATCTTGGATACATGGAAATTGGTTTGATATTCAATATCTTGCGAGGCATTTTGTTTGACTTGTCTGACTTTTCAACTCCTGTTTGACCGAATCTCTGATGTGTCCCGATCTTCCAGCAAAAGAGACAAAAGAAAACAAAGAATGTTAGCAACTTCCGCTTCAGTTGGGATTAAACCCAACTATTACGGACCTACTAACTAAAATCAACAGGGATATACATAGAATCACAAGGGCTGTCAGAATTTTGATTTTCTGGACCTCGGTAAATCAGGAGTTACCCTCGGTGGACCGGGCCTAGAATTTCTTATTCTGGCAGTTAAACAGTGCAGGTTTAATTCTGGACGACTCAAGACTCAAAAAGAAAATAAATTTAAAAAAAAACGACAACTTCTTAATTAGAGTTAAAATTTGTTTATTCTTAAAATTGGCAATTGTCCCCGAAAACGGCGCCAAAAACTTGATCGTCACGAGCCTTACGTCGATTATAATAGCAAGAGTACTAGGTCAATCGTAGTATAGCAAGGGCAAATCAAGGTCGATCCCACAGAGACAATGCAACTTAAGCCTAAATTCTGACCTAATCAATAAGACATAGTGGTCATTGACCAACAATGAACATAAAAGAAACATGGCATTCCTTCCCTATCCCACCTATCTACTAACTTGGTCTAGTTAATCCTTATGTTTACTTCCCCACATAATTTCCATAAACTAATCGAGCTTTTAATTTAGTTTTAGCTATGGGTGCATCTCCTAACCCTATCTACTTCCACTGTAAGGACAACAGACAATCTATACGCAACTAACCTCCTTTATTGGTTGTACTAGTTCATACGCAATGACTTCTAGAGATGCCGGCACAAGACCGAGAACCTCCCTATGCAGCTATCGACTATAACTAGCACGTTCCTAGGGAGCCATCAAGACAATGTCCTAATTAACACTTCAGTAACCATCCTTCATGTTAATTTATGAATTACGAATACTAGATTGGCCAGACCTATTACTCATTTTAATTATTCCTGCCAATCAATATAGCTGACGCTGAATCTCCAGATTAAGGTGACCTAATATTGCCTCCGTAAATCGGTATAGACCTCCAATTTACCGGGGGTGGTGGTTCTTAATCGAGAATCTACATTGCTCAATTCAGATTAATTCAAGTAAATTATGGGGTTGTTAAACATGCAGATTAACTAAAACACGTAAATACAAGTAGATCTACAATATTAAAGACATAAATGAACGTTCAAAGCTTCATACCTTCAACTATGGAGATCCAGCTTGATCCACTCAAGCTAGAGATGGCAATGAAGTGAAGGAAACCAGAAAATAAACTCCAAAATCTTAAAAGAACTCTATTGCATCAAAATTGTATAATGTATATGATAATAATATATGGAACATGGAACATGCTAATAATATCAGTTCTGCGGCTTTTTGTAGATACATTAGCCGAGTTATGACTCAAATAAACCCTAACCGACCTAGTAGATGTGGAGATTAATTTTCGTGTTCCTCAAGACCCTCGGTTATCGGGCCTGCATTTCTTCTTTTCTTTCAGCAGATCTCTTCCTGGACTTACTCCACTCCGCCTAATACTCTTTCCTTGATCCAGATCCGTCCTTAAGTGCTCCAGATTTGATACATCCTGAAAAGTACATAAAACAAGACAAAACAGTACCAAATCTTCGGCATAATAACACAGATGCAGAATTACGAACTTAGGAACATGCACACAGTGTTTAACATTCATTCTTTCACAATAATGGGCCTATCTACATTCTCTAGAGCAGAATTCAGAGTAAATAAGGGTTATATTGGAGTAGAAGATGGTGGTGGTGTGTTTGGAGAGGTACAATCTAAGGCCAAATGTCCCCCACAACAAAGTTGGCATAGACGAGCTTTCTTGTTCTCTTGAGCTAAATCGTCTACTTTTTGCTCCATGGCCAATACTTTATTTTTCCATTCAGAGTTTCTTTCGGGCTCATCTACCATGGCGGTCACAAGAGGTTTCCTATCCCTTACTTGCCTCTTTCCCAAGCTCCATTGCATATTATTCTCGCAAGTCTTCTCAATAGTGGCTAAGGCCACATCCGGTGCCACATCCATAATAGATCCTCCACAAGCCGAGTTTAAATTTTACATTGAATTACCATCCAAATTCCAGTAGAATGGATGCACATGATCCCATGCCTCAAATCCATGTTGAGGGCATTTTCGTAAAATGCTCTTAAATTGATCGCATGCCCCAAATAGATTCTCACCACCTAGTTGCTCAAAGTTGGAAATGTCGGACTTTGGATCAAGGGCCTTTGACGGTGGGAAGTACTTAAGTAAGAAGGTGCTACTACTTGTTCCCAAGCATGGAGGGAGTCATGAGCCAAAGATGAATACCATGCCCTCGCCTTGCCTTTTAGATCAAACGGAAACAAAAGTAACCGAACTGCTTCCTCACTAACCCCGTTGAACTTCAGCGTTTTGCACACCTCTAGGAAGTTATCAATGAAGGTATTAGGATCATCCGTGGACTTCCTTCAAACTGAGCATTATCCCCAAGTAGATGCCAAAACGTGTTGCCTTATCTCCGAATTGTTAGCCGCAACGGGAGGTACCCGTATAAGACTATGCCTATTAGTAGCCATCGGTGTCACATAATCTCTACAAAGTCTCACCGGTCGGTTTCCTGCTTGATTAACTTGAGCTTGTGGCATAAACTATTGTGGGTTCACCATGGGGACCGGTTGAGCATTTTCTTGAGGACATATTGGGGAGCGTAAGGGTTAGGCATTTAGTGTATTGGTTCATCATGGAATTCATCATAGGATTGAATTATGTCATTTGCATCATCATTTGATACTATTGTTGGATCATTTGAAGGTCCATTTGTAGAGCTAGTTGTGGTTGTGGTGCACTAAAATGATTAGGCATTTGTGGATCTTGGAGAGTGATATTGGCTTGGAAATTGTTGTTAATGGGGATATTATGAACAGGGTTCCCTTCTCTAGGTAGAGGTTCCATCATTGGATGGGTAGATTAGATTATTGACCTTGTCTTATGTCTTGATTCGTGCTTCCTTCCCCAAACGGATTAACACCTCCTTCTTGATTCAAACCTCGGTCATAATCACGGTCTTCATTTCCCATAGCCATACTCGGACTCTTGGAACTAGGGCTCTCACTTCTAACAGTTGACCCAAATCTTCAAATAGAATACCCTTGTTTCTCAAAACGTTTCATTTTCAAGCGAAAGTCTCGATCTCAGATATACATGGAAGCAATGGTTCATTTGAGCTTCAGGTCATGCACTACAAGAAACAAACAACAAGAAAACAGTAATATAAAAAAATTCTAAGCCTAAGTATTCCAATGACTTAAGAGATATCGATTTGATTCCCCAGAATCGGTGCCAAAAATTCTTGATGGCCAAAATAGTGACGGTCCAACTTTAACCGGCAGTGTACCGAGTCGGTGCACTATTGTAGCAAGCAAGGTCGATCCCACAAGGAATCAATCGAGTACCAAAGTCATTTTCATACTTAGTTTAGGCCAACCAAGAGTGGAACATGTGACACTTAACCCTAAAACGTAATATAAACTAAAGATAATAAGAAAGAAGGCATAGCCAAACCATGATCCAATTGATTAGTTTCACCCCTCTAATCGACTCATTGGGAACGAGTATAACAAACCTACCAACCAATCATACTCTCGATGTGTTTGTGGTTGCAATCTCCAATAGTGGTGCGTAAACGCCAATGCAACAACCTACCACCATGTGCCCAGTTCAACAGTCCACCTTTAAGGATTTAACTGACTAAAGCATGATTAAAACTCTAGAGACGCTCAACTCATGTTGAAAAAACCTTACTCAAGAAACCAAATCTAAACAACTCAGTCGGTTTTACTTGGCAATTCCAAAACCTCTTTTCCCAAATCATCTCGCAAAATACCTATATAAAGACAATGTGTGAAATCATGAATCAAGTGATCAAATCAATTCAAGCATTACTCACAAGTTTTAAAACACAAACCCATCAAAAGATTCAACTTTAAGAACTATCCATTCCCAATTTCAACAATTAGAGGTTTGATTTCATCAATTTTCACATAATTTGGCTATCAACTAGTTTTGCTACTCATTATAATGAAAGAAACAAGAATTAAACCGGAAATCAAAGCCATAAACTGAAAAAGAAAGTAATTTGATTACCAAAATGAAGAAAAACTGAAATTGCTTGAATCCATGAACAAACCCAATATCAAGTTGAAGAAGACTACATTCAAGCTTGAGCAAAGAGTGAAATCTAAGACTAAAATGGGAGAAATCTAAGAGAAATGGAAGAAATGAGCTAATCTAAGGTGAAGGAATGGAGGAATCCACCTAAGTATGCCCTAATTAAGTCTAAGTGTTATGACGGATCGATCAAGAAGTGATGGTGATTGTGAGTAAAGATAAAGAATTAACAAGTAAACAAACACAGAAACAAGAACACAAACTTAACGTAGTTTCCGGCTATGTGCCGACTACTCCACGGACAAACGCGGATATTTTATTATCATGAGAAAGTTACATCAGTTACAACTAATACAGACGGTATTTATAGCCTTGAGCCAACCCTAACTGACTAAACAGTCAACCCTGACAATTACTGAAATACTCCAGAAGTAACTTTATCCAAATCGGAAAACCATGCAAATGTGTTCTCCAAGTAGACTGACAACCAATCTCAGCTAACTATTCATCAGCAGCCCAAACATCAGCAGGTTGATCAACCTTGCTGATCTGCCCCAGCCGAACACCAGATTCAGCAGACACCTTCATGCCCTGTTGACCACCACAATTTCCACATAGACTCTACTGAGTGTTCCACTCAGTAGACCAAACCCAGTAGCATAGTTTAAGTCACCATTACAAATCTCCACCTTGACTTCAACTTCATGCAAACTGACCAGATGCACAACCAAGTGCCAGATTTCCTCTTTGTCTTCAGATTTGAATACCTCAGCAGACCCCTACCTTCAGCTGAGTATTCCCAGATTTAGATTAACAGCTTTGGATATTTATCAAGTCCAGACATAACTAAAACTTGCCCCTTGGAACCGGTTTAGTGAACATATCAGCAGGATTCACATCAGTGCTGATCTTCTCCACTTTAACCCTCCTCTCATTTCTCAGGAAATGATACCTAACATCAATGTGCTTGGTTCTCTCATGATGACTCTGATCCTTAGCCAAACATATTGCACTAAGACTGCCACAATACACCCTGGCTTGATCTTGATGCAAACTCAGATCAATGACTAGCCCTTTCAACTAGATGGCTTCCTTTGCTGCTTCTGTACGTGCCATGTATTTTGCTTCAGTAGTAGATAATGTCATTGTACCCTGTAAAGTTTCCTTCCAACTTACCTCTGAACCACCCAAAGTAAATACATACCCATTCATAGATCTCAAGCTGTCCACATCAGTAGCATAATCAGAATCACAGTACCCTGTGACAAAACATTGTGTACCACCTTCATAAATGAGTCCAATATCAGATGTACCCCTAAGGTACCTGAATATCCTTTTCAGCCATAAACATGCTAACAACACTGACTACCCCAGCCAAATCAGGCCTAGTACAGACCATGGCATACATTAAACTTCCCACTGCACTAGCATATGGAACTCTTGATATGTATTCTTCCTCTTCAACTGACTGTGGAGCAAACACATCAGACAGATGTAGATTTGGTGCCATAGGAGTATCGATAGGTTTGGCTATTGACATGCCAAACTTGGATAATATCTTCTCAATATACCCCTGCTGAGACAAGAAAAACTTCTCTTGCTTCTTATCTCTATAGATCTCCATCCCAAAAATTTTCTTTTCATTCCCCAAATCCTTCATCTCAAATTCAGCATTGAGCAGATTCTTCAGAGATCTTGAATATCAGACTTGTTCACAGCATCTATCAGCATATCATCCACATACAGAACCAGATATATGACTGAACCATCCTTCAACTTGTTGTGATAAGCACAGCAATCATATGGACTCCTGCTATATCCCTTCTGAATCATATAACTGTCAAACTTCTTATACCACTGCCTTGGGGCCTGTTTAAGTCCATACAATGACTTCTTCAACTTGCAAACATATCCTTCCTTGCCAAGAACTTGGAAACCCTCTGGCTGAGTCATATATATTTCCTTATCTACACCTCCATGTAGAAGAGCTGTCTTCACATATAATTGCTCAAGTTCAAGATTCTGATGTGCCACTACTGCTTACAACACACTGATGGAAGTATGTCTGACCACTAGAGAAAATATTTCTTCATATTCTACCCCATCTTTCTGACTGAACCCCCTTGCAACCAAATGTGCCTTATATCTGATGTCCTCAGCATATGTCATTCATTCTTTTTTCTTGAATATCCATTTGCAGCTGACCACCCTTCTTTTATGTGATTGTTTGACTAGATTCCAAGTCTCATTCTTTTGAAGTGGCTCCATTTCTTCTCCCATAGCAACAAGCCATTGGGATGCCTCAGAACATGTCACAGCTTCCCTGTAAGTGTTAGGTTCAAAACCATCCACTTCTTCAGCTACCTGTAGTGCATATCCAACCATATCCTCCTCAAACCCATATCTTCTTGGAGGTCTGATATTGGTCCTCCTTGTTAGGAAATCTACGCGGGAACGCAGCGGAATTTAAAATTTATTTCCTATCGACCCAAGATCGACTTTGTTTAAGAAATAAACAAATAAGTAGTAAACGGTGTTACCTTGGTTGATCTAAAAGATCGACGTTTTGACCGTCTAAGGAGAGTAGCGATGCACGGATCCACCCAAGCGTTCGGCCTCTACCGCTAGTCCACACGAACAACCCGCCGGAATCCACCATTGGATTGCTACTAGAAAATCCGGCTGCTAGACCGGCCTTTTTCCTCTCTCCATTCTTGTTACATTTAATTCTATCTAATAAAATAAATACACCCGCCATACACGGGGAGAGCTAACGGGAATGGGATAAGTGCAGAAAATAAACTAGGTCACGTTCTTCATAACGGCCTAGGACAATTTTTAAACCAACAGAAAAATTAAATCATTCACATCTATCCTATCGGTCGAGTCCATGATCAATCGGGGTCCATATAATCATATTATATCAACTATATCTAATCCATACAATAACATCTTAAGAAAAAGATAAAATTAAAATATAACTACTTGCGTCTTAATTAATCAATTAACGTTTAATCCATTAAATAATTTTATCCAATCAATTAACTAATTAACATTTAATTAATTAAATGATTTTAATCAAAATAAAATTAACGATTAATTTTAAACCGATTACAATTTTAATTTTAATTAATTAGAACTATTTCAAAAATAAATCAAAATTAAAACTAGGTCTATTTTGTTTCTTTCCTTTTGATTCTTAATCAAAGGGATGATTTTGGTTTCCTAAACCAAAAAGCATCTCCCTTGGCCCTTTCCTAAATCAAAATTTTGAAAAGGGCCTAGGCCTAGGCCTTTTCCAAAATCAAATATTTTGAAAAGGGCCTAGGCCTGTTCCAAACAAAATTTGGAAAGGCCAATATTTTGGTTGATATGTCTGGCCACTTTCCAAAATCAAAATTTTGGATGTGGCCTAGGCCTAGGCCTTTTCCCAAATCAAATATTTGGAAAGGGCCTAGGCTTATTCCAATCAAAGTTTGGAAATACCATTATTATTTTAATGTCATGTGGCATCCCCAATGGCCCAAACTATTTGAACCATTGGTTAGCCACATGACACAACTAAACAAAGGAGGAATATCAATCACAACTATGAACCATATTGAAAACACAAAATACACAAAACAAAATTTAGGGATCCACCAAAAAGATGCACCAACCGACGTCGACCGTCCCGGGAGGAGCCGCAGCCGCCGGAGCAATTTCCGGTGGGGGGTCCCGCCGCCGATCGGCCGAGCACCCAAAAAGCCGCCCTCATTTTTTTTCTTTTCGTGTATCGTTTTACGAATCAAAAATCTTTCATCTTTTAATTATGTGATTTAAACGATAAAATTAACTACGCAAATTAACATGTTTATTGCTTAAGTTCGAAGCTCGCTCTGCTACCACTGTTAGGAAATCTACGCGAGAACGCAACAGAATTTAAAATTTATTTCCTATCGACCCAAGATCGACTTCGTTTAAGCAATAAACAAATAAGTAGTAGACGATGGTTACCTTGGTTGATCTAAAAGATCTACACTTTGACCGTCTAAGGAGAGTAGCGATGCACGGAGCCGCCCAAGCGTTCGGCCTCTACCGCTAGTCTACACGAACAACCCGACGGAATCCACCATTGGATTGCTATTAGAAAAATCTGGCTACTAGACCGGCCTTTTTCCTCTCTCAAAACTCTCTCTATTTTTCACAAGAACTATTAGCTCTTGGAGTTGTGATGTACAAAAGAGCTTGACACCCACCTCCTATTTATAATGGATGTGGCACCCCAATGTAGAGTAGAGAGGAAGAAAACCTTTTACTAGTAAAATAAGGAAAATATAATTGATTGATTTATCTCATTAATATTCAATATTTATATTAAATATTTCTAATATATTGTTAATATCTTATATAGACTATATTTATCTTATTACCATAAATCAATTTACACATGTGTGCAAATCTATATTCATTAATATCTAATATTAAAATAAGGTAATACTATTTATATTATTAATTGATGTGCACAAACTAATTATATCATATATAGCTAGAAAGTGGCGCCACACATATATACCCAAATATGTGTTTAATCAATTAATATAATACTATGATTAATTAATTTGTAAAATACATGTGTATCATTATACACATAAATTTCGACATACATATACATCATATGTATATTTAATTAATCAACATAATTAATATCTTGTATTATATTTATTCATAATAAATAAATACCACCATATTAATTTACCACTATAACCTTTATAGTCGTGAGATAAAACTTTCCTTATTTGGTCATCAACTATAACCGCATTTTAATCCGACAAGATGTTCTTATGTGTGTGACCCGATAGGCTTCCGAATATGTTGACCGTAGACACAAAGTGCAACCTCATGCCTAACGATCACGGGATAGCGTCTAGCAACACACCGTGACCCCCAATCATCGGAAGAGTCAAATGCAATGACTACTACCTTTCATGTGAAACAGTTACCATGTAAATTACAATCCTATCGCTGTAATAATATCCATACAGTCGTTAGTCGAGTGTCAAAACATCAACGACCATATCTTATAATCTGGATATCAAGTTCTCTTGAAGTAACTCATTTACTTCCACTTTGCAAAGATTCACGAGAGTAAGACATCCCTTATAAGAAGGCCCTTTTGGATATTCACCCCTATTGATAGGGTACGCGATTCCCAGATGACCAAACATGTATACTCCGCATGCTTCAATATCACACCCAATCACTACCGCATGATCGCCCTGTGGCTAGGGGAAACCTCAATAGTGTCAAAACATGACAATCGACCCGTGATGCCATGAAGACTCCGGTCCAAAGGATAATTACACAACCGTCACATAGTGTGACACTTAACCGTGTAAGTGGGTCAGTCTAACGTACGCATTCTCTAGTACACGTCCACGTACAGCCCAAGTGTCTCCACACTTCGATAGACGAGATCTATCCCTACCCGTAAAGACAGAAGACATCTAATACGTGCTATCCTGTTCATACTATCAATGCCATGTTTAATAGTGCATCAGCCTAGAGACATTTAAGTATCAAACTTATTAAAGTGATTAGAGATCTCATCAACCATAATCGCCTATCATGGTTTCTCTATCACAGTTTAATACTAAGGACGTTATCATATAACAATTCATAATTGGTTCTTTAAAAGAACATATATATGACAACAGAAAAGCCATTTTACATATGTACAAACATAAAGAAATAGTAGAAATCATCCGACCCGATTAGATCCGGTCCAACCCGATTGGGTTTAGGACACTATTTCAACACTCCTACCTCTGGTGAGAGCTATACCCTGCTGACCAACATCAGCTGTTTGAGTATCTACTGACCCTTGTTCAGCAGACTAGTTTGGATCCAATTCTAGATCTACTGAGTGCTGACTATCCTCTACTGAGTCTTTTAATCCAGCAGGCTCTGCTTGAATCTTCGCATGTGTGTCAACCTTCTCAGTTTCATGTCCAATTTCAGATTCAGATGTGGCTCTCACAAATGAGTTAAGCATAGATTTTTCTTCAAAGACTACACTCCTGCTGAGTATAACCCTATTTTCAGCTGATGACTAGATTCTATACCCCTTAACTCCATCTTCATATCCAACAAACACTCCCTCGTTGGTTCTAGGCTCCAGTTTACCTTCACCGACATTATAGTAGACTGTACTTCCAAAAACCCTTAGACCTGAGTAGTCTGCTGACTTTCCTGACCAAACCTCAAGTGGTGTATTGAGCTTGATCCCAGTGTGTGGCCCCTGTTGATTAAGTAGCATGATGTGTTAACAGCCTCTGCCCAAAATCTTCTTGCCAGACCAAAATTAGAGAGCATGCACAATGCCCTCTCCGGAAGAGTTTGATTCATTCTTTCTGCAACACCATTCTGCTGTGGATTATCTCTTACAGTATGGTGCCTAGAAATGCCTTCATTCTTGCAGAATTCATCTAACTCAGACCTACAGAATTCCAGTCCATTATTAGTTCTAAGTTTCTTTATCTTTTTCCCTGTCTGATTCTCAACCAATGCCTTCCACTGCTTGAAGTGATTGAATGCTTCACGCGTGTGCTTCATCATAATTACCTAAACCATCCTTGAATAATCATCTATAGAAGACATAAAATACATGTGACCACCCAATGACTCTACCCTTGAAGGTCCCCAACAATCAGAATGGACATAATCAAGTGTCCCTTTTGTGATGTGAATTGATTTCGGGAACTTGCTCCTATGTAGCTTCCCAAACACACAGTGTTCACAAAATTCAAGCTCCTTTACCTTATGACCCCTAAGTAGATCAGACTTAGACAGAATTTGCATCCCTCTTTCACCTATATGACCTAATCTCATATGCCACAGTTTTGTCAACTATGACTGGTGAACCTCTGATGATGCAATAGCAGCAGAACCTGATACAGTAGACCCTTGTAGTATGTACAATGTCCACTGCCTGATACCCTTCAGAATCACAGCTGAATCCTTATAGACACTCACCACTCCACCTTCAACCCTGAACTTGGACCATTTGCTGTCTATAAGACTAAGTGATATCAAATTCTTGGTCATTTGTGGAACAAGCCTAACCTCCTTCAGTGTGCAGAATTTACCATCATGTGTCCTCAGTTAGATTGATCCAGTCCCAACTATTTTACAGACCTTGCTGTTAGCCCTAGCAATATGACCTCCATCTACCTGCTGATAAGTTGAAAACCACTCCCTATTAGGACACACATGATAAGATGCCCCAGTGTCCCGAATCCACACATCCTTGTGCCCTGCCGACTCTGAAACTGTAAAGGCCATATCTTCTTCAGAGTTGGTGTCTTGTTCTGCCAAAGGAACAGTACCCTGCTGAGTACCCTGCTTCTTTTTCCTCTTTGGATATTCATTTTTTCAATGTCCCTGCTCCTTGTAGTAGTTACAGACATCCTTAGCTTTAGGTCCCTTGGAATTTCTCTTGAATTTCTTCTTTCCAGAATTTCCTGGCCCCCTGATGACTCCACTGGCCACCAATCCAGCAGACTGTCTGTCTGTCCCAGAACCAGATGCCTTAAGGCGTAGCTCTTGAGCATGGAGTGATGATCTCACATCCTCCAATGACACTGAGTCCTTCCCGACAATAAAAGATTGCGCAAAGTTCTCATATGATGCAGGCAGTGATACAAGTATGATCAATGTTGCATCATCATCTTCAATCTTCAGATCAATATTCCTTAGGTCAAGCAATATTGTGTTCAGCTGATCTAGATGATCCCTCTGCTGAGTGCCCTCGCGCATCCTTAGGCTGAACATACGTTGCTTCAATAACAACTTGTTGGTTAGAGACTTTGTCATGTACAGACTCTCAAGCTTGGACCACAACTTTTCTGTTGTGTTCTCTTCAGCAACCTCTGTGATAATATCATCTGACAAGTACAACATAATTGTTGAATGTGCTTTCTCCTCCAGACTGGCTCTCTCAGTAGCACTTCCTTCTGTTGATTTAGACAAGAGACCCCATAATCCATGTTGTTTCAACAAAGCACACATCTTGATCTGCCATAGACTAAAACTTTTTCTTCTTGTCAATCTTGACATTTAAAGCAGATATCTTTCTCACCAGAAAAGCTTGCGTAGATCCCAAATCCTAGCGTCAATTATGACATTTGTGCAAATCTACCTTGCTTAAAACAGATAAACAGATTTCTTGATGAACCTGGACTCTCTGATACTAGTTTGTTATGAAGGATCGATCAAGAAGTGATGGTGATTGTGAGTAAAGGTAACGAATTAACAAGTAAACAAACACAGAAACAAGAAGAACACAGATTTAACGTGGTTTCCGGTAATGTGCCGACTACTCCATGGATAAACGAGGATATTTTATTATCACGAAAAAGTTACATCAGTTACAACTAATACAGACGGTATTTATAGCCTTGGGTATCCAACCCTAACCGACTAAACAGTCAACCCAGACAATGACTGAAATACCCCAGAAGTAACCTTATCCAAATCGGAAAACCATGCAGACGTGTTCTCCAAGTATGCTGACAACCAATCACAACATACTATTCATCAGCAGCCCAAACATCAGCAGGTTGATCAACCCTGATGATCTGCCCTAGCAGAACACTAGATTCAGCAGACACCTTCATGCCCTGCTGACCACCACAGTTTCCACACAGACTCTACTGAGTATTCCACTCAACAGACCAAACTCAGTAGCATAGTTTAAGTCACCATTACACTAAGTATGAGTGGATATGAAATAGGAGTCTAAAATCTGATTTTTACATAAAAATGCGCTGCTTAAAATCTGTCAGTACCGTAATGCATGCGCATTACAGGAAATGCGCACACTGAGCAGTCAGAAAATTCAGCATTGACAGGCCTTAAGCAATTTTACAGTAGCTTTGCGTGTAGAGCTCCGATTTGAGTGATTTAAGTTGTGTTGGAAAGCTCATTCAAATATATACAACTTTTATGAATACCACAATCCAGAAAATGCCTTCCACTTTGATAAAGTTTCAGATAAAGTGAATGTACGGAGAAAACACCAATTATATTTGATCCGTTTCCATTCCCGGGTTTCGGTTATGCCTCTCTAAGCCTCATGCCTCATCGTCCGGGTTTACGAGTCACCTATTCCCTGCATTTCACAAGCCACACAACATACCGAGCGTAATTCCGCAAGAAAGATAGGCCTAGAAAAGGGTCAAAATACCGTAAAATGGTGAGGTTTTCCATCTATTTGACGGTTTAACTCAAAGTGAGTTCTCAATGTGATTTTGCCCTATAAATGGTCTAAAACTATCCAAAATAAGCCAAAAGTGTCGTAAACGGGGTTAAAACATGCACCGGAGCATCGTAAGGTTGACTCTTATCACCTATCCCGCACATCTTTTATCTCGCTTATTTTCACTTCTCTAGAGCTTGAGCTATTACTGCCAGGTTGATTGGGTAGTGGCTCTCGGATCCTAAAGACTTGAGCATCATTGTTGACCCTAAGTGTAATGTCGCTACAGTCGTAATCCAGAATGGCTCGGCTGGTTACTAAAAATGGACGTCCCAATCAAAACATTCACACTGAGTAAATTTTCATGAGATTCATCATTTTTCATACACTTCTAGGCATGCTTCTGCTTCCTTCTTAGTTCTGGCCGCTTCATCTTCAAATTCTACTCGTTTCTTATCTTCCTGGTGTTACTCCCACACCTCGGAGCATGGGTACATCAAGATGGGTACGACATTCAGAACTGTGCGAGGCATCATGCTGGTTTGACTTTGAAATCCCAAATTTTTTTCTGAGAAGAAGTCAGAAATGCTCCGTACTTCCTGTGAAAGAGACAAAACAAAATGAAACACGGTTAGCAACCTTCCGCTTAGTTGTGTTCAGACCCAATTGCTGCGGACCTACCAAATAAAAACTAACAGGGATAGACACATAATCACATAGATGATCAAAGTTTGAATCTCTGGAACTCGATTCATCGTATGACACTGATGTGAGTCAACTAGATGATACTTTTTACGATGTTTTATCCCCATTTATCATGCATTTATTAATGTTTTCGTATCAATTCGAGTCATTATTTTCTTAGTTTCATCCATATGTGTAGATAGTAATTATTATATAAAATATCATAGTAACCGGAGCGTCGTGTCGAGTTTACGCTTGGTATTTTGGTGTTGTATTGCAGGATTATAGATTGACCAAGACCCTGATAGACGACACGTGTTGAGCCTAAACACATATTTTGAGGGCTAGAAGATTATGCTGGAAGCTATCGAGTTCAAGCGGATCATTTGTCATTAATGCTTCTACCGTAACCTATCATCATGCGACATTTTACCCACCTTAGAGGCATAATTCGGTTTGTACTTCTTGACAGGAGTTGTAGATCTTCGAACAAGAATTCCAACGCATCTTGAATCACTCAAATCGGAGGTCTACACGTAAATTTATGATCAATTTACTGAAGACGTTCTAGTACCGAACCACCTGTCGAGCCGAACTTCTGACAGCTCGGCTCGTTAAGCGTTTTTCACCATAAGAAGTCGAATTTGCAGCATTTTTCAGCATTATTCAGCCCCCCAACCCTAAAGTTTGAAGACACCTCCATCCTCAAGGCTCTCCTAGCCAAATTCCACCGCAAATTAGCATCTAATTCACTTGTAACATTAAGAATTCTTAATTTTGATTTCTAGAATCATTTAATGGAACCAAGTTTTCATCATTTTGGGTGTGAACACCATTGGAGCACTTCAAGATCTTGAATGCAAATTTCTCTTCTTAAAGTTGATAGCTTTTGGTTGGGTAAATTCTTAATCTTTACTTTGAATTAATTGTTCTTATGATTATGAATGCTTACATTGACAAATTTGTGTTTTTAATCATGAGTGGCTAGCTCACCACTAGCCAAGATGGTGTTGTAGAAGTAGTGTAATCTCTTATGTTGATTGGGAATGATTGTTAATGTTGTTTAGTTTCAATTGTTGTGAATCTTTTCCTACTTGCATTGTATTGTTTGCTTGTATTTGAGTAATTGACTAATGCTTCCATTTACACACTTAATGGAGACCGAAGGAGATATTAGGTGTGAGAAGAGGGTAGGAGAACCGGAAGGTAAAATTGACCTTTCGGGGCATTCGATTTCTTATCCGGGGATAGTTGACATTGTCATTGTATTCAAGTGCATATCATACCAATTCATTAGGTTTAGGATACCTAAGCCAAGAGGAGGTATATAGTAGTTTCACACACTTGTATGAGGGGGAACTACTTTCTTAGGAATGCAGCGTTTCACACTTTTGAACACGGATGGTAGGAAGGTAGGAAATCATTCCCATGACACTATTAGAGGTTGCTAGTCTGCACATTGTCTTGGCTAGGTCTTTTATCATTTATCACCCTTTGTAGTAGTAGACTTTTAGATACATTTACTTTCTTGTATTATTGCGACTTAGATCAATATAATGATAGCTTTTTGGTGTTCAACCTCACAATCCTCGTGTATACGACCTTGACCACTTACTAGACTACAATTGACCCGGTACACTGCCGGTTAGATTGGACATCTAGAAAAGTCCGATCAAGCTTTTTGGCGCCGTTGCCGGGGATGTGTAACGGTTGATACTTGTATTAGTTCAAAATTCTTGAGAATGAATCAAAACTTTTTCTAACCTAATTTCTATTTTGTTTCTTTGGTGCTTACCTCTTTGGTAAGTCACCAAGTGTTATTTGATTGTGTTCTTGTTGTTTCCTTCTTGTAGTGGATGAACCATTCTCGTCGAGGAAAGGCACCCGGCACTCCCATTGTTCCGGATATCAACACATATCTTAGGGATTTGGTTAAGGAGAATAAAGGTAGTCAAACTCGCCGTAGTTTGGAACTTGGTGAAGAATCTTCACAAGCATCATCTTATCAAGAAAAAGAAATGGATGAGAATCTATTGAATGCACAAGACGGGCAAGAACATGGGAATGCCCAAGTTAAAAGAAACCCAATTCCTCAAAATCCAAATCCTAATCCACACAACAACAATCCACTACCACCAAATATACCACTTCCACCACTTAAAACCCAAAACCTCAACAACTCCCCACTTCCATTCGAACCTTACCCACAAATTCCACCACCTCCACTTGAACCACCTCCACCAATTACTCCACCACCCCAAGAACCATATTCATGTGATCCACCTCCAAATCCACCCTACCAATATAGACCGCTTTGTGAGCAAGCCACTCAAAGAAAAAATCATGTTCAAAATCCTATTCGGCTACCTCACATTGATGCTAAAAACTTTTCAATCAAGTCTCATATGTTCGGTCTAGTGGAGAGTAGAGCTCAATTCCATGGAAAGACCCATGATGACCCACATTCACATCTTTATAACCTTGAAGAAATATGCAATACGGGATTTCAAAATAGTGCTTGTCAAGAATTTACCCGTCTTGCATTATTTCCTTTTTCATTGAAGGGTCAAGCAAATGAATGGCTTATGTCACTTCCCCACCATCACTTGCAATCATGGGATGATATACAAACCGAGTTTTTGAAGCAATACTTTCCACCGAGTAGATATTTGGAGTTGAAGGTAATAGTTACTAATTTCAAGCAAGATTTAATTGAATCTTCGGACAATGCTTGGGACCGTTTTAAGAAGCTTTGGAGGGCGTGTCCAAATCACGAATATACTTTGGACATGCAAGTCCAATTATTTTGTAGTGTCTTGCATAAATTTTCAAGGAAAAAAATTGATTTGGCATGCCATGGATCACTTATGATGAGCACAGCCCAAGATGTTTATAAGGCTATTGAAAGATTGACAAGAAATGAGAAATTGTGGGATCCCAGTCCAAGTGAAACGGAATTTGCCATTGGGGATTAGAAGATTTCGAATGAGGAAGAAATTTTGAGAGAAATGGAGGTGATAAATAAGAAGATGGATGAATTACAAGCGGGGAAGAGAGAGTTGAAGCGTAGAAAATGTGATGATGTGACAGTTGGTGTTTTTCATATCGAAGAATTATCAAACTCCGATGTATATACACAAGAAGAAATGAGTTTATTGAGACAATGTCGGGATTTGAATAACACTCACACCAATGTTTTTGAACCACATCCTTTTTACCAACAAGTTCCTACTCAACAAGCCCATGTTCATCAAAGTTCTCAATCAACGGAGGATGTCTCCCATTTGAAAATTTTGATGGAAAACTTGATGGGAGTTGTGTCTACTCAAGCAGCCAATATGAAAACAATGATGATTCTATTGGAATGATGTCTCAAGAGGTTGGTACTTTGAAAACATCTATGAGTGGGCATGAATGAGAATGAGAACGATGGAGGCATCAATAAGGGTTATTGAAGACCTTTTGACTAGGGAAGGCGAGAGACATAGTAGAAGATCACCGGGTGGATTACCAAGCAACACCGAGAGAAGTCAATGCCATTATCACTCGAAGTGGGAGAGTTTGTGGAAAAAATGGTGTGGAAATTCCGGAAAAAACGAAGTTGAAGATGATCTAAATGCTAAGTTTGAGAAGGAAGAATTTAGCGAAGATGAAGAAGAGATTGTTGATAGTTTTTTGAGACGGGATAGATATATTGAAGCGGAAAGTGATGATGAAGAATAGGTAAAGGTGCCAAGAATATTAAAGAACCCAAGGGCTAGTGATCTAAGAACTCTATTCAATGAACATATGAGAAAAGATCATGTTGAAGAGAAGACGGTTTCTAAGGAGCCTTCACCGGTTCATACCCAACAAGCTCAAGGGAAACCAATAAAAAAGTCAAGGAAAGAAAAGAAAAATGACCCAAATTGGCGCCCAACCAATGCACAAACTTTCAAGGAAGCTTCACCATCTTTATCAAACGACAAAGGTAAGGGAGGTATACATTCTAACCCGACTTTAATTGATCTTGAGTCACTTTCCTATCCCCCTCGAGAGGAAATTAAAAAGATGAAGTTGGATAGAGAGTATGCACGTTTTCTTGACACTTTTCCGCACTTAACCATTAATATCCCTTTCATCGAAGCACTCACTAATATGCCGGCGTATTGTAAGTTTCGTAAGGACATACTCTCCAACAAAAAACGGTTGGAAGAGTATGAGACGGTGTGTCTAAGTGATGAGTGTTCTGCCGTGCTTCAACACAAGCTCCCTCCTAAGCTTAAGGACCTCGGGAGATTTACACTCCCATGTGATATTGGGGGACTTTTGTTTGAGATGGCGCTATGTGATCTCGGTGTGAGATAAACCTTATGTCCTAAAATGATTTCATGAATCTTGGCATAGGCAAGCTAAAACGTACGGAGATGACTCTCCAACTTGCGGATAGATCCATAAAACTTCCAATGGGAGTCATTGAGGATGTACTAGTGAAAGTTGATAAATTTTACTTCCCCATCGATTTTGTTGTTATGGATATGGAGGTAGGGTAAACTACACCCCTTATCCTCAGTAGACCATTTTTAGCAACGGTGGGAACGGTGATCGATGTTCGTAAGGGAGAGCTTAGTTTGGGAGTAAATGATGAGCGCGTTGTCTTCAACATCTACACTTCATTGAAATATCCAAGCACTACACTAGAATCTTGTTCTTTTGTGGACACTTTGTGTCCCCTTGTTGTGGATCGTACTAACTCGCAGGTGGTTGAAGAAAATGACTCCAGCAATAATGTGAAAGCTCGCAAACCGAAAGCTCGGAGATCAAAGGAAAAGGTCAAGAACCGATGGGATTGGTGGCATTCGTCTACACTATGTTGGAGACCGATTTTGATGAAAAAGACGGATTCGGTGCATAAGAATGAACCACCACCCGTGCATTAGAGACCTAATCAAGGCAAAGTCTAGCTATAGACTATAATTTTAGCAAACTCGGGTACTATCCTTCTTATTACTTCTTGAGCATTAATTTTCGGTTGGCTTTCGCATTTAATTGCTATATGCTTAAACAAGTAATTGTTAGGAGTGTTGTATCCCCTTTTGTTTGATAGATTTCTTAATCACCATCATTTTGTGTCATTTAAACCCGTCGAGCAAACGACGTTAAACAAAAGCGCTACCGGGAGGCAACCCGAAAAAATTTTATTTTGTGTTCTTCATGTTCTGTTCAATGTGATGATGAAACTTAAGTGTAGTAGAAGTTTGGTTTTTGCTCTCTGTATGTGAATAGTTAGCGTTGGGTTTTTAATGACTGATTAGTCTCGGCGCATGCCGGGAACATCACGGCGTACGCCGAATTCCATTCAATTTTAATTTTAATTCGGCTCACACCCCTTCTCCTCCTTTTGCTCTTTTGTAAGGCCGGGTGTGGCCAATGATCCTTTTGTCTCTACATGTTGAATGATACTTTGATAGTATTCAGATTTCTTGTCATTTCATTGGTTCATTTCATGTTCATGCCCACCCACCCACCCTTTTATAGCATCCCGGTACTTGTTTGGACTAGTTTTAATTCCCTTTTGTTTCCCTAACTACTTTCTTACCACTCACTTTACATTGAGGACAATGCAAGTTCGTAAGTGGGGAGTGGGAACGTAGTTAGTCCAACAAATGGTAATGTCATTAAATGTTTGAGAAACACTTACTTTTGTGAATTTTTCGAGCATTTTAAAGCATGACAAACCACCTTTTGTGAAAAGATATGGTTTTGCAATTGATAGAGTGAGTACCTCAATGAAGTGAGTAGCCTTGGTGACATGTAAGTGCATTTTAATCGCGAATCTTTGATTGTAGTGTGAATTTTTTGAGTACGTATAGTCTCAATCTATTGTTAACATGCAACTTTTATATGATATCATGTAAGCATGCTTCCATAGCAACTAGAACTTAGGCTTGATATCCTTTCGAGGAGAAATAAAAAGGTGTTTGGAGTCGGAGTTAGGGATGACAGTGTTAGTAATACCATCCGCAACGGAAGCGATTTCAGGATCTAGATCTATAAATTACACGTAATAAAATAACTAGATCTACTCTACAAGGGGGTTGTAAAACATACCTCTTGGATCTCAAAATCCAAGTAGAAGAACCGCAATAGAAAGAATAAAAGATTGTGTGAAGAGCACCACGATCTTCCGTACGTGTGATCCAAGCAACTCCCGGTTGAAGGAAATCCTTGACTCGAATCCTTTCGATATGCTACCCGGAAAAAACTCCAAGATTTTCCCTTTCTCCCCTTGGCCAAAAATTTTCCTTCTCCTCTCTAAGAGGTAGAAGTCGAAAATTGTGTGTGTGTGTGTGTAAGGCTTGGGAGAACTCTCATTATATAGGAGAGTAATCCTTGTCCTCCAAGGATTTTTATTTTGCAAATAAATAAATCCAATAAAAATAATCCCATAATATTCTAGAACAAATCTAGAATAATATTTATCTTTATCTCTTACCATAAATATTTATCCAATAAATATTTTGTGCACATGTCTTAAAACAATTTCTTGTTTCCTAAAACATGAGGGGGGGCGAAAATCTTATTTGTGACCTAGTCACAATAATTTCGACTAACACACTAAATTGGGCCAAGATTATGAAAAATGCATTTTTCACATATTTAATTATTTAGCCCAACTAATTTAATAGTTCACTAAACAATTAATTCACATATCGTTTTAATTAAATTCCAATAAGAACTAAATTAATATTATTAGGATTCGACATCCGAGAATAGCTATGCTATATTGGAGGCACGTCGGGGACCATGGACTAATAATCAGCGGCTCCGATAAATCAAATAAATAATTATCTTACGAATGTAATAATTATATTCGATAAATCAATCACGAGAATATGCCACCATAATCCCGTGATCGCACTCCTCCGATTATGAGATTATATTTATCTCCTCACGAGAATAATAATAAACGTCCATTGATATAATCATTACATATGGATTAATCCTCCATGATCGCTCATTCTAAATCGGGAAGTTACCGTTAACCCTTTTTAGAACCTCTTCTCCTTATTTACCATTAACCCCTAGTGATCAATTAATTCATACAACTCACCGGGTAGCTAATCGGTGTAATATGAACTCGCGTGATCGATCGCTTTCTAGGATTAACAAATAAGGGAACTGTCTATCTACTTCCATAAATTGAAGGAATGGATTCCGTATTTGTGATAACACAGACTACTCACTCAATCCAGTACAATGCAAAGATGGGGTAATTCAGATCACAGACTCAGTGTAATCCTTAACCGTCAAGTCAAACCTTATACTGATTCAAGCAGTTGACTGTGATCACCTCAGGATTAAGATATACCCATAAATATGATCATCGATTGATTCGATAAGACTTCTCGATTACGGAATTATATCGTGAACTCTAATCAAATCGGTGCAGCCCTATATGTTATATCTATCATATATAAATGTCTCACTAGGTTCTCTTAACCGAAAGTCCGGATAAGACAATCACACCTATTGTGTTCTGGGAGCATTAATAGCACGTTAAAGGAGAGACCCGATACTCTCGATTAACTTCACTACGGGCTAATTGTATTTTAAGTACATCTTCACTAACTCAATCCTCCCGTGTATATCCCATACACCGAAAGTTAAGTGATTACATAAACAATATACTTTAGGGTTTTCAGAGTGTAAATACTATTGTCACATCGGTGAATATGAGAATAATAAATATGAATAATAATATCATTTCATTTATTAAATAAAACAATTACAAAATTGTCTTTCAGGCATCACACCTAACAATCTCCCACTTGCATGAAAGCATGTGATTAATTGTTTTAGAGCACACCCTATTATTTAAAATACAACAAACTACATCTCCCACTTGCTCTAAAGCAATGGAGACCCATCCCGTATTCTAGTACCCATTAAGCATATCATAACCATTGCAGATGACAAAGTACACTCCGAGTGTGCCGTCGTAGGATAGGTCAGTGACTCGGGGAGTACCTACATCTAAATATCATGGGTCTTAATGATTAGTCAGGTTGTCGGCTCGAGACGATCCGTAGAATCGAAACGTTACCGGTCCATCTAATCATATGGTACTTTCCCAATATGCTTTTGACCTCTAGTGATTTCAAAAATCCTTATAAGCTACCCTTTCATCGTTTGCACAATGATGTGGTATCGGCTTCCAAATCTAGAATCACTCCCGATATGAAAAGGAAATCCTTAAGCTATATCGCCTCTCAGCTACTACAAAAGCCGCTAATCACCCAACTAGTTAAAGTCGAGTTGGCGTTGCTGGATTCCTCCAGGCAATAGCTTCAACACAAGAGTAAACACTGAGCCCGAGATCGACTTAACGATCATCCTCAATCTGACTTAAAGTCAAAATCAGTGTATCACACATATCCAAGTTCACACATGAATATGTCCGCATATTCTTCCTCGTTCTCTTCAAGATACTAAAGGACATACTAAACTTGCTTTGTTAACCGCCGAATCTAAGATTCGATCAAATTTGACGTTCAATAACCTGACCATCTCTTACTAGAAAGAGAATCTATCCCATTTCTCTTGACCGAAGATTTTGAGAGTCATTCCTGAGGCATAGGGTAGAACTTCCTCGTTGAATGTTGCATACACAGATGCATCATCTTAACCAATAAGATGGATGGGAAACCAGTGACTGATTCTAATGAATTCAACCGAGTCAAACTCTTTAGAATGTTGTCCAAATCTCTGTTGGAGAGAATTGTGGCATTGTCAGATTCTGACTTCAGATAACACACCCATGTTCATTCCAAATGGTGCAGTGTTATCCTTCATAAACACTAATGTATGTATATATTCACTATTATACTAAAATTGATATCCAGTCTATAAAAGACTTATCAATATTCTGGTCAAATCCACATATTGTAGAAATATATGACTTCCAGTGACCGAGAGGTTTGCTTTTTATCCACAAAGGATATAAGCCTTGACAGTCATCCTGTCATAAGTTCATAAGGCAATACCCTTTTGTTCCGAATGAATCCAGACTTCGTTTGTTCGGCAAGAAAGTCTCATGGAATCACCCCTATTTTTGCTTTTGAACGAAATCATGCAATACTAAGTGGTAAGAGAGTCCAAGGTCTGATTAACTCTCTACTTCTTAGGGAATTACCCCTAGACCACTCAAGCTTTGCTCTGAAAGATAAACTTTCCTATTCATTCTACTCTTTCCGTGTAGATCCAATTATTCCCACTTTAGGTCCGAGACGCTCGGTGGTTGTACAAGAGTATGAATGAATCGAGTACCGAACTCCATTGACAGGTTATGGCTATTAAACCAACCTCTATTATCAGAATCCTATACTGCTCACAAAAGAGCCATAGGTCATCAATCGATCCTCAGACTACAAAGTCCGCAGAACCCGTAATGGGTAATGGATAAACCATACTCCCAATACTTACTGGGTGGATCGAAATTCTGATTTAGTTTAGTAGTATTTAGTGTTATCACCAACAACCGATGTTGGGTGTGGTCTGATTTTAATCAGTTAGTAACTACCTTGAGTAAACATACTTCAAGGTTCAAGGTTTTGCTGTTCATGGACTCTATCAGAGAAAATGCAACAGTATAACTGTCCCTTCCCGATTTCAAGAATCTTATATCTAACCTTTATACACAATAGCTTAAAAGATATATCACGAATGGTCATTGACCGAACGTATGCGCGAAATTCCCAGTCTTACCTTCAAGCACCGTGTGCTAAATGCTTATATGTATGGAAGTGGGGTGAACCGAGTCCACACCTTATCCGTAAATTCTAAAGCATATTATAGGTAGACTTCTCGGTCTTACATTTCAATGTAAACCGTTATTTCGCTTCCAATATCTTTATTGAGTTAAGCAGTGTATTGTAGCACATCTAAAACTATATAAGGCAATTTAACGGTTTCTTACATAGTGAGAACATGTCACAATGAGGCAGGCTGAGCATCAGTCTCGATGACTATGAATGGCCTATTCCGAGTATAGAATACTCTATCTCTGTTGAAAACAGAGAAACCTCAAAATATTTTGGATAAACTTACCGGAGTGTTTGAATAGTTATCAGACAAGAAGTCACTACTGGAAGCTCTACTAGCTTGTATCTTGCATCGACTCGAAGGTCGTCATGAACAAGCTATGTTACTTTTTATAACCATTATCCTTTCCCGATTGAAAGGAAACTTAGTCATTGAACCTTTGAGACAATATAACCAGATCGAGAAAGGAATCACCCCGAGCCGCCTTGGTCTTGTCTTTTAGGGACTATGGACTAACTATGAAGAAGCGTTTATCTAAATATCGAAACCAATTGCTTTTAATAGTTCTTAAGATGTGTTTTATATACATATTTCAGCAGTTCTAAGTGGTTTTGACTTTATCAAACAAAAGTCCGAGTCTTGGATTCGTACTTACAAATGGTATATTCACTTTCTATCGACAAACAAATTATCGAATAGAAGGTAAATCCATTCGTTCCAACGAATCTTAAACCGAAAATAAATTTTCCGCGATATCCAAGGATTGAATCCGAGATTCATTTCCTTATATCACTCCCACTATTCTAGCTAAAATCAACTGCCCGTTGTTTACTCCTTTAATCGTTAAATGCACTGCTACCTTATTCGTTCCAACGAATCTTAAACCGAAAATAAATTTTCCGCGATATCAGAGGATTGAATCCGAGATTCATTTCCTTATATCACTCCCACTATTCTAGCTAAAATCAACTGCCCGTTGTTTACTCCATTAATCGTTAAATGCACTGTTACCTTGTTCTTCCAAAGAACTTAGCTCGAGAAAATTGCCAAGGATTCATAGGTTGGTGATCTAAAATCACTGTCCTTATCCTATGATTTTCAGTTAATTAATTTTCGGTTCAGCCTTATAGTTTTCTTAGTTTAGATGACTAACACTTTTAGACATATTCTCCCATTCTTGACTTTCCGTGAAAGGAAACAGCCTTGAACCAGCGGTTCGTTTGAGTAGACACTACTCTTGAACCGTGGGATGTCTTATTTCGAGTGTTACTCGTTGGGGCTTCTCGGATACCAAAAAAAAAAAAACAACAAATCATAAAATTAAAGCTCCCACCAGTTTATCGGTTCCAAATACCGTCTAACGAGCAATGCTTTATTTTTATGATTTTCTGATTTTTTCGATTTAGAAAATCATTCGTATATAGTTCCAATGTTTCCAAAAAAACAACAAATCATAGAACTCCCACTAGTTCATCGATTCCAAATATCGTCCAACTAGCAACATTTCATGACTTTCCGGTTTTTCAATTAGAACGGTTACGTGTGTAGTCAGTTACACTTTTCTAATGTTCTAGAAAAACAACAAATCATAAAGCTCCCACTGGTTCATCGATTCCAAATATCGTTCATGTTTATACAATGTTATTAGATCACAAATCAAGGTTTAAAATTCAACACATAGCGTAAACATTATTTTTCCCAAAACCAGGTCCAATGCGTGCGTATTGGTTAGAATGTGTGCGCATTCACTGACCAGAAACTTGCTGGAAGTTCTGTCCAGCCAATGCGTGCGCATTTCACGAGCAGCGAACAAACTGAATCAACAATGTGTGCGCATTCTGAGGAATACGTGCTCATTCGACCTGCAGAAACCAAAACCAGAACATCCTGTAACAGGAATGCGTGCGCATTCGACCCTAAAAACCCTAAACTCGATTTTCAACCACTTAACGATTTCCAATCTGATTTCAACACAATTAGCATCGAAATAAACTCAGAAAACACAGAAAAACATATCTTTCTCAAACCATAAACATCTATGATCCTTAAACAACGAAAAGAAACGATTTTCTAGCATCTAAACGTATTAGAACATTGATCCAAACCCTATAAACCATAATTAAAATCAGAGGAAGAGTCTCTTATGTGTTTGCAAGCAAATCCAAATCCAAAATCTCGGAGAGACTGCAACACCTCCAAAAGTTTGATCTCAAAACGATGTCCTCCTCACGACGGTTCCAAATCTCTACTCTGATTTGAAAACGGTTCAGATTCACCTTAGATATCTGAAAAACTCTCCTAGCCTTTTTCTCTTCTCCCCAAACGTTGTAGAGAACGTAGAACCAAATTCTGAATACTTTTTAGGTTACGGGTAACACTTCATGATTTTCCGATTTTTCAATTAGAAAATTACTCGTGTAATCAATACACACTCAAAATTCACTAGAAGAATTTCAAAGTCCGAAATCACCTTTGATCAAACTAAGTTTGTCTCCCGTTTGACACGAATGACACTAGTGACATACCTATATGTCACTCTGGTTTTCAAAAGGCTTAAGAGAAAATATCTCTTTCGAAAAATTAATTGCATTATCGATTAACTAGTTCAACGTCCTAGTTACTTTCCACTTTTTAAAGAAGTCAATACTAGTCAATTATAAATTTTTAAGCAATTTAGTAAGGGATATAATGCTGTAAATAAAATGACATATATTAATTCAAGTTTAACACTACTATATAAGTTTATTTTAGGAATTGTAAACTAAAATTAAGTCTAATCTACCATTCCAAGGTTTTATTCCGCATCTCAGTGCCGCCTTAGGGTAGGTCAAAGAGATGACGGTTAAATCAAGACAATCTCATCAATGAATAACTTGTGATAATCGAACATCCCTTTATTCATTGACTACCTTCCTTTTTTTTAGCCTAGATATTATCAAGAATATCCTTTATGAGTGTGACCTACTATATCGGATCTCTTAGGTACGCCCCGAGTGTACCGTCTTAGTATAGGTCAGTGACCCGACGAGTACCCGGAAATCCTATCCTTTGGGAGACCAAGCCATGAATGTTGATAGGGGTGAACACCATCCTTAGGGGGACGAAATCAAAGCACCGCGAGGCGTCACCCTTCTCTCACTTACTTGTATCTATAGTAGAGGCCGTGGGGTAGGCTGTCGCCTCCCCCGCTCCCACTCAATATTTTGGAAGTGGTGGTGGGTTAACTAACCACGTCTTTTTGATGTTAACATAAAAGCACATCAAATCAAGGATTCCGAATGGTGTCGGTAACGTAGGCAAGCCTACCCGTCCTATTCGTTGGAACATATGATACGATCGGACGAAGTCGGGTCAAGAGAGCCCCATTGAGATAAGAAGGAATCACCCTCCGCTCACGGGTAGCTTAGTCTTGCCGGACCCCGTGCATACATCACACTATGGGGTTCAATCGGTCGAGCAAAGCTCGATTGACCACCCAACCTATAAAGCGAACCGTTGTTATCCAAGATTTATTGTTCTTTTACCATCATTCAATCTCGTAGACACTACTTAATCGAAAACGTGATCTCGTTTGGGCTTTTACGGCGTTCACCGAGAACACACACCGAAAGGCTTAACGATTTCATAACCCGTCCTCGGATCATTAATTAGTTACTAAATTAATTAATTACCACGTATTAATTAAATTTAAACTAATTACGCGAGTTTGTATACATGCCTATTTTAATTACCAAAATTAAAATTCTACATGTATGCATGGAGTGGATTTATGATATGATGCATGTCATGGCAATTCCGATTTTATATCTATTTTATGATCAAACACATAAAAAATAAATTGCGGAAAATTTAAACACCGAGATGGATCGTTGGTACCCCCGACTAACCTATTTTTCTAAGAAAAAGTAAAATTAATTCTAAGTCTTCAAATCTTGATCTTCGATCTTGATCTTGAAAACTTCCGGATCTTCAAAGCTTCGATCTCTATTACCTAACCACTTAACGACGAGGAGAGGAGGCCGTAATATACCAATATATTTAAAATATATCTATATTAAATTGTTTTATATAAAAAAAAAACATTTTTTTTATTTTTATTTTTTTTACATCACGGCAGGATTTTTTTTTATTTTTTTATTTTTTTTAATTTTGTTTTGGCCCTGCGACCAAACTTAAAATTAGGTCAACACAAACAGCCGCATCAAATAATAGACAATATGATAAATTTTGATCAAAGCAATGCTGCCGCCAAAAAAATATATATAATTTCGAGACCTAGTTTAATTAAAACAAACAATTCGGCCTCCTCCCGTTTTACTTTCTTGATGATCTTCAATACCATGATTTTCATCGTCTCGAACCCGGATCAAAATTAAAATTACAAAGAAGCCATCTTTACAATTGTTCTCATGACATAAAATAAATTACACATCCTATGCTCAATTGATACTAATCAAAAGAGCTACAAAATAGATCTACGGGTAAACAGTACCAACCCCAATCCATCTCTTCAACCAAGACATTCTCAACATAAAAAATATATGTGCATCGGCCCCTATAAAATTTTGGGACAAAAAATCTACATGTTTTCCACTCCTAGATCTAATATTTTATACGTATAAATATAGATCACCAGGCGACTGATACCACTGTTAGTAATACCATCCACAACGAAAACGATTTAAGGATCTAAATCTATAAATTACACGTAATAAAATAACTAGATCTACTCTACAAGGGGGTTGTAGAACATACATCTTGGATATCAAAATCCAAGTAGAAGAACCGCAATAGAAAGAATAAAAGATTGTGTGAAGAGCACCACGATCTTCCGTACGTGTGATCCAAGCAACTCCCGATGGAAGGAAATTCTCGACTCAAATCCTTCCGATATGCTAGAACTCCAAGATTTTCCCTTGCTCCCCTTGGCCCAAAATTTTCCTTCTCCTCTTTAAGAGGTAGAAGTCGAAAATTGTGTGTGTATAAGGCTTGGGAGAACTATCTTTATATAGGAGAGTAATCCTTGTCCTCCAAGGATTTTTATTTTGCAAATAAATAAATCCAATAAAAATAATCTCATAATATTCTAGAACAAATCAGACTAATGTTTATATTTATTTCTTACCATAAATATTTATCCAATAAATATTTTATGCACATGTCTTAAAACAATTTCTTGTTTCCTAAAACATGAGGGGGCCGAAAATCTTATTTGTGACCTAGTCACAATAATTTTGACTAACACACTAAATTGGGCTAAGATTATGAAAGATGTCTTTTTCACATATTTAATTATTTAGCCCAACTAATTTTATAGTTCACTAAACAATTAATTCACATATCGTTTTAATTAAATTTCAATAAGAACTAAATTAATATTAATAGGATTCGACGTCCGAGAATAGCTATGCTATATTGGAGGCACGTCGTGACCATGGACTAATAATCAATGACTCGATAAATCAAATAAATAATTATCTTACGAATGTAATAATTATATTCGATAAATCAATCACGAGAATATGCCACCATAATCCCGTGATCGCACTCCTCCGATTATGAGATTATATTTATCTCCTCACGAGAATAATAATAAGCGTGATATAATCATTACATATGGATTAATCATCCATAGAATGTTCATTCTAAATCGGGAAGTTACCGTTAACCCTTTTTAGAACCTCTTATCCTTATTTACCATTAACCCCCTAGTGATCAATTAATTCATACAACTCACTGGTAGCTAATCAGTGTAATATGAACTCGCGCGATCGATCAGTTTCTAGGATTAACAAATAAGGAAACTGTCTATCTACTTCCATAAATTGAAGGAATGGATTCCGTATCTGTGATAACACATACTACTTACTCAATCCAGTACAATGCCAAGATGGGGTAATTCAGATCACAGACTCGGTGTAATCCTTAACCGTCAAGTCAAACCTCATAATCGATTCAAGCGCTTGATCGTGATCACCTCGAGATTAAGATATACCCATAAATATGATCATCGATTGATTCGATAAGACTTCTCGATTACGGAATTATATCGTGAACTCTAATCAAATCGGTCCAGCCCTATATGATATATCTATCATATATAAATGCCCCACTAGGTTCTCTTAACCAAAAGTCCGGATAAGACAATAACACCTATTGTGTTCTGGGCGCATTAATAGCAAGCACGTTAAAGGAGAGACCCGATACTCTCGATTAACTTCACTACGGGCTAATTGTATTTTAAGTACATCTTCACTAACTCAATCCTCCCGTGTATATCCCATACACTGAGTTAAATGATTACATAAACGATATACTTTAGGGTTTTCTGTAGTGTAAATACTATTGTCACATCGGTGAATATGAGAATAATAAATATGAATAATAATATCATTTCATTTATTAAATAAAACAATTACAAAATTGTCTTTCGGGCATCACACCTAACAGACAGTCATGGCATTTCTTTGACTCAGCCATAGCCAAATGGCCTTCCCGGACATATTTTCCCACCTGTCCCCATCTCAGCCTTTGTAGAGTGGTGAGACCCACTCTAAACTAGCCATTCGTGATTAGCCTCATTATTATCCGACCCTTAGCCTAATTTTGGTCAAAGGACCCTTATCCACCCCACTCGAAACTGAATCGGGCCTCGATATTCTCTCTCTGATCTTACAGTGTTGCAGGAACATACAGAACGACTCGAAACTTTAATTAAAATAATATAACAGAAAGACGAATAGGTCTTAATTAGATAACAATGAATTTATTACTAAAGTTGGCCATTGTCCCCGGAAACGGCACCAAAAACTTGATGTCACACGTGAGGTCGCTTATACTAGAAAGAGTACTAGGACAATCGTAAAGTAGCAATAGCAAATCAAAGGTCGATCTCATAGAGAAAATGCAACTTACGAATAAACGCATCTAACCTAATAGAGAATACACAAATGGTCATTAACCAACATAAGAACGGAAAATAACACGGTATTCCTCCCTTCCCAACCTATCCCTCAACTTGGGGTAACTAATATTTATGTGTACTTCCCCAGTAATTCCCTGAATCAATCAAGACATGTTATTAACTCAGTTTTAGCTACGGGTGTGGTCTCCTAACCTTGTCTACTTTCATTGAAAGGACAATAAACGTCTATGTGTAGTTGTTAACCTTCTTACTTGGTTGTATTAACTCACACGCAATAAGTAGAAGAAAGTGATGGCTCAAGACTGAGAACCTCTCTAAGCAGGTATCGTGGATTGACTAGCACATTCCTAGAGATCGACCCAGACTATATCCTAATTAACACTTCACTTTATCGTCCTTCATGTTAATTTACGATGTACAATAAGTAGATTGACAAGATCTAACCTACTGCTAATTAAACTTGTCGATCAACGTAGCTGATGCTGAATCTCCAAATTAAGGTGACATAAAGTTGCCTCTATTCAACGGTATAGACCGCCGTTGAATCGAGTGCGATGGTTCTTAATTCTGGAACTACATTGTTTCGTTATGATTAATTCTAGTAAATTACAGGGTCGTTACACAATCAGATCAAGTACACACTAAAGGCAAGTAAATCTGCCATAACAAAGACATAAAGGAACGTTCAAGCTTCATACCTTCAGTTATGGAGATCTAACTTGATCTACTCAAGTTAGAGACGGTGTGGAAGAAGGGAAACCAGAAAACAACTCAGAATTGGTAAATCTTTATTTCATGAATAATGTAAAAGTAGGTGGAAAATCTATATTGTATATGAAAAAGCTTATGTTACAATCGAAATATGTGGCTTTATATAGACAATTTAGCTGACATATGACTCAAATAAACCCTAGCCGACATAGTAAACGCTGTAGGGTTAATTCCGCGTCTTTCAAGAACTCGATAGCTCGGTGGTGGGCCTCGAGATATCGAGCCCAACTTTAGCTCCTTTCTTTGACATATCTCTTCATGGACTCTTTCAACTCGGCCCCATGACTTTCTTTAGCCCAGATCCATGCCTTAGCTGCTTCGGCATAAGGTACTCCTATAAAACACGTAAAACAAAGTAGAATAATACCAAATCCACGGGGAAATCATGAAAATGCAAAATTAACACCTAGAGAACACTTACTATACAATTAACATGTATTTCGCATAATATTTAGATTATCTTTCCTCTCTCGAGCATACTTCAGGGTAAATAGAGGTATAGTTTAAGGTACTAAATAGCATGTTATCAGGTACAACTTCTTGCTTTTTTATTTTGTGACGATGCAAGTGCTCTTCACATTGACCACAACCCTGTTTTTCATGAAAGAGCCAAACATATTGAGATTGACTGTCATGTTGTCATAGAAAAAGTTAAATAAGGACTGATCAAACTCATGCTTGTTCACCAAGGAACAACTTTCTGACATTATCACCAAGGCTTGGGATGCACCTATATTTTGTTAATTGTTGGATAATCTAGGCATCTCCAAAATTTCCAACCAAGTTTAAGTGGATAAAGGAGTGTTGCAGCAAGCAAGATGTGCAAGCTTATTCATTCATCAATCTTAGTTTGAGAGGGTGTTAGGGCATTCGCAACAGAAGCCCTATATGGTGTCCTATCCCTAAAATGAAGATAAAAAATAGAGTTTGCCTCAAATAGCTTCCACAGCAGAGTCTCTATCCCTATTTATTTTTAGGGATATAAACAGTGCATCCATGCTTGTGGGGATGCACTGTTCACGCCCTAACATATTTAATTATTAAAAATTATAGGGATAGGGATAGGGATGCTGCTGGAGTGAAATAATAAATATTTAATGTGTATAAATTTGGGTTGTGATGTGGAATATGTATTATTTAATATTATTTGAAATGTTATAGGGATAAGGATATGGATGCTGTTGTGGAGGTTTTTAAATTGAGATGTTGTAAAATAGGGATATGTATTATTTTATATTATTTTATGGATAAAATTTAGGGATTCTGCTGGGAGTTACAATATAAGGACAAATAAGTGTTGGAGGCAAGAGTATATGCACACACTCAGAATCCAGAATAGTCAGCTAAGTGTTGGTATGCTAAGGTGAAGGATTCAGCTGCGAGAAGACTTCAGCTGAGTAGATAGACTTCAACAAATCATACCTTAGTTGAAGAATACGAAGTTGACTTTGATTGTTTTCTGTTATAACTGTCTGTAACTTCTTCTAACTGATTTATGAGGAGTATAATCTATAAATACTCCATCATCAGCCCTATTGTATCTTAACTTGATCATTTTACCGATTAATGAGAATTCCGCATTTTATTTTCTCTTGTGTCAATTTCATCTATTTCAACAGTTGTTGCACTTACTTAAGGTACAATACAACATTGTAATAATAGACCTTTACATACTTTTGATTGTTTTAATATTATACTGATACTTTCGGATCTTGGGAGTAGATTCTTGTAATTTATCTACAAAAGATTATTTACAGCACTGAAGTTTGCTTGAGGCATTACGATCCAATTATGTTTTTTTATCATTGATTGCATGTTCCTATCATTTTTATCGAATCGGTGCTATAAGAATGATGTAGTTAATCAAATCATGATAGAGTAATTCGAATACAATTTACATATTTTATGAACTTGTATATATGAGCAGAAAACCAAATTCGCTTTTAAATTGTTTTGGTCGTTCTAGCTAATTAATTACGCTTTTAGTGGTGTAATATGCATGTTAATTATTAGTCTAGCCAACTGTTAAGATGCCATCGTAAGCTAGTTCTAAGGGAACGAAAGTTGAAGGAACAGTTAGGACATAGGTTTTCAGATAGAAGGTTAAAACTAGCCCTAACCGGTAGTTTTCTTTATCAGTTTTACATTCTTAAGATAAGGCAACCATGGATTAGTTTAATGCACGTTGGCTTATTTGACCTAGCCCAAACACGGTAGGATGGTTAGAGAAACATAGTCGTTCTTCTGCCCTTATACGGATTAGAATGGATTCTTGGGGGTGTAAACATTAATGAAACTAGAATTAGGTGCTTTATTTGATCATACAGATCATACAAGAAACTAGATTAGAATGGATTCTTGAGGTTATTTTGATACATGATTTGATTAACTCAATCTCTTAATTGCTAGATTAAATTACGTTGAATTTGTGTCTCAGAGCCTTTAGCTTTTGGATTTAGGACCCTAGGTGATAGTTTTGGTCCGAGACCACCGTTATTTGTTTCTAGACTTTAGTTGTTTTGGTTGTTTACTTACCGCTATTTCTCTCTGGGTTCGACCTTTGCTCGCTATAATACGATTGACCTTTGCTCGCTATAATACGATTGACCTAGACATTTGGATTCACCTCAGTGTATCCTTTCATTTCTATTCAGTGAACAGAAGATAAACAATAACTTTGCTCAAGCTTCCACAAATATAAAGAAGCAATCGTGTCGTGTTTCAATCCGAACCAATCAAACAAAATTCAATGCATTAACATGTTTTATAGTTAATGTTATTCAGTCAACAATATGCATCGTAACCATTGTTGTTACAGCAAATAAACAACACAAAAACCATATAGTCGTAACCCAATACTACACCATGGTGTTCAAACCCAAAACAATTAAATAATTAAAGAACAACTCGAAAATTCTCTTAATAGGAAACCGACAAATACATCGGTACTTAATTTATAGTGCAAATTAGTTATAAGGCCGTCGTTAGAGAATTAATGATCATTTAGGACACTCCGAAATCTTATTTAGTTATAAGGACATTCTAATTTTAAGAAGGAAACTTATTTAGTTATAAGGACATTCTAATTTCAAGTGGATAAAGAAAGAAAAAAGGAAGGAAAAAAAAAAAAAATGAAGCGCTAGGAAAGAAAAAAAAAAAACGCTGGGAAGGAAAAAAAAAAAAAAAAAAAAAAAAAAAAAAAAAAAAAAAAAAAAACATGAACCGCTGGAGTTGATGTTTGTTTTTTTTTTTTTTTTTTTTTTTTTTAAAGATGCAGTGACATTGATGTCTGAAGCAGTGACATTGATGATTTTAGCAGTGACATTGATGTCTGAAGCAGTGACATTGATGACTTATGCAGTGACATTGATGACTTATGCAGTGACATTAATGTCTGATACAAGGACATTGATGACTTATGCGGTGACATTGATGTTTGATGCATGGACATTGATGTCTCATGTAGGGACATTGATGTCCGATGCAGTGACATTGATGAATGATGCAGGGACATTAAGCTAAACAAGATCGTCAAATGATTCAAGATCGTGTTAAAGAATTGAGGGATTCCACAATGAATCCAATTATCAGGAGGACACAAACAACGTGTGGCCATTACAAGAGTCATAGTGAAGAGTCTTTGTAGTTTCACCAAACTAGTAATTCTATACATATTAAAAGCTCAACATTTGGAGAAATGCAAAATAAGAGCAGAGCTGACTGATGCAATTGTTAGGTATTATGCAGTGACATTGACGACTTATGCAGTGACATTGATGACTTTTGCAGTGACATTGATGTCTGAAGCAGTGACATTGATGTCTGATGCAGGGACATTGATGACTTTTGCAGTGACATTGATGTCTGAAGCAGTGACATTGATGACTGTATTTACAATTAGATAATTGATGCAATGATATTGATGTCACCGCATATACAACTTGATACACACATCTGATAACTTTGTAAAGTAAAACTTTATTTCTTTGTTATCTTTAAATACTTGATTGATGTTGGTTTATTTGATTAGTGTTGGTTTAAATTTTCGATAACTTTGTAAAATAACTGTATTTCTTTTGTTTTTTTTTTTTGGTTTAAATGCATATTTTTACTACCAAAGGTATGCATAAATTGTTACAATAACACATCACTGCATAAATCGTTACAATAACACGTCAGTGCATAATTCGATACAATAAGACATCACTGCATAAATCGTTACAATAAGAAGTCATTGCATAAATCGCTACAATGAGACGTCATTGCATAAATAGCTACAATGAGATGTCACTGATCAAGGTTGTCAATGGATCGTGGCGGTCAATTCATCATGGTAGCCAATGAATCGCGACGGTGAATGCATCGGGGTGGTTAATGGATCCCGGTGGCCAATGCATCCGGGTAGGCGGTTAATGCATGACGGTGATCAATACGTCACGTCGATTTTTATGAAGAAAAAAATTGATTTTATGAAATTTATTCGGAAAAATATCAAATTTGATTTTAGAATAAAGAAGAGACGAAAAATATGAATTTTAGTGAAAAATTATGATGAACCAGAGTTTTAGATCAAAATATATACGTTTATTTATATGGTGAATTAAAAAAAAAAAAAAAAAAAAAAAAAAAAAAAAACCTTATTCAGCGCTTCTTCTTTTTTTTCCCCCTTTTTTTTTAACTCATTCAGCGCTTTTTTTTTTTTTTTTTCCTTCCTCTTTATCCACTTTTTTTAATTAGAATGTCCTTATAACTAAATAAGATTTCGGAGTGTCCTATTACCCCTAATAAGTTGAAAATTAGTCCTTTTAAATAATTGGCCCTAATTTATATTAGGTAATCACGTAGATTCAATTGAACCACAATGTACTATTAAAGGTGAACTATAATAGATTGCACCGTTCTTCATTATGGTAAATTACATCTGACCAACTCAGAACCACATACAAAACATATTACACGATTATTCAGAGAAGGGCAAAATAACATTAACAGAACCATGGGCACACAGAAAGTAGCAAGGATATTTTGTCCCCCCTTGATTTGACAACCTTTGCATATGCCTAATATATGTATGGAGATAAATTATTCCTTCCAAAATTATTTACAAGCTATTATGGTTATGTATGGTCAGGAAACTTTTATCAACTCAGTAGCTGCACATTCAATAATCGAATAAATTATTTCCAATATATACCCTACTAGAATTAGCACATACACATACAGTAGAGCAAACCAAATTTACTTCTTCAGCGAATGAAGCTTTCCATATCGAACCATTTGATTACAATTTTATCAAATTAGTTATATTTCCACAACTACAACCGATTTCGAAAGATCTGATTCTCAATTAAATATATCAATCAACGCTGATTGGTATTCTTATTCAACAATTTTACAATAATAAAAGATCTGCCGTAATTAGTTTCAAAATCAGCAACATACTGGGACAAATGAGATTCAATTGATCTGCTAACCAAAACTCATTGCACATTGGAAAAAGGGTAGTGAATAACTAGAGACAGACTTGTACGGCAATTATCACAACTTTAGAAGTAAAATCATGCCTTTATTGAATTGTAAAACTAAGATCAATGTTAATGAATCAACAAGACTACAAGTTTTCGGTTCTGCCAACCAAACTGATTATAGGGACCACAATTCGACATAAAATTTAACCACACAACAATACCGTAAAACACACGTCAATTTGTCATAAGCTTGTTGGGTTAGGTGTATCGTGTGTGGAGTGATTTACGGAACATATCCGTAATTTACGGATTAAATTACGGAAAAATAAATCTAGGAAATAAATCATGTGAATAAAATAATTCATATTATTTAGCAGATCTAACAAAATCAATATTACGGTACAGATCTAACTCAAACAACGAACGATAAATTATGATGTAGAAAATAAAGGACTAGAGATCAAACCGAAGCGAGTAGTTACTCTTTCCTTAAGACAAATTGCTCCGGTATGGTGCCCACGGTAGTAGCAACTGTCTCCCAAGATACAACGGCTTTCGTCTCGGATTTAGAGGCACTTCAAAAATCCGAGCTCCGGCGAACTTACATAGTGCTCCGACTTCTCTTCGACTCAATATCTAGATCTATATGACTGACTCTTTGTGGTGGAAAGACACAAGAGAAAATTCGATGCTTCAACCTTTATCATTGGGGTTCTTTATATAGTGGAGAGGAGGAGAATTAATCTTTGAATATGATTGGCCGTAAACAGCATTATCGACTTTTCCTTGGAAAGAAATAGGACCGAAAATATTAATTAAAATTGGCCAACTATTTCTACAATTCTGATTGGTCGGATGACGTGTCTTCTGAATTCTGATTGGTTGGATGATTTAATCGCTCGACTTTCCCCTCAAGAAAAGCAATTTCTGGCCGAAAATAATTAATTAATTTCGAATTTAATTTAATTAATTAATTTCGAATTTAATTTAATTAATTCGGACCGATTTAACTTAATTAACCAGAATTCGTTTGTTTCCACATTATTCTGGAACCTTCCAACCGCCTCACGATTAACTAATTAATTTTCTGGTTAACTTCAAACGAACTTTTGTCCAAAAAATTAATAGTAACACCCGAACTGAACCGAGTTGAGCTCGAGCCGGGCCGGACAGCCGGCTGCGGCGGCGCGTGCGCATGTGTGGAATTATCTAAGTCCTCCCTCCTACACAAAAGTGCCTTGCCCCTTGGGCACATTTATAAGAGCATACACTAGCCCTTATATATGGAGCTCAAGTCTCCCATCTTTCCAATGTGGGATATTGAGTTAAGGTACTCCCTTCAACTCTTATCTCCAACACATTTTCAACCAACTTTAGGCATTAATTTCTCATTCACCCGACATCCGAATCGAGTGATTCAAAAGCCCATCATCAACTACTCCGTATGGAGTATTTAATGATATCATTAACTCTCGATGATATACATCGGAGCCTATCCGTAAATCGCGCTAAAGTTGACTATTCAACCCGTCAAAAAGGGCCTTTTCTCCAACATATTATACTGATACTTTCGGATCTTGGGAGTAGATTCTTGTAATTTATCTGCAAAAGATTATTTACAGCACTGAAGTTTGTTTGAGGCATTACGATCCAATTATGTTTTTTTATCATTGATTGCATGTTCCTATCATTTTTATCGAATCGGTCCTATAAGAATGATGTAGTTAATCAAATCATTATAGAGTAATTCGAATACAATTTACACATTTTATGAATTTGTATATATGAGCAGAAAACCAAATTCAGTTTTAAATTGTTTTGGTCGTTCTAGCTAATTAATTCTGTTTTCGTGGTGTAATATGCATGTTATTAGTCTAGCCAACTGTTAAGATGCCATCGTAAGCTAGTTCTAAGGGAACGAAAGTTGAAGGAACAGTTAGGACATAGGTTTTCAGATAGAAGGTTAAAACTAGCCCTAACCGGTAGTTTTCTTTATCAGGTTTTACATTCTTAAGATAAGGCAACCATGGATTAGTTTAATGCACGTTGGCTTATTTGACCTAGCCCAAACACGGTAGGATGGTTAGAGAAACATAGTCGTTCTTCTGCCCTTATACGGATTAGAATGGATTCTTGGGGGTGTAAACATTAATGAAACTAGAATTAGGTGCTTTATTTGATCATACAGATCATACAGTAAACTAGATTAGAATGGATTCTTGAGGTTATTTTGATACATGATTTGATTAACTCAATCTCTTAATTGCTAGATTAAATTACGTTGAATTTGTGTCTCAGAGCCTTTAGCTTTTGGATTTAGGACCCTAGGTGATAGTTTTGGTCCGAGACCACCGTTATTTGTTTCTAGACTTTAGTTGTTTTGGTTGTTTACTTACCGCTATTTCTCTCTGGGTTCGACCTTTGCTCGCTATAATACGATTGACCTAGTCATCTTGCTACTACTAGTTCTCTTTAGCGCAATCACACAACTTCTGCAATCTTAACTTTGCCCTGTCTACATGCTTTGAGTGTTCTCTATTATTGATACATTGTATGATCCAATCATTTTCAAGCTCATTTACATCATAAGTTCACCGGAAATTGAACAAAGTTTCTTCAATTTGAACAAACTATATTAAATTACTATTATGACCAATTCAAATTGATTCAAAGTCAGTATAGACTTGTATTGAGTTGGAAAATATCTAACAAGTGTTTCATCGCCATCTAATCCGCATTTGAACCACTTGATTTTGGTCCAACCTCAGGATATGATCATTTGCACAACAATAATATTTGAGCAAAAGTTTCAAGTGGTAGTGTTTGTTTGAAGAACCATTCACCCACTCCCGATGGTTCGCTTTTGGACCTTATTGATCATATAATTGAGGCCGATTTATCGGAGTTTTTTTTTCCACATTACGTAGCGAAGCCCCTCGTGAGGAGGAAGCTATACCCCAGGAGGACGATTCAAAAAGAATCAAATTTCTCAATTTCCTATTTTGAAAGATGTAGGAGGGATTTTTTTTTAAACAATCTATCTTTTTTGAAAATGCAGATACAAAGAATACAATTGTACCATACAACCAATACAACCCAAAGAAGATAAAATTAATTTTTATGCTGAATTTAACTTGTTTTTCTTCCTCCAGAAGTACTTGTTTAAAACTATGTGCAAACATCAATTAACGTAGTGAATGAAGCCTTCGAGGAGATTATACCAAATTCAAAAAAATTGTGGATCAACAAAAAGAAAATCGATAGGTCATTTTTCAACAAAGAGAAAGAAAAAAAAAAAGAAAATGAAAGAGGAAAAGACTAATGGACGCTTCTAGTTCGCCTAAGTTTGAGACGGGCCTCATGTAAAGCGTCGTGTGCTGAGACTAGGTTAACTTTTGGGCTTGATTCATACTCCTTGTCCATTGTCGATGCATCTTCGTTGCTTACAAACTTTGCTTGCTCAAGAAGATGGATTTGGACCGTGTCTGACTTCATCGGATGGGTGGCGGACCGATGGTTGTATGCTGGTGATGTTGGCGGAATCGGTGGCCGCCTCTTATCTGATGGTTGCTTGTGACTTTTGAGTATTCCAGATGGTGGGGGGCTTGGGGAGGCTGGGAGAATTTCTTTTTCCTTGACTTTCTGCAGTTTCTTCAGTAGAAAATAAAAAATGAAAAAGTTCTTACACTAAAGAAGATTAATATAACATATCATATAATTAAATGTGATGAAAAGGATTGTTGATTGGTAGATGCATGACAAAACTGTATGTTCATGAACTTTTACAATGTAATAATTGATAAGTGGAAAAATTAAGAATAAAATATATGGGTCTCGTAGTAAAAAAAACGAGACACAAATACACTCAAATAGAATGGTGAAATATTTTCATGAAACAATAATATTTTATATGACCAATTTAGGTAATAACATGTAGGAAGAGCCAAGTTATATTGGAACCATAAAATTGTGGTGGCACCATGATTATCATATAAAATATATTGAACAAATGTGGTGCCATTAGCAGCTTTGTGCCAATATAAACCACCATTTTTAAGGTATTGAGGATATTTTTCAACATAAAAGTACTAAAATAACCTTAATTCTAATCAAAAAAAAAAAAAAAAAAAAAAAAAAAAAAAAAAAATTATGCATATTAGTTTTTCTCGCATACCCAAAAATTAAAACAAGTGTATCTATTGATCTAGACATCCGATATTCATAATTCTCTTTTTTTTTTTTTTTTGTCCCTTTTTATTTTAAGATCCCATTTGGTATATTTCTTACGTAATCTCAAAAATTTCATTTGTATTAACAACGATGGTCACTATGCAGAGTCATTATTGTTTTTTACAATGACTATTATGTCAAACCTTACACTCTTGTACATAATCCTAAGTACTCTTAAACCATATCATTCGTGTGTGGGTGTAGATAGAATAATAAGTAGGTAATGAGCCACTTAGTATGTGACTTAAGGTGAATTGGTGCAATTTTGGAGGGAATTCGAATTGGTGCAACCCATGCCTATTCAGTTTGGGTGGTGATGATTCGTTTGAACCGGTGCAACCAATGAGTAATGAACCGATGCAACCGAACATGAAATTAAGGAAGCATCTGATTAAATTTTCCCTATAAATTCTCTTTACTTGAATGACAATTATGGACACGTACATGAAAAAAAAAAATCTAAATGCCAAAACTCTACTGCTTTTCGTATCATTCATAAACCATTTTCGAAATGATGTATATAATTTTGAAGTCGTTAAGGAGATTGCTAACTTTGCTTCTGATTCATTTTAAGTGCCAATTGATCAGAAGAAAATGATTGTTGTATCTTAGGAGATGATTGTGATAACTGTGGACACAAATTTTGGCGCAAATTCGTCTTAAGGATATAATGCTACACTCGCCTCAATCCATAAGATTTCGTATTTACTCATTTCATTTTGTCTTTTTGATTTAAGCATTTTTTGATGCTTTGATCATGTGTTTATCTTATGTATTAAAATTATTTAACATGATGCTAAAATCGGATTAAATTGCCATCAATCTTAAGATGAATTTGCATCGATGGTACTATACTACAGAAGGTTCTAGGTAGAAAACCACATCTTCCGATGCGATAGCTTTTTGTTTGGAATCTCTTTAGAGTTTTCAATGCGTCTGTATTAAATTTCATTCATGTGAGGGGTTGTTGCAGAATTTAGGTTAATTGGTGCAATTTTGGAGGGAATTCGAATTGGTTCAAAACATACATATTCGGTTTGGGTGGTGATGATTCGTTTGAACCGATGCAACCAGTTAGTAATTGATAACGCTGGAGTTATCACAAACGGGTTGATATGTGGCGGATTTCTGTGATTATTCCGGTGAATAGCGGTGGCGCTCAAAAAAATAAGTAGAAAATATGAAGACAGGAAAGTTGTAAATAGCCTAGCTCAAATGCCGACAATTTGGCAGAGGTTATCTGCTTGTATTAATTATCAGATGTCCTTTTCAGGGTACAAATGCTACTATTTATATGACTAAGAGTCGGCAGTTACAAATGATGGTAATTAAAGCGTAACTAAGTGTAATTAACTACGTGGTCATCGTGGCAGTGCCTGATTGGGCAAGCTTGGTCGTAACCGTTTGCCTTGGCCCTATTCGTATTGAGCCTACGTGTAGGCCCAATGTGAATCTACAGGCTCTTTTTCGGGTCTAGCGTATCAGTAATGAACCGATGCAACCAAACATGAAGGGAAGCATCTGATTAAGTTTTCCCTATAAATTCTCTGTACTTGAATGAAAATTATAGACACATACATGAAAATAATTTTTTAAATGCTAAAAGTCTGCTGCTTTTTGTTGGATGCAGTGCTCGAAAGACAATTTCGTAATTGTTTTTATTATTAATAAATGACAGATTTATCGTCATCTTATTATTTGCTTCGTGCTCATAAGAAATACACTACTGAAAACCCTAAGTTGTATCATATGTAGCCATATAACTTAGTAAGTGTCACACGTGAGGATTAAGTTTATGATAATACACTTAAACTGTTAGTCCATGATGAAGTTAATCAAAGTATGGGGTCAATTGATTAAACAACTATTAATGCACCCAGAACACTTTATGGTGTGACAGTCTTATCCGGACCGTCGATATTGGTTATCTAAGTGAGCATTTATATATGATGTAGTTATATAAGATTGAACCGATTTAATCTATACTTCTCATATAATTCCGTGACTAAGAAATCTTATTAAATCACAAGATGATCATAAATGGATTAATCTTAATCCTGAAGTGATTGCAGACTCCTACTTGTTTCTGGATGGGGTTTGATGTGTTTGTTAAGGGTTGCTAAGTAACGCGGTCTAAATCACTTTCACGTTATCACTATTCGGGAATGAGTGGCGAGTGTATGTTTCACATATATGGAATTCATTCCTTCCTGTAGGAAGTAGAAAGACAATACCCTTATTTATTAATCCTAGAAACTGATCGATTCGCGGAGTTCATATTGGTTATGAACTAACTGGTCACTAGTTGGTTAATGGTAAATAAGAATAAGATGTAATGAAGAAGGTTTACGGAAACATTCCCGCTTCATTATGGATAGTCTATGGAGGGTTAGTCTGTATGTAATGATAATATCAATGGACGCTTATTGACTCGACATATTAAAAATAAATTATATCTATTATCGATAGAGTTCAGTTCTGGATTTATGGTGGTGTAATTCCAAAATTAATAAGTTGGAGTAGAATTGTTATATTCGATGAATATTTTATTCAATTTATTGGAGCTAATGGTTATAGGCACATGGTCTCCGGGTTGACTCCTAACACGCGAGTGAATTCCCGTATTTTGGAACCTCGAGAATAAATTAAATACTTGGTCTATTTAATGAATGTGCGAAATATTATTTATTCGATAATATAAGTAATATAAAAAAGACATTTTCTATTATTCCAATTGGGTTAAAATGACGCAACATTTTATTAATTTTGAGGAAAAAAATTTCTCTTATTTAATAATAAGTGGAAAATATAATTATTTATGTGTTAGATTATTATAAATTAGAAATTAGTCTTTTTATTGGATAAATATGAAATTTGTTTTCTTATTGGATAAAAGGTTTTCTTTTCCTTTAAAGGAAAAGATAAGCTTGTGGTTGTAGGAAAGCTCTTGGTTATTTCTCAATATAAAGAGAGATTCTATCAACACAACACACAATCAATTTACACGCCATATTAGAGAGAGAAAGAGTTATAAAATTGTCTCTCTTCTTGTCTTAGCAATTGGGATGAAGAAAAACCTATGGTTTTTATATTCGAGGAGGTTCGAATACAAGATCGATGTCCACCAGTCGTCGCTTGGAGATACAATCCGGAACATCACGGCATCTCGATTCGGTTGAGCAATCTCGTAACCTTTTCTTTAAGGTATTAATTAATCGTTCGTTTGTTAATTAGATCGCAAAACTCATGCTTCCCCTATGGATCTTGATATAATTAAAATCTAGACGAATCTTTGTAGGTTCTGGCTCGACCCGAATCATTCGAATTGGGTTTTCGGGTCGGATTCAGATTCCGGCAACTCCAACACTTTTCATAGCATTCATAAACCATTTTCGAAATTATGCATATATTTTTGAAGTTATTAAGAAGATTACTAATTAATCAGACCTTCGATTTCGCCGCTTTTGATTCATTATAAGTGCCAACTGATCAGAAGGAAAGAATTGTTGTATCTTGAAAGACAATTGCGATAACCTTGGGCACGAATTCGGTGCATATTCGTCTTAAGGATAGAGTGATACACTTGATATTAGCAATTTTTAATGTTCTGATCATGTGTTTATATTATGTGCTAAATTATTTAACAACATGCTAAAATGGGATAAAAGTGCCAACATTTTACAGTCACGATCTAGCTAGAGGTATGATACTAATGTTAGGCATCTTCATGCGATTCACGGTGAATAATGTCACTAATATTTTTAACTCAATGATACTTTAAAATTGTGTTTTTTTTTTCTCAATTTCTCATTAGTAATTAATCTCAAAGCAGCAATAGTTTTTCCCCACCAGAGTAAGAGATGTTTAATTAGTATAGATGTTAAAAAAAACAAAACCGTGAGAAAGATAAAAAAATAACCTGTAAATTGGGTTGTCTGAGCAATCCAGCCTGAGAAGTTAAGTACTCAAGAGTCTGGAAAACAATAGTTCGGCCCACCTGTGTGCAATTCAGCCCATAGAAAACAAGCAAATCCCAGGCTCTGGCTTTAATTTCTTGTATATTCCGGTCAATATCCGGCTCATGCTTAGCCATATAAGGCTTCAATATGCTTCCATAAACATATCCGGTTCCCTGAAAATGTTGCATAAAAGATTACCTCCTTAAAATAGGAGTCTCAAATTTATTTGGTATTTATCAAAAATATATATATATAAGTATTTGAATAAAAGTTTTTTATTTCAGGATACGAACGGGGGAAGGGGGGGATCGAACCCTGGACCTCTCTCACTTAGGCCCGTGTAAGTATAGTTATTTTTCTGGAAAATTATGCTTGGAACGGAGTTTGAACCAATGACATTTCGCTCTGACACCATGTTGAATTACCATCTCTCCCAAAAACTCAAGCTGATGATAAGGTAGAAAATTAACATTATATCTCAATAAATTAGATTTTTCCTTACGGATATATTCTTGGATAAACCTACGGGTATTGGTTGCAAACATTTTTTTGGTTCAAAAAGAGTTTTCTCCTTTTATTGACATCAAATAAATTGAATAAAAAGTGGAAATTAAGGTTCCGTCAACCAAAAATATAGAGTTGAGTTGATTAAAAAAAAATGGGGATAGATATACCCAATTTTTGTATACTTCACCTTTATTTCAGTATAAATATTCAGTAGATTTAGACTTGCAAGATATAGAACATCACTGAAGTCCAACATTTTCTCAATTGGTTTGACAAGCCAAGTAGAAAGAGACTCTATTATTGATCATATTGACCAAGTCAAACTGAGTAGTTTTCAAAGGCCCTGTAATCTGTTTAGATCTGAAACTATAGTTTTTGCTTAAACGTCAATTGATTTGTAATTAGTACAGGTTTCTAGACTTTACTTAAAACAGCATTCTTTTTTTTTTTTTTTTTTTTGAGGATAAGAGCATATTGTTTTAATATAATCCTTTACAAATGTTTTTGGAAACCTTTTGTGACGCTTCTGTTATATAACCATACAAATTCGATTCAGATTACCCTCGTTTTTATCTTTCTAATCGGATCGCTTTTGAGGTTGTAGTTTTGATAAATCAATTGAAGTGCACACACCACATTCTTACACAATGCACTCTTAAACAGTTGAACCAGTGCACTCGTTTAATTGATTCCATTTATACACCATACCATTCATACTTTGCATTGTATCACTACATTTAGCTGTTAATGCATCATTGCATTTTAACCCACATATCATATAGTACAGAATCATGTCTTCTAGTTCATCTACCTTGGCTCCCTATGAGGGATTGTCTTTTGTAAGGCCTCCTTAATTTGGCGGATCAGGGTATATGGAATGGAAACTGTTCCAATATCGGGCTAAAAGGGTGCTGAGTGCAGATCGCTTAGTGCGTTCAGCTGACTGATGAATACACAACAGAAGTATCCCATATAGTTTGTAGTCAGAAACGGTTATTCTATCTGTAACTACTTTGTAGCTTCCTTTAACTGATACATGAGGTGTATGATGCAATAAATACCCCATGATCAACATCATTGTAACTTAACTCTTTGATTATTCTTGAGCAATAATACTTCCACATTTTATTTTGTTGTGTTCTTCAATCACACAACTTTCAACAAGTTATCAGAGCCTGAAGCTTAAGAGTTTCAGCTACTTTTCTGTGTTTTACTCTGAATTCTAGAGAAACTTGAGAGTTTTCATCTTTCATGTATTTTTTCACAGTTTCTTGAGAGAAATCTGTGTCTGTTTTGAGTTCTTGATCACTTCATAGTCGTTTTTGGTAAAATCTAGTGTGGATTTTATGTTCTTGACAGCCATAGCAGCAAATAAACGAGAGCTAAGCCCTTCCAGTCCATTCTATGTTCATCCAAATGAGATTCCTTCCTTGGTAATGGTGCAGCCACTGATGAATGGTAACAATTACAATCCATGGAAGATGTCCATGGAGTGTGTTCATCTGAGCAATCTAGCATGTCGAATCGATGCATTGAGGGTTCTAATGGAGGATCCATTCCGGTCAGCCAGGCACCTGCACCTGTCCAGTTGAGGAGATCAACAAGAACAAGAATGTAACCAAACTTTTATCAAGGAGGTGCTCACACAGTACAACAGACCCCACATCTGTTGAGTGAAGTAATAAGTCTTGAGAAACTATCAGCAGAGTATGCAAAATATGTTTGTGCAGTTGATGTTGTCACAGAACCAAAGAAATACAACCAAAAAATAAAGAATGATGAGTGGAAGGAGGCTATGTAGAAAGAGATTGAAGCTTTACAGACTACTCACATTTGGGAGGTTGTTGATTTGTCACATGGCAAGAAGCGTATTCGGTGCAAGAGGGTGTAGAAGATCAAATATAATCCTGATGGCTCCGTAGAAAGATACAAAGCCAGATTGGTTGCAAAAGGATATACTCAGACATATGGCATTGATTATCAAGAAACTTTTTCACCAGTTGTGTAAGATACCACATTAAGGTCTCTGTTGGCAGCAGCAACATCCAATAATTGGCACATTCATCAAATGGATATCAACACAGCTTTTATGCATCGGGATCTACATGAAGAAGTGTATATACAGCTTTCCCTGGGTTTTAAGGCAGACAAACCAAATTGAGTTTGCAGATTGACCAAGTCCATGTATGGGTTAAAGCAGGCCAGTAGACAATGGAATTGTAAGATAAATGAGTCTCTAAAAAGACAAGGTTTTGTTCCATCCTAGAATGATCATAGTTTGTTTACCAAAGAATTAGGACAATCATTTATTGCATTACTGGTCTATGTGGATGAAATAATAGCAGTTAGTCCTGACATCCAGCTGATTCAGCAAGTCAAAGATGCTCTGCATAAGCCGTTTACCATCAAAGATCTTAGCAAAATAATGTATTTTTTGGGCATTCAGGATGCAAGAACATCTGAGGGTATCTCTATTTCTTAGAGAAAGTACAATGTCTATCTTCTAGATGAGTATTGGTTTTTGGGAGCCAAACCTGCCAAGACACCTATGGAGTCTAAGAAGACCCTACAACATGGAGATTCAACTTTGTTAGATGACAGTACTGTATACAGATCTTTGGTTTGTAAGCTAATCTACCTTACTTTCATAAGACCAGACATAGATTTTTGCAGTTCAACAACTAAGTTAGTTTTTAGACACTCCTACTGAAAATCACATGAAGGTTGCTCACAGTTTACTGAGGTATTTGAGGGCTAATCCAAGACAAGGCATCTTGTTTCCACCAGAAACAATCTTGTTTTGAAAGGCTTCACTAATAGTTACTAGGCTGGCTGTCCTGAAACTAGAAGTCTGTTTTAGGATACATGTGGTTTTTGAGAGATGCTCCTAGTTTGTGGAAAGCAAATAAGCAGACAACCATTGCAAGAAGCTCATCGTGGTAGGTTGAGTATGGGCTATGCCCAATCTTTGTGTGAACTTGATTGCTAGTTTATATCCTACAAGATTTAAAGATTCATGTTCAACTACCTGCTTTGTTGTTCTGTGATAATGCTAGTGCTATGTATATTGCCCATATTCATGTGTTCCATGAAAGGACCATGCATAATGAGATTGATTGTCGTGTTGTAAGGGTCAAATTCAAGTCTGGTCTTATCAAATTTTTACATGTGAATACTAAAGAGCATATTGATTACATTCTTACCAAAGCTTTGAATGCACCAATTTCTCCTATCTACTGGACAAGTTGGGGATTTCTAAGATATTTCAACCAAGTTCAAGTGGCTAAAGGGGTGTTGAGTGCAAGTTGATTTATGTATCACTCTTAGCTTGAAGGGGTGTTACAATATAGAGCTAAAAGACTGTTGAGTGCATATCCGCTCAACATACAGCAGAGTGTGTTCAACTGACTGATGAAGACTCAGCAGAGTGTTGAATACACAGTAGAACTATCATGTGTAGATTGTAGTTAGAAACAGTTATTCTGTTGTAACAACTTTGTAACTTCCCTTAACTGATATATGAGGTGTATGATACTACAAATGCCCCATGATCAGCATCATTGTAACTTAACCCTCTTTGATTATTCTTGACCAATAATACTTCCGCATCTTATTTTGTTGTGCTCTTCAGTCACACGACTTTCAATAGAAACACATAATGCGGCTTCACATTAAGTCAATGGACTATCAATTAAGGTTGAAAGTTAAAAAATGGTCCTTGATTCCTACGAAGTCCGTCAATGAGGGTTGTGTTACAACAAAGGTTGCTAAAGATGCAAGAGTTGTGTTAGAGGTCTACAAGATGATGTCCCTTAACTCAAAATCTACTACCATCATTATTAACCTTTCGAGTGCTTCTGAAACCCGAGCAGTTAACTCATGTAAAAGTGCCAAAGAAATTTGTACGGCTCTCGATAAGAGACATGAGGGAACTACTCATGTTAAGAAGCCTAAGTTAAACCAATACATGCGAGCATTCGAGATATTTAGAATGGAATCAAGCGGAAGCATAAGTGCTATGGACACCAGATTCATTGATATAGTTAAAGAATTAGCTTCATACAGTAAACATATCTCTAATGAGGATCAAATCCTCAATAATCTCCGAAGTCTACCTCCTGAAAGGGATGCTAAGGCATATGTCATTGAGGAAGGAAAGGATGCTAAAATCCTCGCTAAAGATGAGATTATCGGAGTTATGATCGTTCATGAAATGCACTTATCATCTCGTAAATAAGACTGGAATATAACCCATGATATAGCCTTGAAGGCCGATGACCCTTAATCAGATTCTGAGTCTTCCGGAAGTGAGAGTGAAGATGAGAACATTGAAATGATGGTCCGTAATTTCAAAAAAATTATGATATTTCATTAGAGGAACACTCATATATCCAGTGGAAATAGCAAATCTTGAAGAGACAAAGGCAAGAGCCGTAGAAATTGGAAAATCAATGGTGCTTGCTTTGACTGTGGTGCAAAAGGGCAAATAGCAAATAAATGCCCTAACCGAAAATAAAATCCAAACATAGCTCCAGTTCATAGCATGGTTCGAAGAATGAATCTAGACATAGTTTTAAACAAGATTCACAACATGACTCGAAAGATGAAAAGAAAAAGAATGTCAAAGCTACGGCTGCATGGTCAGACAGTTCAAAATCAAATTGCGATACATCTTCACAGAAATCCGAAGATGCAAAGATGTGCTTCATGGGTTACTCTCAACCCTCCTTTGAAAATGATTGTGAAGTAATTGAACAAATTGAACAACTTAAGGCAACTCTCAAACTGAAAAATTAAACGGTTAGTGAACTTAAGAAACAACACAATGATGAAACAGTTTCACTAATCAACATACTAAGTCAATTACAACTAATGCACTAAGACTTACAAATACATAATGATTCCTTGAGAAAAGAATTTGCTTCGGTTAAACAAGTCAATTCAAGATTTGAAGAGCATTGTTCTGAGATCAAAAAGCAATATTCAAAAATTAAAAATCAAGGGTAAAGAAGTAGATGATTCTAAAGTGGATTCCAGATCATCAACTGAACCCTCTACCTCAATGTTTGTCTTGGAGCCAAGGCCTATTGCCTTAGAACATGCTATACTTGCACGATCTAAATCACCCACTTCACAAATGAACGCTTCATCTACAAGTACACACACACTTCACATCATTCTTCTACACGTAATCACACGTATATGTATGATCGTAGAGGTTCAAAGAGCGATTGATGTAGCCCAATTCAAGAGGAAGATTGAGTCTTTTATTTAGTCTTTTAATTAGTCTTTTATTATCCCACATTGGTTAATTGTCTTTTATATTTATTATTATTTTTAATTATTGTTATTTTGTCCCACATTGCTAAAATGGAAATTGGACTTGGAGTCTGTAGCCTATATAAGACATTTCCTTGTATTTGAATAAGTAGCTTATTATTGAATCAAAAAACTATTTTGGTTGAAATTCAGAGATTGAATTTTCATCATAAGAAACTTTCAGAGATTGGGTTTCTTTCAAGAAGTTTTCAGAGATTGGACTTCTGGTGTTCCTGAGATGGGATCACCGTAGTAAATATTCTGAGATGGAGTATTTACATATCCTTTTGTTATTTTCGTTATATATATTCAAAAAGCCATAAAAATATACTTTTCAAAGCTGAATCGTTTGCTGTGCTTTAATCAATGATCCTACGAGATTCGGTTTATATCAAGTGGTATCGGAGCTTAGGCGATTAAAGCTGCTGCGTTTATTGGAAGAAATCTGATGCGTTCTTGAGCACCAAGAACCCTAATTGCGGCCGAATCAGCAGCGCTCAAACAAACCTCCATTCAATCATCGAATTTGCTGTTATTTAGCCCCAAATTTGCTGCTGCGTATTACGATAAAACTGCTGCGTTTCTTCATCCATCAAGGAACCCTACGTATTGAGGTAAATCAGGCGTGACATATTATTCTTGGTCGAAACCCTAATTTTCTGCTCTTGAAATCTGAATGTCCGACTTTGTTTCCAATCGTTCCCTATTCAAAACAAGTCGAAAAATCCTCAAAATTTACCAGTAGATAGAACTTTGTATTGGCTATCTTTTGTCTCTTTGGCACTTTTGCAAATTCGGATATTATCTTGATCAAATTCGGATCGGAATATTCTGCTCGATTTTCTGGAACAGCTTGTAGTCGACTTTGTTTTTAGGGAGTTGTGGTGGTCAGAATTGAATGAAATTTTGTGAGCACATAGGAAATTCATTGTTCTACAACTTTGATTCTTTGAGTTTTTCCGAATCCCGACCGGTTTTGCACAATAGTCGCCGTCACCTAGTTGACTGTTTCTGTCAAAACCCGTAACCCGAGAGTGATCTGTTTACGAATTCAATTTGAGTGGGTTATACCTGTCCAAAAATTCTGAAACTTAACAGTCTGAACCACAATTTCGTTCTCTACAAGTCTTGTTCTTTGTGTTTTCCCGAATTCCATACCGTTTGGTCGTGACAAGTGCCGTCATCTCGTACTTCTTGTTTTGCTGCTGCGTTTCAATTTTCTGTTCTTGAAGTCGTAATCCTTGATTCACAAGAACCCTAATAGAAGCCGCACTCAAAAGCTCCTTACATCATCGAATTTTGCTGCCATTTTCGTAACCTTAGCTGTTCTTGAAATCCAAGAACCCTAAGTGCAATGGATAAACTACTTGCAAAATTCGACCACATCCGTACAGACTTCGAGCGACATCAAGATGCATCCGATCGAAGACATGCTGAGATTATGGCTGCCCTAGATGCATTACGTGACAACCTCGATCCACGACGCGAATTAGCACGTATTGCGCAACGAAAATTAGAGGCAGAACAACGGGAATTAGAGGCAGAACAACGGAAATTAGAGCGTGCAGAACGTTGGAGGAAATTAGACGCAAAGTGGAAGGCGGATGATGAATTTTTCGTTGCTTACAAACATATTTTCCGTGAGGAGTTTGTTACACCTAGTGTGGCCATTGCCTCTTGTGAAGAGGTAGCTGTGGATATTGTGGTACACGAGGAGGTTGACATTCTTATTGTTGATTCAACCACGGAAGAGTTCATTGAGGTTCTAATGCACTTACTAATGATGTTGTTCGGTTGCTACTAATGATTCTCCTTTACGGTGCCCGACCATTCTCGACGAGATTGCCGGCGTCAAGGTGGATATTGGTGTTGACCCAATCACTATGCCCGTGGGCTTGCTTGTTTGAATCGATTGTGGTCCAACCGGGACCGAACCGTGCAATCGATGGTTCAACGGTGCACTCGGCAATTTTAGTTCTTTGATTTGAAGGCGTTACAAGCGCCACATGTATATGTGGATCCATATTTACAAAGATTGCCGCCCTTTGGATTTTGTTGTCGCCGATTTCTCCACTCGCGCCATTCCATGTTTTTGCGATGTTGTGATTCTGAGTTTCTCCGTGGTTGAGTGGACGTATGGAAGCACGATATTCGTGTTTGATCCGGGTTGATTCGAGGACGAATCCTTTTGAAGCAGGAGGGAATGATGTAGCCCTATTCAAGAGGAAGATTGAGTCTTTTATTTAGTCTTTTAATTAGTCTTTTATTATCCCACATTGGTTAATTGTCTTTTATATTTATTATTATTTTTAATTATTGTTATTTTGTCCCACATTGCTAAAATGACAATTGGACTTAGAGTCTGTAGCCTATATAAGACATTTCCTTGTATTTGAATAGGTAGCTTATTATTGAATCAAAAAACTATTTTGGTTGAAATTCAGAGATTGAATTTTCATCATAAGAAACTTTCAGAGATTGGGTTTCTTTCAAGAAGTTTTCAGAGATTGGACTTCTGGTGTTCCTGAGATGGGATCACCGTAGTAAATATTCTGAGATGGAGTATTTACATATCCTTTTGTTATTTTCGTTATATATATTCAAAAAGCCATAAAAATATACTTTTCAAAGCAGAATCGTTTGATGTGCTTTATATCAGCGATGCTCAACATAACCAATATCATCATACTAATTATGCTACACCTGGTTTGTATAAACATTGTATTTCATGACCGCCGCATACACCAAGCACCCAACTACACTTTTGGACAACATCAAGTTGATAATTTCTTAGCCAACCTGTTGTTTTGGCAAGATCAGTTGTTCAGGATGCATCAGACCACATATCCCAAAAGCCCACATCATTGTGATCAATCAACTCAGTCCACTTGGACTAAGAAGACTGAGCATAAATCAAGGGTGCGAAAGGTATGGGTTCGGAAAGGAAACAACAATGTGTTCAATCAATGTTAATAATCCTAGAGTTCTTTGCGATAAATGCCTCTTTCAGGCTTCTTAGTGTATCCTTAATTTTAAGAGTGATGAAACGTCACCCATCATTTTGGTTTTTAAGTGGATCACTTGGGACACTCCCCAAGATGGTTGCGTTAAGGTTAATATAGACACAGGTTGTACTAACAATAATTGACGGAGTGACTCGTGACAGTAATGATGTTTGGTGCCACGGTTCTTAGCAATATGGGTGCTACTAACCTTTTTGTGCAAAACTCAAATCCATTAGAGGAGGCCTTAACATTGCTTGGACAAAAGGGTACAAAAAGTCATTCTACATGTTGATTCTTCTGCTGCAATTAACATTATTCTTAAGGACGAAATTGGATTTCAATGGAATGAAATATCATTCAATATTGTAGGACCTTGATCAAGAGAGATTGGGAGATCCGTCTTCAACACAAGCTTAAAGACTGGAATAAAGTTGCCGATAGATTCGCTATTATGAGTTGTGATTGTAATGATAACTTTATTTTGTTTGATCATCGTCCTGATTACGTTAAAGGGTTGTTAGATGATGATATTAGAGGTCTAAGCCATGCTAGGCAGTTTTGTTTGAAAGCCAGACACCCCCCTCCCTCCCACCCCATCCCCTCCCTCCCACCACCAGGAAAAAATGTTGCTAAACCCGTGAGACCTCAACGGAAGCTTAACTTATTTAGATTATAGATGAAAGTCTTCCAATTATGTCACGCACTGTGCCATGAAATCGGGGTATGAGATTTGACTTTCTAAATTTTTGATGTATGAGATCCATCTTTTCAACACTTACAAGTTCACTATAATGGCTGGAAAGTAAATTTGATTTAAGGCTACCATTTCTCTATTTGTCCTATAACTTTAAACATGACCACCTAACGAAAGATCGTGCTGGCGACACACAAAGTCAAAGTCAAAGTCAAAGATATATTAAAGAATGAAATAACAAAAAAAGTGATTCTTTACCTTAGTTTTGGGATACCATAAGTAGATAAAGAGGGCAAGCTTCATCTCTCCATACATAGGCAACCTGATAATTACAAAACCAAAATAAAGTGTTTTTTTTTTTTTTTTTTTTTTTTTTTTTTTTTTTTGGGAACATAATAAGCTATATACTTCAAATTCAAACTTCCAAATATCTTGGAATCAAATGCTAAGATTGCATACCACGACATAAAAATGTCCCCGAATCTCTCAAAAACAGTGACCAAAGCAGCTATTATCCTGCATTGAATTGGAACACTCATTATTTCAAGATTTGAACCAGTAAAATTGGTTAGGAAACAATAGATGCCATCATAATTCAGATGGAAAAAACATAATAATAATAATAATAACAACAATCAACTTATTAATTTTATCAGTTGAATTTCATTTGCAAAATCAATCCACCATATCCACTTATATATAGCTAAATAATCTAAAGGCAATCTGCCATAAATGGTAAAGAAATTTAATTATATTTAGAGTAAATAGTATGTACTAACCAATATTGACACCAGAAATGGAGCTCTTGAACCTCAACTCTGTTTTTCTCTATTGTTTTGAAACACTCAAAAGCAGGGTAAGCATATCCAAGAGCTAGCCTGTCATCATTTGATACACAAAGAGAAGTAAATCAATTGTTGTATGGAACTTAATTACCTACCAAATGAAAGATGATCTCAAAAGAAGAAAATAATGAACAAGAAAAAGGAAACTGGGAAAATCAACATACACAAGAATTCGTGTAACGAAATTACCCAACATTGTTGCGAAAAACTACCGAGATCCCACAAAATATCCTGTGAAATCGAAAGTGCAGGTCAATCATCTTCACCCATGAATATTTGCTAAAAAAAAATTGATGATGATCCAAGAATATTAATGCAGTTTAAAAGAATCGGGTCAAAATGCAAAACATCACCTGCTTGAATTCTTCAATGCAAGAACTCGAGCCCGGAAAATTAATGCATAAAAAAGATTCAAAATGGTTTAAAAGCCTGCAGCAATTGATCAACTTCTTCTTTTACAATGAAAAATAAATAAGAGACGCGAGCCCATTTTTCCGAATTATCAAGAATAATAATAAATCACCCTGTTTCTCTTCTGGGTGTTTTGATAATTTCAAACAAACACCCAAAAGGAGGGGGGGAAGAAGAAGCAAGAGGTTGAGTATTAGGGGAAGGCACAAAAATATTCTGAGAATAGATAATCGACATGAGAGAGATAGAGTTAATTTATAGAAAGAGGTTGACGTTGTACGATCGATTAGAACGGAAAAAGAGATTTGAGGCATTGTTTAAGGGGATGTCTTCCTAATTTACACGTACTTCTTGTTGGCCATCATTCAAACACGTTAACCGTTTGGCGGTTGTATTATTTCCAACAGTCATTCCCTCAGGCTCATGCTATATATATATGAGCACCGAAGGCTTGAATAAGCCAAAGGGAAGGATTTGTGTCGGTGGACATCTTTTACTTTCAATATACACAAATTTTATATTGGTTATAGACCAAATAATAGTTGGTGGCGCAAAAGGCGTCATTGAGACGTCCAAGAAGCCATGGCCTTAACCTCACAAAACAAAATCTATGAATTTAAGAGTGTAGAAAATTTTGTGTGATAGTATATATATGTATTGTATTTTTAAAAACTAATAAGGTATTATCATAATGATGAACACACATGGTATAAACAATGAGTGTCAGGGTTGAATCTAAACTTGAGACAAAAAAATTATTATTTTTCTTTGTTACTCTTTTTCTTAGAATGGCACAAAAACAATATTTGGTCCCAAACAAAATTTATATAGGAGCATGCGTGGTGGTGTATAACCAATAAAAATACATAAAAGTTTTGATGGTCCCTTGTTTATAGAAAAAAAAAACCATTTTAAAAAAATAGGAAAAGGTCGTGGATGACTACTTTTAATCTGATTTGGGTAAAAATGACAAGAAAAAAATACACTCGTTGTAAAGGACAAAAAAATAATGGATATACAATATTACCCTTAATAATTATTTTTCAAATTTTTTCCTGGTATTTGTATTAAATGCTTTTTTTTAGGGCTGTATTCAATGCGGTTTAATAACAGCAAATTAGATTCTGCATCCGATTTTCATGCCCATTTCCAGTCCACTTCTTCAAATTAAAAAAAAAAAACCTAATTACGACTCTTTCATGCCCAGAATTGCACACAATCACCTTCTTCAATACGACTCTTTCATGCTCAGAATTGTTTTTTGGTTTTGGTCACTTTTTCTAGTGTTTGTGATCTGTCTATTCCGTTGTTGACCGAATGTGTTCATCTTTACTGGTACGTATGATCATTCATTGCTTTCATGGATTTCGTTTTAGGTATCATCTGTAATTGAATTTCTTCAATTTTGACTATTTTTTTGTTGTTGTAGTTTTATGCTTTATTGGACTGTTACATCATTTTGGATCCGTAAATTGTTCCTCAAAAGATCAACCCGTGGAGTCTGTGTTTTTCTTCTTGAAGTTTTCTCAAAGCAGTAACATCTTTATTGTGTCAACAAAAAATAAATTCATGTGGGAATAGGGTTGTATTTCAGTAAAAGACATCATGTTTTTGTTAGGATTTATTTTAGGTTTTGCTCCAATTGTTCCATGAAATTTATACATTGTAACTTATGATGTTGGTAAATTCTTTTTTGTAGGCGTTTGGTTTGCAACGATGTTGATTTGTATGTGCTCGTTCAAGGAGGAGACATGTGTTCTTAGAGTCAACTCCGATGATTCTTTACGTTCAATTCATGATAGGATTTCAAACAGGTGGTTTGAATTGAACATGTGAATATGAAGCTTTATTATTCATTTCATGATAAACATAAGTGCATGTTGAGCTGTGATGATGATGTGCGATCAATGATAGAATTAGCTGATTCATATGGAATGAAAAGTGTTGATGTAGTGGTTCTAGAAGACCGGGTGATTGGTTCATCATCTTCATATGTGTCAGGTAATACCGTTGTTGTTGAGCCATGGAATAGTGACGGTCTAGATGATGTGTTACCGTCGCTTTCAAGTAACACCTAGTCTTGTTCGATCAACTTAGGCTGGGATAAGCTTATTTTCACTGAAGGTTAAAGATATGCGGGCGGTGCGGATGATTTTAGAGAGTGTTTATTGAAACAGTCAATTCAAAATGGCTTTCAATTCGTTTATACCAAGAACGATGCTAGCAGGATTTTAGCTGTTTGTGCTTTGAAAGACCAAACAAACTGTGACTGGAAGGTCCATGCTGTTAAAAGACCTTCAAATGGACATTTTTATGTGAAGAAATTGTGTAACATCCATAAATGCGGAACATCTGCCCGATCTTTCAAACATTCACGTTTTACTTCTCGTCTTGTTTCTAAAGAAATTGTAGACACAATCCATGAGAAGCCAATGACTACACCGTCGGACATCCAACATTCTTGGTCTTCTAACCTTCGTTTGAAAATGCCTTATGATATTGCCAGGGGTGCCGTTAGGAAGGCTAGGGAGATTGTGTATGGCAACGAGCGTGACTCTTTCAATAAGTTACCGGCTTATATATGTTCACAGTGTTTTGCAGACAAATCCTGAATCTGATGTAGTCTTGGATGTAGATCATAAAACTCATCGGTTTAAACGTATCTTTATTGCGTTTGCGGCGTGCATCTATGGGTTCGATTTCTGCCTTCCATTACTTTATATGGATGGTGCACATTTAAAGTGTTCTACTAAATGGCATATGTAGGTTGCTACTGCGAAAGACGGTGATAATGGTATGTGCCTTTTAAACAAAATAAACTTCTTGAAACTGTCGTGCAACTTTACACTCATTTGTTTTATTTTATTCAAATTTTCTGTTTGCACCCAAACACACTTCCAGTTGTGCAAATTTTCTGTTATGCTGGGACAACGTAGTAACACTTCTTTTCCATCTTGTAGTAAAACTTGTAATAACACGTCTTCTCCATGTTGTAGTAACACCTGTAGTAACAAGCATTTTTCCCATCACGTAGTCACACATGTAGTAACATGCTTCTTATCCACCATGTAGTAACAACAGTAAATATGCATAGTTGTTTTGATAAATTTTTTTTTGAACAAAAAAAATAAAAAAACAGGGTGAGCCATGTGCTTTTTGTATTGTCCAACAGAGACATCCTTAATCGTTCTAGGTTTATATCCATATGCATTACGTGCATTTTGTCAATGTTTCTTTTTGTTAAGTTTATATCCAGTATGTTACGCCATAGTTGATTCAGATGACTATGAAAACTGGCGGTGGTTTTTGGTGCAATTGAGGAGAATACTTAAACTAGAACAGGAAATTACCTTCATGACTGATAGGAATATTGGTTTAATTGATGCTTTGCCCGAAGTGTTCCCGAAGGCTCACCACTCTTTTTGCATCTACCATTTGAAGTTAAATATGAAGAGTGATCGTGTGCAATGCACTCGCTAGCAATAGGACTAGGTCTATCGTAGTAGTAGAAATCTTGGCGAGTCAAGGTTGATCCCACAGAGCCTCGTAAGAATAAATTAATCGAGATTGATACGTCACGACAACGTTCTACGACCAACTATAATATAGACAGTAGTAAATTGGTAACAATAAACTAGCAAGATTATGCAAGTTCAAACGGAGCAAATGAGAGTTTCTAAGGTATTAGTCCAATTATGAGTGATTAGTTATTCCCCCCATAACATGCAATAGTCATCCCCGTGGTAAATTTTAATTCATTGGCATTTCTGGGTGCAACTCCTAACCCTATCTACTTCCACTTGTAAGGACAACGGACAATCTATACACAACTAACCTCCTTTGTTGGTTGTATTAGCTCATACACAATAAGTTCTAGAGTTGCCGGCTCAAGACCGAAAACCTCCCTAGGCAGCTATCGACTATGACTAGCACGTTCCTACGGATCCATCAAGACAATGTCCAAATTAACACTTCACTAACAGTATTTCATGCTAATTTACGATGACATGCAAATAGTTGATCAGGCTACTAACAATTAAATATGTCGATCAACGTAGCTGGCGCCGATTATCATGAACTAGTAATTTACTAGGTATTCAGATCTAGCGATATTGACCGTCGCCGTCGAAGAACACAATCACTAGTTCATGATTTCTTCACCAACGAATCGAGATCTATACATACATGGGGTAAAATAAACTAACTACTACATAATTAAACTAAATAGACAATTAAAACATACTAGTCAAATAGAACAATGACATCTTGAAAAAGATGAAAAATAATACCCTCGAAGATGAGTGTAGATCTCCTCGGATCTCTTCCTAGGCGGTGAGTCCGTCGTCTCATGACTAGAGCTCATAAAATTAATAAAATAAAGAACATAGAACTTTTATTGCATAATACTTGTAAGTTTTGAGGTACAATGAATTACGAGGCAAGGCCTCTTATTTATAGCTAAATAAACCGACTTAGAAACACCTAGAACTACCCCTCGTCCAAGAAAATGCGTTTCGGAAGATTCTGGAGCCTCGGTAAATCGGCGGTATCTCACGATTAATCGGGGTATTTTCATCCTTTTCTTTCTGCCGACTTAACTTGGAAGGTTCTAGAATACCCTAGGCCTAATATTTTAGTTCAGTCCACTCCATAATTGTCCACAATGCTCAGCCCAATATTTCGTATCCTGAAAATAATCAAATATCGCACGAAATGTTGGATCGATAATGCGCAGACACACTCTAGAGGGGGTGAATAGAGTGTGGGGTAAAAATTGTCTTTTAAAAATTTATAGCAATTTAACAAATTGCAGGCAAATATATATCACAAAATCAGAGTTTATAAAATAATTAACACACTTAGAAAAAATCTGAAAGCAGGACTTAAATCTAAATTATAGTTTTAACTATTAATACCTAGATCAAGTTTATAAAACAATTTAATAAACAATTAAAGCATAGATTAATACACTTGATATTATGGTAAGGTTTTCAGTTTCAAACAATATATAAAGCAAAATCCGAACTGAAACTTGCAAAACCTAAAGTATTACAATGCTGAGACTAATCAGGTACTACACTGAATAATTGCAATACTGAATTGCAGCAGATTATTACATAACAAAGAGTTCAAAGTGCTAATGCCAAGTTCAACAATTATTATGTTATCACAAGCAAATTATATTGCTACAGCAAATATTCAACAGCTTAAAAAATAGAACAAAGTACAGCAGGTTGCAAAAACTAATAAAAAGAATTGGTTTATACCAAAAAGTGTACAGACACGAAGGTTTAGCAAAACAATACAGATTTGGCAAACTAACAGTTAAGTAAACTTACAATCTGAATGACTATTACAGAATTACAAGCACAACAGATTATCAAGCACAAGGGCTGAACTTCAGCAAACCACAAAAATGATAATCAAGTCCAATGGGCTAGATTATCAAGTCTGAAGTCACAAAAACTGAAAGTACATTTAGCCAACCTAATCAATCTAATTCCTAATCTATTACAGATTGTTCTTAAACACAAATTCAGATCAGCAGGCTTAGCAGCAGGCAAGATTGCAGATGCAAGGCAAGTTCAGCAAGAAGATATCAACAAGATAAAACACAGAAACTTGCAGGCACAAAACTAACAGCTATGGGGATGTTCTGAACTTGATTAGAAGTTCAGTGAAGACTACTAATCATCAAGAGCAAAACCAACAAAATTATTTTTATGGGGATAAACAAGACACAGCAAATGACACAAAACCTGAGAATCACTTAGTCAAGTTTCTTACAGATTTTTGACTAACAGACTTAACATGATGATATGTAATTCACAACAAGACTAGGACCAGAATCAAAGACTTCTGTCCAAATCAAAACCAAGACATACGGTGATGATCTTTCATAGACTCAAGATACTGAGACAATGAGACCTCACTAGGTAGTCCGAATTGGTACTTGAGGCCAATCAGGCGATTTGTCTACTACCTTGATCAATAAAGATCACTCACCAAAATCAAAGTTTCAAGCAAGAACAGACTCAGACTACACAACAAAAGTAGTATCATAAAAGACTACTATTAAGCTAAGCGAGGCAATCAACACATTCAAAAACCATAAATAGAAAGCTATAATTGAGTCAATTGTGTTACCTCAAACAAAGAACACAAGAGACCTCAATTAGCGGTTTCTCTGTCTGAGACCAACGATCAAAACCACACTTTTCAGTATCACCACAGAACGCTAAGCTTCTCAACTTCTTGCAAACCAAAAGGAAAAAAAGAAAAGAGAAGTTTTTGAAAATATTTAGGAATGTAGGATTGCTCAAGAGATTGTATCTGAGTTGTTGTTATCCACATTGTTATCTGGTTTATTTCATGGCCATTAGTATGAAAATTAAATATAATACACATAAATTGATACTATTTTGAGAATTAATCAAATATATAAATAGCAACTGGGGCATTAACACAACATTCTCCCTATTTTGATTAATTTTCAAAATATATCGTCGCTCCCCCAGATTGCGCCTCCCCTACATACATACTCTGCCCCTTAGTTTGAAAACTAAGCAAAGGGATCATAAGCGGTATGAGATGTAGAGTCACTACTATGATTTTCAAACGATGCATGGGGTAAAGACTTCATGAAAATATCAGCTACCTGTTGCGTAGTAGGGACAAACTCTACTGAGACAGTACCATTTTGCACGTGGCCACGTATAAAATGATAACGAATATCAATATGTTTGGCCCGGGTGTGCAATACTGTGTTGTGTGACAAATTTATTCTACCCGATACTATCACAATAAATGAGGCACACAATCTACAGGGACGCCAAAATCGCTAAATCTGTTGTTTGAGCCAAAGGAGTTGGGCTACACAATTACTTAGGGCAACATACTCGGCCTCGGTGGTACTAAGAGCAACACTAGGTTGTTTCTTGAGAACCATGAGATGAGTCTATCACCTAAGAATTGGCAAGTGCCCTTAGTGCTCTTTTCGTTCAACATGATAGCCATCATAATCGGCAACACTTGTACATTAAAAGTGCGAGGTGCAAGCCGAGAGTACCAAAGGCTTAGTGTGGGTGTGTGTCTAAGATATCGAAAAATATGCTTGACGTTATAATCACGGTATCTTAGGATTTGATTGAAAACGTGCACATAAGCCTACATCAAAGCGTATGTCCGGTCTCGATGCGGTCGATATACAAGAGACCCAATCATAGATCGGTATAGGTGAGAGTCAAATGGCTCTCCCTATTCATCAAGTCAAGCTTGACATATGTACTCATAGGAGTAGTAGTGGCTGGTTTAAAAAACATCAAACTTAAACTTGGTCAACATATCTCTATTGTATTTAGTTTGACTAATGTGTGTGCCGGACGGTGTTTGTTTTATTTGTAAGACAAGAAAGAAGTTTAGCTCTCCCATAGCAGACATCTCAAACTGAGAAGACATCAACGTCTCAAACCGAGTACAAAGAGTGGGTCATTAGAAATAAGATGGATAAAAAAGCAAGCAGTGTTGGAATAAAGCTCGATTGGTGGAACAAGGTTATACACAGGAGGATGGTATTGATTATGATGAGACCTATGCCCCGTTTCTCGTCTAGATGCCATTCGACCGATGATTGCTTTCGCATCCGCCTTAGGACTAAAGTTGTACCGGATGGGGCGTCAAGAGTGCCTTCTTGAATGGTTTCATTGATAAGGAAGAGTATGCTCGGAAACCTTTGCCATATGATGATAAATTTTAAATTTCATGGACATTAGTATGACAATTAAATATAGTACACATAAATTGATACTATTTTGAGAATTAATCAAATATATAAATAGCAACCTGGGCATTATACACAACATGAAATAATATCGAACAATGGAAAATAAGCGTTAAATGCAAGATACTTGACTCACGAACCCGACATATGATATTCAACTCAAATGGTTCATAATTATAGGTCAAAACAACTATTTTTAGCTCATAATGGATAGAATGTTGATGTCGTAGGATATACTATTTTAAGCGTCATCAACTACCCCACTAGCCTTTTGCTCGTCCTCGGCGAGTATCAAGCGGAATGTACCTCCAAGAGCAATCTATCAACTACCACATATTCAATAAAAATTTCCGGCAGAACACATATCAAGCAACAATCCATAAGCTCCCCATTAATCATTACTTACCATGCATCAATGTGTCGTGTGATAAATCCTTCGTGATAGTGTGTTTGTGAGGAGAATCAAGTTGTATTAACTCCACAATCTTAACTTACATGTGCATACACTCGCTCACCTTGCCTTCCGACTTGGGTACACAACATGGTACCTTAATCGGGCCGGGCGGACTTGGGGATCTAGTCTTACTCTTAGGTCCTCGTTTGTTTTTATTCTTTACGCTCCATCGGCTCCTCACTCTTTTTTCTCTCTCCCTCACAAGCCCGTTTTGTTCTGGTTTACATTTGGTGGCATTCAAGTTGCTTCCCTTATCCTACAACAATTTGTTAAAGTATGTAGACAGACAAATAATGATTTCCGGTTAAAACAACTCGTCATCTAATCTCAAACACTTCTCACTCAGATTATGTGCTCAAATAATTGAGTGCAATGATAGAATAACAATTAATAAGTTACTACTTCATTCAACAAGACACGTGCTCATTCTTCCATACTAAATTGAATATGCTATAGCTAACTTCAAATCGTTCTGGGCTCATTTTCTACCGATTCCTTACTCGGAGCATGCAATAGGCAAGCTAAAAACAATGTTAAAATTTCAAAAATTATTCCCTTTATCGATTACCCAACTAAGACACTTTACCCCACTTATTATAGGCATTGTCCCCAATGACTAATAATAAACAGAATTAGAAAAGGTGCTTAGCTCTGGAATTGGTCGGCCGAGTCAAATAGTGAATTCGGAGCATAATCATTGGCTCTAGGTCATCCATATTCCAAGTATTTAATTGCATTCCAAAATACTTCCAAAAATTGTGAGTAGCATCTGAAGAAACTAGAAAATAAGGTGGCGGTAATTGTGCATACCTCGGGAATGCGCAAAAATAGTGTAAGACACTTTATTATTTATTGGCCTAAGAATGGCGAAAACTTATACGTGGGTATCACATGAGAATCGTGAAGGAAAAAACCACATATATCTCTAGTCGGATGACCGAAGATATATGCGATGAAAAAACCTTGTGATTGTCATGCTACTTTATTGACTTAAACAAAACAAAAGCTAAGGGTTTATAAATAGTTACGAATTTATAGTCTCAAATTTCATTGTACTAACGAGGCTCATTTATTCGTACATTGGATCCTCCAACGTAAAGACTTCAAATTGAGGTCATACTTGTGCTCTGGTAATGTTTCACTGTGGCCGTTTACTATGAAAGTCTTCTAGAGTATTCATTCCTAACTTCACACGCACTTGAATTGAAGACTTTTGTGACTACTTGTGGTCCAAACCATCTAGACTTCAATTTCTAGGAAAAAACGCGAAGACGCGAATTATATACGACACCTTATCTCCGACTTGAAACGTACGGTTAAGAATCTTCTTATCGTACAGGCGCTTCGTTCTTTCCTTGTAAACCTTTGCATTCTCATACGGTTGAAGTCTAAATTCCTCCAATTTATTTTCAATTCTAATAATCTCTTCTCACCTGCTTAAATCTGTCATCCATGTTTAGAAACCTCGTAGCCCATGGGGCTCGGTGCTCGAGTTCTACGGAAAATGACACATTTTTCCAAACACTATCACATACGGTGACATCCCAATTGTGGTCCTATAAGCTGTTTTGTACGCCCAAAGAGCGACATCTAATTTCAAAGACCAATCTTTCCTCGTGGGATTCACAGTCTTCTCTAAGATTCTTTTTATCTCTCTGTTCGTGACCTCCACTTGTCCACTTATCTGGGGGTGATATGCTGCTGCAATCTTATATATAACCCCATATCCCAACATCAATATCTCAAACAACCTATTACATAAATGGCTCCCCCGTCACTATGTATTGCTCTGGGCACTCCAAACCTCGTCAAAATGTTCTTCTTAAGAAACTTCAGGACAACCCTGGCATCATTAGTAGGTGAGGCCACTGCCTCCACTCATTTGGAAACATAATCAACTACTACTAGGATGTAACGATTTGATTTCAACGATGTGAAAGACCCAACTAAATCAGTTCCACACATCGAATAACTCTACTTCTATGATACTATGCGGTGGCATCTCATTTAAACTTAGCAATGTTACAGTCATTTGGCGGGAATGACAGAGACTCTTGTAAACTCGTAAGCAGATTTATGAATTGTCGGCCAATAGAATCCACACTGTAGTACCTTTGCTGATGTCTTGTCCGGTCCATAGTGACCTCCAACTTCTTTAGAATGGCATTGGCTCAGAATACTCGGAATCTCATCATCATGGATGCATCTCCTAAGAACGGTATCAAGTCACATCTTTTATAGATATGGATCGTCCCAATAATAATGCTTCATATCCGTAATGAACTTTTTCTTATAAGCATTTGTGAATTCTGGTGGTAGGTATTTTCTGCTAGATAATTTACAATGTTAGCAATCAAGGGTATACCTTGCCCACTCGTGATGTATTTCATCGGTGAGATTCAACTTGAGCTACTACTGAGACGGCAAAAAGTTGTTCATCTGGAAAGTTCTCCTTGATCTCAGTTGGTTGCTCCTCTTTTAGCAATGTTAATCTTGACAGGTGATCAGCCACCGGTTCTCAGATCCTTTTTTATCCTTTATCTCGACATCAAACTCTTGTAAGAGTAGAATCCATATCAACAATCTCAGATTGGAGTCTTGCTTGGTTAGAATGTATTTCAGAGTTGCGTCGTCGGTGAATCTGATGACTTTCGATCCTATCTGATAATCTCGAAACTTGTCAAATGCAAAGATAACGACTAAGAGTTCCTTCTCTGTAGTCGCATAATTCCTCACAGAGCCTTTGTTAAAGAATGCAGTAGCGTAATAGATAGGCTTAAATATTTTTTCCTCTCTTTGTCCCAGGGCTACTCCAACCGCCGTGTCGCTTGCATCACACATAAGCTCAAAAGGTTTGTTTCAATCTGGGGCTACCAAAATTGGGGCGGTTATAAGCATTTGCTTCAATGTGCTAAATTCTTGCTTGCAGTCCTTTCCAAATACAAAAGGCACATCCTTTGCAAGTAATTCTGTCAAAGGTCTAGAAACTTTAGAGAAATCCTTAATAAACCTTCTATAGAAGCCTGCGTGGCCAATAAAGGCTCGCAACGCCTTTAAGTTTCTTGGAGGGGGTAACTTCTCTATTACCTCTATCTTTGCCTTATCGGCCTCCATTACTTTCCTTGAAATCTTATGTCCTGACACTATTCCTTCTGTAACCATGAAATGACATTTTTCCCAGTTTAGTACAAGGTTGGTCTCTTCACATCTCTTCAGCACTCTACTCAAGTTGTCCAAGCATTCATCAAAGCTATCTTCAAATATAGAAAAGTCATCCATGAAAATCTCCAGAAAGTCTTCCACCATGTCCGCAAATAGGGACATCATGCACCCTTGGAATGTTGTTGGTGCATTACAAAGTCCAAAAGGCATGCGATTGTATGCAAAAGTTCCATAGGGCATGTGAAAGTTGTTTTCTCTCGGTCCTCGGGGGCAATATGGATCTGGTAGTAACCAGAATATCCATCTAAGAAACAATAAAAAGCATGAGCGCTTAACCTTTCTAACATCTAGTCAATGAATGGTAGGGGAAAATGATCTTTACGAGTTGCGTCATTCAGTTTTCTGAAATCGATGCAAACTTGATGTCCAGTAATCAGTCTCACAGGGATTAACTCATCGAACTCGGTAGGTTGAACAATGAATCCTCTTTTCTTGGGCACCACGTGAATCGGGCTTACCCATTCACTGTCTACAATTGGGAAAATGATTCTTATTTCCAACATCTTTATAATCTCCTCCTTAACAACATCCTTCAATTATGGCGCCACCCTCGCACATGGTTGTGCTACGGCTTTCTTCTTGGGGTCTCTGAGGTTTTATGCATGCACACCGATGGGCTTATTCCTCGAATATCTGTAATGGTCCACCCGAATGCTCCCTTATGCTCTCTTAGTACTCTTAACAGGTTCTCCTCCTCTAAAGGTGATAGTAATGATGAAATTATGAGGGGAAGAGTATAATCTTGTAAGTATACGTACTTTAGGTGAGATGGCAAAGGTTTCAACGTTAAATTTCTTGGTGGCTCTTCCAGTGATGATCTTAGCAGTTTTCCAGTCAATTGTAAGTCAAAGAACTTATGCCACAAAGGTTTATGAATCGTTCCTCCTGCATCCACAAAAGATATAGGCTCTACTTCTCGTACTTGACCTTCTCTACACCCATGCCATGTTTCCTCATTACTTCCTTCATCTTCTTTCAAGAGCAAAGTCTCTGCTACTTCAGGGTCTAGTGCTACTTGCTGATATAATTTTAAAACAAGCTCGCCTATGGCATCTAGCATGTAACATGCTTCTCCCTCATCTTGTGCATACCTCATGGTTTTCATCGCAATGAATACTACTCTGTCCTCATTTAATCTTAGAATCAGCTCACCCTTATGAACGTCTATCAAGGTTTTACTTGTTGCTAGGAAAGGTCTTCCTAGGATCAGTGGAACATTGTGGTTAGCTTCCATGTCTAGCACTACAAAGGCTACAAGGAATATGAACTTATCAACTTTTACCAGCACATCCTCCACCACTCCACAAGGTTGCTTCATAGACCTATCGGCCAATTGAAGGGTTATAGATGTTTCGTTCAATTCCTTCATGCCTAACTTATGAAAGATGGAGAGTGGTATTAAATTGACACTGGCTCCAAGATCATACAATGCTTTGTTTAAGCACACTCCTCCAATTGTGCAAGGTATGAGGAAGCTCCCAGGATCTTTACACTTAGGAGGCAGTTTGTGTTGCAAAACAGCCGAGCATTCCTCGTTAAGGCAAATAGTCTCAAGGTCTAACAATTTCCTTTTGGTAGAGATTGCTTCTTTCAAGAATTTCACGTACCCTAGCATTCCGGCCAGAGTCTACCAAAGGTATACTTGCTTGCAATTTCTTAAACATTTCTATGAACTTTTTATAACGAGCATCATCATTATTCGGTTTATATTTCCTAGAGGGATAGGGTAAAGTAGCAGGATTAATAGTTACAGTTCATGAAGACTTACCTGCTTTCTTTGTTGCTTTGCTGCTCGTCTGTGGAATCTGCATTCGCCCGGTTAATCGGCATGGTGTCCCGATTTACCGGCCCCTCTTTTTCTCCTGATTCTGATGCGTTTTGTTGCTAACTGCTTTGTGATTCTTCCTGGATAGTTGGCATAACTGGTCCATGTAGTTCCTTTCCACTTCTAGTCATTATTGCATTCACATCATTCACATTCTTCTCAGTGTTACTTGACAATCCTCCCGGAGGACGGGCTGACACTTGTTCGGCGATCTGCCCCACTTGGTGCGACAGTTACGCACTAAGGCTTCTGATTGGTCGATCTTGTATCATTCTTGACAATATGTGGTGAAGTTTACATTCAGCTCGGTAATGGATTTGTGAGAAGATTGACCGTGTCAGTCACAGTTGAGCTTATTTTATCCATGGCTGCTTCCCAACCACCTGACTTGTTGAATTAAAGCATGAATCCTCCATTCTGTCTTGGTCTCTCTCCACCTATAGGATCACTTAATCGAAAATCAGGGTGGTCATGAGAACCCGGGCGATATCCGCTCCCATAGGGATTTCCTTGCCTCCCTAGATAGTTCACATCTTCAGTGTTGGTTGCTTCGACTTCTTGAACTTTCTCTACCTTGGCAATGCGATCTTGCATGCCATCTATTTTCTCGTTCATTGCCATTAACTGGTATAAAATCTTTTGAGAAATATCTTCTCCAAATACGCCTTCAGCTACCTTTACATTCTCAATTTGATGTGTTCCATATTGGCTTGTGAGCACTATTTGTTCCAACTTTTCTTGACTTCTTACGGTGACGACAGCGCCAAAAACATCCATTGCTCGATGCATCTACTCTCATTTGTTCACTTGGCGCAATCCGTGATAGAAACTATGCATTCATCTTGGCAAAGTGATATCGTGGTGAGGCATCTTCGTTGTGCTTCCTTAAACCTTTCCCAAGCTTCTTCCGATAGTTTTGCACGGTCTCTGCTTGAAGTTCGGGATGTCTTGTCTCATCTGCGGTGACTTCCCGGTGGCGGTTTTATTCATAAATTTACGCAGCGGATCGGTCCAAGTTTGAATCGATCTTGGTCTTTAGACAATAACCATAAATTTGCCTTGTCCTTGAGTGAATGTGAACAATTTCGACAATGTTGTCTTGGTACTCCTCTTGGTTTGGTTGTCTTGACTATCTCCAAGAAGTTGGTGGCGAGTACACTAGGATCTTCTTCGGTACTCCATGAAAGGTAGTGTAATTGGTCACCATATGTATCTGTTTGGCTTTAGGTGAAAGATCTTAACCGCATTCTCTGTCTGGAAAATTGCTGGCATGAAATGCTCGATCGTAGGCATTGCATAACTCTGTAGAGTTATTCTATCTTCTTGTACCATAACTCCTACTCCATTTCCTCTTCCATTGACACCGTTTGGTCCGTTTCTAGCTGCCATTGTCTTGTCAGGATCTTCTAAATCCTATATATCTTCCTCCTTCGTGTGAACTCAAGACTCAACAAAAAGAAATAGTTAGCAACTTGCCTCGGAGGTCATTACACACACCGCTGGCGGACTCAAAAATCTGGACTACATCTCTTTGACGTGACGTTGTACTAACAGAACCGATTACGCCGAATCTAGGGCCTTTCGATTAATCACGGGTAACCCTCAATTAACCGGGTGAATATTTCTTCCAGATTCAAACAAAAATGACTCTGTACTACTCCAGTATAAACAAAATATAAAACAGACTCAATAAAATAAACTTGAAATATACAAAAAAATCAATCTCAAATAAATAGTATTCTTGCCACGAGTCCCCGGCAGCGGTGCCACAAAATCTTGATTGCGTGCAAAGCACTCGCTAGCAATAGGACTAGGTCTATCGTCTTAAATCTTGGCGAGTCAAGGTCGATCCACATGAACTCGTAGAACATAAAATGTCGAGATTGATACGGCACGACAACGGTCTATGACCAACTATAATATAGACAGTAGTAAATTGGTAACAATAAACTAGCAAGAATATGCAAGTTCAAACGAAGCAAACGAGAGTTTCTAAGGTATTAGTCTAATTATGAGTGATTAGTTATTCCTCCCATAACATCCAATAGTCATCCCGTTGGTAAATTTTAATTCATTGGCAATTACGGGTGCAACTCCTAACCCTATCTACTTCCACTTGTAAGGATAGTAGACAATCTATCACGCAACTAACCTCCTTCATTGGTTGTATTAGCTCATACGCAATAAGTTCTAGAGTTCTTTGGCTCAAGACCGAAAACCTCCGTGGCGGCTATTGACTATGACTAGCATGTTCCTAAGGACCCATCAAGACAATATCCAAATTAACACTTCACTAACGATCCTTCATGCTAATTTACGATGACATACAAATAGTTGATCGAGCTACTTAACATGTAAATTAAATCTGCATCGATCAACGTGGTGGCGCCAATTATCATGAACTAGTAGTTTACTAGGTATTGAGATCTAGCGATATAGACCGTCGCCGAGATATGAAGAAGCGCAATCACTACTTCATGACCAGCGAATCGAGATCTATACATACATTGGGTAAAATAAACTAACTACTACATAATTAAACTAAATAGACAATCAAAACATACTAGTCAAATAGAACAACGACAGATCTACATCTTGGAAAAGTGAGAAAATCATACCCTCGAAGATGAGTGTAGATCTACCTCGGATCTCTTCTGGCGGCCAATCCGTGCGTCTCCGTATTTGGAACTCATTAATAAATAAAATAAAGAACAAAGAACTTTTATTGCATAATACTTGTAAGTTTTGAGGTACAATGAATTACGAGCGATGCCTCTTATTTATAGCTCAATAAACCGGCTTAGAAACACCTAGAACTACCCATCGTCCAAGAAAACATGTTTGGGAAGATTATGGAGCCTTGGTAAATTGGCGGTATCTCGATTAATCGGGGTATGTTCGTCCTTTTTCTTTCTGCCGACTTAACTTGGAAGGTTCTAGAATACCACAGGCTTAATATTTTAGTTCAGTCCACTATAGAATTGTCCACAATGCTTAGCACAATATTTAAGTATCCTAAAAATAATCAAATAGCATACGAAATAATATCTTTTTTATGGATGAAATAATATCGAATAATGGAAAATAAGCGTTAAATGCAAAATACTTGACTCATGAACCCGACATATGATATTCAACTCAAATGGTTCATAATTATAGAGTCGAAAACAACTATTTTTAACTCATAATGGATAGAATGTTGATGTCGTAGGATAGACTATTTTAAGCGTCATCAAAGAGCACTTTTAGTGGCAAAAAAGGTGGTGCAGATTTGAGGGACCACATGGTTGATGTGCTAGGTAAATGCGTATATGCCTCTACCAAAGTGGAGTTTCACAAGTATATGGACACATTGCTTTGTGTCGGAGGGAAAAAAGATGAGGATTACTTTGATGGATTACAACCGGAAAAGTGGGCCAATGCTTATTTCAAGGGATGTCGTTACGGTAACATGGCAACTAGTGCTGCCGAATCATTCAATTCATGGGTGGTTAAGAAAAGACATCTCCCAGTGTTGAATATGATTGATGCAATTCGTATTAAAATCACGAAGCAACTAGCATGTATAATTCATAGCTAGCGTAATTAATTTCTTGGTTTTTCCCCGAATTTCGACTTCTTAGCATTTTAATGATATCGTTATTGCAGATAGACGTGAATTTTGTTGAACCTGGACCTCGAAGATTTGTCCTAAAATTGACTCAAAGTTGTACGATTTGATGGAAATAGGACAAAGCTTTAATGTCATTAGCTCCACACAATACGAGTATGAGGTGTTATCCTCCCCATCAGCGTTTGTTAATTTAGAGTGTGGGACTTGTAGTTGAAATGAGTGGAAATGATATGGTTATCCCTGTGTTCATGGATTAGCCATCATCGATTTTCTTTTGGATTTCCGTTATATCAATTTCTTTGATCATGGCTATTTGACGGAGGCATATTCCAATGCATACAATGATGCAATATATCCGATGCAGTTGTATCTACGAGAATATCTTGGATGGGATGGAAGTGTTGCCTCCAATTTTGAAGAGGCAGCCCGGTAGGCCATGCAAGAAGCATTTTAAATCAAGGGAGTACAAACGTCCTATCATTTGTGGCGTTCACGGACATGAAGGCATCATAATTGCAAAACATGTATGGTGGCACTAGACAAGTAGTGACATAACAATGATTGGTTTTACATTTTGCGACTAATAATACTTTCTTTGCTATTATATGACAATGTCTTGTTACGATTTATTTGTGTGTGTGTGTTTGTGTTTTAGTCCATGTAATAAACGCCCACGATTTTGTATTTCACAATTACTTTTTGTTTGTTCGGTATTCATTGTTCATTTTCTATCCTTTCGTCAAGGCGTGCATTTTATGTGTTTTGTACTTATTTTCATTACCCATTACACGTGAATGTGTCCACTACATTATGTGTTACTATGCATGATTGTTACTACATATCGTACTTTCAAAGCGTGTTTAACAATTTCTTCCCCATTTCACACACAATAAATGCTAGTATTTTCCCAATTTTGTTGTTTGCTCATCTAATTATAGTGTGGCATGATAAATCTTTATTTTCCATTAAACGTGACTGTGTCACGACATTATGTGTTCCTACGACAAGAGGATATAGCATCGTGTGTCGTTGCATTATTTTGTTACTAAGTTGTTATGGGTTACTACATAACACATTAAAACATGATGAAAGAAAAATCAACAAAATCCAATTTATTAAGCATTACAACACATAACACTTCGTCCAATAATAGTATTCATAACAGAAGCAACACAATCCAAATTATGCATGAATAATGGTCCATAAAGGACTGTTTCACTCCTAAAAAATCATAACAATTGTCTTTAATTTATTCTGGAAAACTTCAATACTTTCAGAGTAACGTGGGCAAGGTGTCTAGCATAATTGAGTTCACAACCATCACCATTAGCCTTTGCAATTCTTCATCTATCCAGTTTTGAGGAATTCTATTGCCTTGAGACAACTTCAATAGGTAGTGTATCAGATAAAATGCATAGTGAGTCCTGCATTTTACAAAATTCAATTATTACCATTGTGTTTGATGTAAATTCATGTGTATCAAATACATATATTGAAATATGTATGACATTGTGTACTTACATTGTTCGTTGTTGCGATGGCAAATTCTTCACTTTCATTTCTCCACTACATCCTTACGTACTCGTGTGTCTTCTTCCCTGAGCGGACACCAGGCAATGTAAAACATACTTTTCCTAACATGGCACATCGTGAGACAAATATTATTATGCCGATCTAACATGCAATTATGTAAGCGAACTACATATATGTTTGTAATTTGGTAATTTCCATCATTTCTTGTAGTGAGCGTGAATTTGCCTACTTGTGTACATGTTGCTGCTTACATTATTACATTTGCGAAAGACTAATAACTTTTATGCGGAATGCATTTAAAGTCAATTGCAAAGGTTACACAGATATAGTTAGTGTAATCACTCACAATGTTCTCATAGTGGACGAGGAGGCGGGTCTTTGCGTACACCTCGTATTGCCAAGGATGATACATTTTCCAAGAATTTTCTTGAAGATTGTATGTCAAAAGTACCCAGTGGTATGGCTTCTTTCCAATTCTTGGACAACACAATGTAAAGAATATTTTTTCCCCTCTCTGAATTCTACCCACGATATCCTTGCTTAAATCATTCTTGTAGTTGCGTTCTGATGCAAACTCTTCAATTTTATCCTACAAAGGAACAATGGACACAGGTTCGTGTAAAATATCACATGAACTTCATACTTGAAGCATCTTCTATAAAGCATGAAGTTATGGTCTTACCCAACTATTTCTCAAGAATTATCAATTTTTAGTCAATTATTTATCAATCTTGTCCAATCATAATCAAGAACTAATTAGCTTACCCAAATATTTGCCGGGTATACATGATAATTCTCCTTCATCAAATTGGACCGTTTCAACATCACACGAATTGCATCAATTACATGTTCATTGTTTTTTTTTGTTTTTGTTCATGAAATATTGTTATTGCCGTTGCTGTTACAAGTGTAGGTGTTGTAAGCAAATAATGTAAATGTGCTTCGTACCATTTCGTGAATGAAACATTCATCCAGGATAGACACAACGGTCGCCCCGGTCACGTATTCCAATGATCCCAGCTTCCTTGACCAGACATCCTCCCTGTCATGTCACAATTTCATATGGTGATAAAAAAGTAACACATATCACACTTTCATAACAGTTCGATGCATGCACTTTATATTGATGTATATGTTGTAGAGAATAGTACTTACCCTCGACCACCATAGTCATTTGCATCTCGTAACAGTGCAAATGCATCTTCAGAGATGTACTTCCCACACTTGTAAGCTGTTTTGTTAGCCTTGATTACAACTTTTCCTCCCAGAATGTCACCCTCCTTTGGTTTGGGGTAAAAGTCCAAGTCAATGGCTTCTACTTCCTTTCTCTTCTTATGTTCCTCATCACGATAATCCTCCATCCTGTTACGCCTCCTAGTTCATTTTCTTTAGGGAGACTTGTTGAAAAGGACACATTTTAAACTTAATGGGTCTGGAAGGACAATGTAACATAAGGACATACATGTTTTTAGTGTTACCTTGTCCTTTCAGACCCATTAAGTTTAAAATGTGTCCTTTTTAACAAAAACCTATTTTCTTTATTCGTCTTATCATCGATGTTTGCCCAATTGCTTTACATTTCTTTATTATTCCTAACATCGATGTTTGCCCAATCGCTTCAGCTTTCTTTATTCCTCCAATCATCGATGATTGCCCAATCGTTGGATACTCCTCTTGCACAGACTTTCCAACATGTTGCGTGATATTATGACATGATGATCTATTATAGTATAATCCAACTCCTCTATACGTTTCTGCAATTCCTGAATTGTGCTTGCTTGTGATGCTATCTCAACGTGTTAGGAACATTATATTAAGTTTTGATGATGGCCATACTAGCTGTTATATCAAGCCTGAAATAAGTTAGAATTCTATGTATAAGTCTTTACTTAGAGTCTGACATGTTGTATAAGTTGAGTCAGACAAGTATTGTACTAGTTGGTAGGACGGCAAAGTAAAAACAGACATTCGGTGAAACCCGACCAAGCACCAGCCGAGAAGCAATGAAGACGTTAATGGTGGAGACTTATAACCAAGAAGTGCAGCGATGACCTTGGATAAGTCCAAGTTACACTTTAAGTGATGAAACTTAATATTCAAATATGGTGTACACCGATCTCACCCCAATCAAGGATCGGTGAAGTACAAAGATTCTCCTTAAATGAAGCAAAGAAGAAAATAGTGAATCGGCAAAGTAAACCCGACTTTACGGCTCGGTGAAGACAAACGGTGAAGGAAGATCTAAAGCGGCTAAGTCGGAGGATCAC